>CM021106.1:611200660-611554656 GCA_007115665.2 Sequoiadendron giganteum
TCCTCCCCTCCCACTCTCCCTCTCTCCCTCTCCCTCTCTCAATCTCCCTCAACCCTAAGACCTCTCTCTACCTCTCTCCCTCTCTCCCTTCCCCTCTCTCCCTCCCACTCTCCCACACTCCCAGTCTCTATCATTAATGAAATTGTGGGCACAAATCAGATATTTGATTTGAATTAGATATCCAATTTGTAAAAATACGATGTGTAGAGCTAAAATCTTACTATTGCAAAACATTTTAAAATGTTTTCCAAATCAGATATCTGATTATATCGGATTTGTGGGCCATTTTTGTGCATTCCAACGAACCCTACTTTTTGTTTGCAGCACTTTGCAGGTGACAAATGCGTGGTTTCAGATAGGAAGAGACAAAGATTAACTTTTTGGAGCATCTTGTTCTCAAAGTTTTCATAAGGAATGATTTTTTAGCATCTTTTGTGATGTATAATGGGGAGGAATAGTCGTCGGAAGCAAAAACATAAGAGAAAGCTTACAAAAGAACAAATTGAAGAATATAGACAAAGAGATAGAGAAGGTCATAGGAAGAGAAGACAAGGTATGTTAAATATTGGTGAACATGAGCCCTATGGTCTTTCAAGTGAAGAGGAAATTGAATATGTTCAAGGTGAAAATTTAGAACATGATATTGAAAATTTTCAAGGTGAAAATGTTGGAATTGAAGATGTTGAACATGATATTCAAATTGGGAATGAAAATATTGAAATTGATAATGAAAATGTTCAAGGTGAAAATGTTGGAATTGAATATGTTGAGCATGGTATTGAAATTGGGAATGAAATTATTCAAATTGATATTGAAAATGTTCAAGGTGAAAATGTTGGAAATGAATATGTTGAACATAATATTGAAGCAAGTGTAAATTATGAAGAAACTTGTGTGCAAGAAAGACATATTCCAAATTCAAGACCTTCAAGAACCCCTAAATGGTTACTTGAAATTGATGATATCATTATAAACAATTTTGAAGGAAAGAGGTCAACATGAACTGTTCGGTTGTGGGCTAGAAGAATTTTCAACCAATATTTTAGCAATAAGACATTGACCGAGAAATGCCAGATTTTTGTACAATTGCTAAAGATGCAAAAGATGAGACCTTTTCTAGCCAAATTGAAGATTCGTGTGAACAAGAAGACTGAAAAAAATTCTATTATTGTCAAAAATCTTTTTAATGCTCTCAAGTCTATTGGGAAAAATAACAACGAAAAAGATAAGAGAGTTGCTCAGAGAGTCATTACAACCACCCTAGTAAGCCATCAATTGAAAAAGGCTCACTTTATGAGACAAACTTGTATTTATTTTGACATAAATCATTAAATTTTGGACATAGCACTTGCAAGAAGAGAAAGAATAGATTATCCTCTTCAAAATGATTCATGGGCTTTTTTCGGGAGTCTTCCACATGTTGATAAGAAGCTAACCGATAATGTAAAGGAGGTAATTCAACAATTTTGGCATGATAAATCTAGAGTACCACCCAATGCAAAGTATTTTTTAAAGTTAATAATTGGAAAATGATACTATATAGTGCATCCTAAACATTTCTTGGAATCAAGCCAAACAATGTTGTTCAATAAATTTATTGAAACACATCCAAATATGGAAATTTCGCAAAGGACTTTTGAAGGTTTGAAGCAATTTTATTGTGTGCCTCTTAAGATTCATAATACTTGTTGTTGCAAATACCATGTAGATTTTTTAGTGTACCATGAACTATTATGCTATATCCGTTCTACTTTGCATACTAATGAAATGTTGCAGAAGTGTGGTGCAATGCATCTTATGAAATCATCAAGGGACTTTATAGATCTATTTTTATGTTCTAGAGATGATGGTTCTTTTTTCCATAGAAATGATTGTCTAAATGTGAAGTGCTCACAATGTGTTGGCTTGTCAAATTTTGTTCAATGTTTTCATGAGGGTTCCAAACATGAATTTGGAAAGAATCTTGTTGAGAAAAATAGATATGAGATAGTCAAATATATTTTGCATAGTGGAGGTGAAGGTTCTAAATGCGAGTTGGTTACAAAAGAATGCAATGTTGCTAATTTTATATTAGATGTTAAGGACACTATTTTCTACAAGTATGCAACACATAGTCATAGGTCTTAGTGGTTGGATCAACAATTCAGGATGTGTAAGGAATCTTTTCTGATTGGAACTATATTATATCAGTGGTTGATTTTGCAGAAAAATACACATTGAAACCACAAAATGAAGTACAATCTTAGTATTACGATTCCTTTCAGATTGCTAATTTTTTCCACATAACATTTAGACATGCACCCGATAGTAATGAGGAGGATTGAAATATAATAAAAGAGTATCAGTTTTATATGAGTGATCATATATCTCACTCATCCAAGTATGTCCAACATTGTTTTGAGAATCTTTTTGAGTTCTTGCAAGAGCATGATATAGCACTGGGCTGACATCTCATTTGGTCAGATAGTTTCACAGGTCAATTGAAGAATGCTCGTATGTTTTATTGGTTGAATAGAATGCATGAAGAGAGGGGTGTACCTAATATTTAGATTTTTTTTAAAGTTGGGCATGGGAAAGGGGAACATGAGGGAGTAGGTGCATGTGTAAAGAGAGCTCTAGTTAAGGAGCAGTTGAAGATTTCAGGAGAAAAATTTAGTGATGCATGTTCTATTGTTGATTGGTGTAGTTTGACATTGTCACTGGGAGGCACACTTGATTCAATAGTACGCAGATTCTTTTGATTGGTTGAGGAGGGTATAGTGGGAGGCAAATTGGATTGTCATACAATCAAATATTCTTCAAGGATGCATTCATTTTGAAGCTCAAATGCAAGCACATGGACCATTTGGACACAAAAGTTGGCTTGTTTTTGTCAGAGTTGTATTTAGTGTGAGTGGGATCAATGCGAGTCAAGTGAGTGGGTGGATACATGGGTTCCACAATATCTAAGTCCTTCTATCTCAAACTATATCCATGACAAATGACACACTGGAATGTTCACTTTATTACGATTGGATTTCAGATCTACTACAACCAGGACATATTTTTTGTAGTTATTGCACCATATGGGAATGAAGAGAGATCACAATATTGGTTGGATCGATGTGTGCGGGTAAAGCACAAGATAACACAACTAATGGAAGATGATGATGGGTTTGTGTATCCTACAGGTTTAGTTGTGGTTGTAGGAACTTGGTTGTGAACATACATGATTAGAAAGAATGGAATACCTACATTTGAGGACTAGGAGAAACACAAAACCATTTGCATGTATTCACACCTTGTTATAGCAACAAATGTTAATTTGATGAAGCATCATGCCAAACCAAAGATAAAACAACTATGGACACTTAGTAATGTTGATCATGAAGCAATATTGGATAATCTTAAGTAAAGATATGACCCTTCAGGCACACTTGAATAGAATATTCAAGAATGGAAGGTACAATGCTTAGGTTCATTAGTGTTCTTTATTTAATATTGATATTTCATATACTATTGCAATGTAGGTATCTTTAATAGTTATATTTTGTATGTACTTTTGGGATATTTTTGGCATGATTGATCATGGACCTGCTACAACAATAGCCATATTTGATCCTCTCGTAGAGGTATGCGACAAATTAGAATAATATAGATTGGTTATTCAAAGCATCTTTTATATTTTGTATTACCATCTCATCATCAATTAGTTCATTTAGAATAATATAGATTGTTTATTCTAAGCATTTTTTATAGTATACATTACCAATTCATCATCATTCAGGTTGTTTAGATTAATATACATTTTCTAGTCTAAGCATCTTTTCTGTTGTGACAATAAAAATTTATCATTTGATAAATTTTGTGATATTCCTGACATGATTGATCATGGACCTGCTGCAACAATAGGTAGCACTAATCCTTTCGAAGAGGTATGCGAAATATTACAATAATGTAGATTGGTTATTCTAAGCATATTTTCTATTGTATGTAGTTTAACTACTACCTTGATAGTTTGTACAAGTGCTTGTCACTCCAGAACACCAACATACTACTCTTGTGGAATATTGTGCCCTGAATGCCTCCAATAGGCAAATTTTGTAAAATTTGAATTTTGAAATGTGAAACAATGTAAAAAGGTCATAACTGTGTATGTGCATAATCTATATCCAATGATGTTTTTTGAAATATGGGTCAAATGTCTAGCATTGTATAAAGGGTATGTTTAAAATGTAAAGAGATTTTTGTACTTAATCGAGCTACAACCGAAGGTTTTCTTCCTGGTTCTTTCCTGTTGGTATGCTCATTTGAACCAGGTTTTGTAATATATCCTATTTATATATAATAAATTACAATGGCTTGCCACTTTTTCAAAAAATAAAAATGTAAAAAGTTCATGTGAAGGTCATTTCCCATGTAATTGATTTTTGATCTAGCAAAGTGGAAACAAGGTATTTGGGTGTACATGATGTTCAAATTGATTGGGTAAGAGTTTTCTGATGCAATAGCTAGGTGGATTTAAACAACACAATTATAATTAAAGATGATTTAAACTCCAATTTGATCGTCAAAACCAAACTTGGAAGCAACTTCACTCCCCAAACCTTTCCACACCCTATAAACTCATCAAACATGTCTATTAGGACTTGTAGAAGCTTAATCCAACCTTAAATCTTGCTGCCCCCACATTTCATTGACATTAGCATGTTGTAACCACCATTTTTCACCTAATTTCACTCAGTTTTGCCATGCATGGCAACTCAGCAACTCAACTATAAACCTTTCTAGCTCTTTAAACCCACATATTCACCTTATATAGTCCTAATAACATCTACCATTGTCATACCATTAAGCTACATATCACACAATAGATGGTATGGTCTTTAGCACTTTGGACTCTTAAGAGAGATCGTTGGTCCAATGTAGCTAGGAGTGATTTAGTGTACTTGGGTGCAAAAGAGGACCATCCCTAGCATAAATTTTACTATATTTTCCATGTCTTCTATCAGATTCCCCTAGGACTTGCACCTGACCTCATATGTTGAGATACACTGTACCCTCCAAGTTTGATGGACATTTTATTGTATTTCAATAGTTATCATGTCTCCCCAAATTTGAATCTATTTATCTTATTATTATTATAATATTTTTACCCTAGATATTTCTAGAAAACAAATTAGGGATAGCTATTTAGTCAAGAAGGTTGTAGGTTTCCCTATTGAAAAGCTATAAATTTTTGGTTCGTTTTTAGGTAGTCAAGTGTGGGAAGAGGAGTCTAAAACACTTGAATATTCTATGAAAAAATCAAGTAATATGAGGGCTCCAAGTTTTGGCCATTAATAATAGGTAGGTGAACTATAGTGGGATAGGTAGTTGTGAAAGTTGTGTTTGGATGTTGCGCTAAAGTTACTTATAGGTGGATAATTTTTGAGTCAACTCCTATCCTCAAATGAAACAGTAGAGATAACTTAGTCAAAATATAATTATAATTGTATTCAATTTCATTCAAAGTTAGAAATAAGATTTGATGGAAAAAATTGTCCTAATTATAAAGGCATGCATCTAAGAAAATTACTATTAACTAGATATATTTTTTATGTTTTGTGAGTTATGTTTCTATATTGCATATTTGGAATATCTATAATCCTCCAGATAGGGGGATATGGTATCTGTAATACCCCTCCATTTCGCTCCTTTGATGTGACAGTATTTTACTATGATGTTATCATTATGGCATGCTTTAGATTAGCATAGATGATATGTGAATTAATAATGATTTATGCATTTGATTATATTATTGATGCTTGATTCATCAGTTGGTAACACTGTACTAGTGAAGAGGATGAGATTACATCACTCGCTTGCGAGTGCCCTACGATTCCACAATTCCCTCTTCACGGTGTGTTTTATATGATGCAAATATACATGTGATATATTTTGTTCGCAGGTTAACAGGTACAAGACATCGACTCCACCTGGCTTCACAGGTTTGAGCGTGTCCATTTCCCAACGACATTCGATTGGGAGATAGTAGTTAGGTTTTCCGTGCCAAGTCATTACCCTGGTCATAGTGTGTTGTCGATTTTAGTCTAGTTCAGTCATTTTAATATTGTTTAATTTGCCTGGATTTTATTAAATTGCAAATTAGAAAAAAGGTGAATAAATGGCCTATGTAGTTAAGTGGTTAATTAAATGAATCTGGTTATAATGTTAGAAATTTTATTTAATTTATTGATTAATTTAATTTAATTAATGAAATAATTTAATCTTGTATTAGATTTATTTTATTAATTAATTAAATTAATTGTGTTGTAATAAATTGAGTTATTCATTTTGAATTGATGGATTATTGTTTGAAATTGAAAATTAAAGAAAACGGATTTAAATTTCTTTTTTGGAAAATTTTAAATGCAAAATTGAAAAAAAGAGATATTTTGATATATTTTCTATTTTCTGTTTTCAGAAATTGATTATGGTGGTTGAATATATATTTTCATTTTCTTGGCTATTATTTGGATTTAAAAAAAAAAAATTGGGGAGGATGAAAAAGGATTGGAAAAAAATGAAGAAGGGAGAGAAGAATGTCTGGTATTGTGGGTTTTTGTTTTGGATTGCTTGGAGGAGCTAGAATCAGTTGAAGAACCAGTGCACGATTTGGCTTCTTCTCAAACTTCTGAAACCAAGTTCATCTATTTTAGTTTAGTTTGATTTTGAAGAAAGCATTCAAAGTTTGTTATGTTGGTTGCAAACCCATCTTTAGATTTTGTTTCAAATCCTAAAACCTTGATGACAAATGCTTCCTCTTCAATGAACAATGGTGTATTTGCTGTATTTGACCATTTTGAAAATTAATTGCCCTATTATTTTTATAATTTTGTTGTTAACCTGGATAAATATATATATATATATATATGAGCATATATATATATTTATATGAGCATATATATATATTTATATACTTGTTGTTTGGGGAAATAGAATAAAAAAATTAAAAAATTAAAAAATTAAATCCCAATTGAATCTAGGTGGATTTTCGAAATCCGCAGTCATGGGTGAAATGGTTGTAAAATAAAATTTTATTTAAGAGAATAAAAAAAACCGAAATTTTTGTGGGGGCTAGGGGCTCGACCCACAATCGCCCCCATGGGAGGCGCTGTGGGGAGCCATGCCAAGCGCACCCCACACGGCCACCCTAAGCACCTATTGTTGCTGCCATTGCAAGGGATGGTTGTGTTTAAACAAAGTCACGCCCCTTAATGGGGTGCGACTGTGTTTAAACACAGTCGGCCCCCATATGGGGGTTCGGTTGTGCTTAACACAGCCGCCACCCCAAGCATGGGGTCGGCTGTGTTAAACCAACCACCCCCAACCCTATTATGCGTGCAGCCCAAGACAAAAAGGTATTTGATCTTTTTTGGATTATTATTTATTGCGTTTTTTATTTATTATTTATTTTTGTAAAAAAAATAAATATATAATTAATATTTAATATTATAATAATATAGTATTACAATATTATTATATATGATTTGTAAATATATAATTAATATTTAATATTATAGTAATATAATATTAAAATATTATTATATATGTTTTCTAAAATAATAGTAATATTTAATGTATATAAATTATTTTTATATATAATTAAATATATTAATAAATGTTTAATGTAGATATTGCATGTGTATATACACTTGGAGTGTATATTAAATGTTTTATCTTATGTTATTTTGCTGCATGCAATTTAGTTCTATTGGAAATTTAAAAGTAAATGATTCATATGCATATTTTATTTTGATAGAGAAAGGGGTATTTTAAATAAATTGAGGAAAATATATGATATTAGTTAAAATAAATTGAAGGGATTTACTTGCATCGATTTATGTTGATTTTAAATGTAATCAAGGGATTTAATTTAATTGTTGAGTTAGTAATTTCCCTTCTCTTCAATTGATGAGGCAATTAATTATATTAACCAATTATTATTTTTGTTGTGGGATGATTTTTGAAAAGAAAATGGATTTATAATATTCAAATGTAGTTTATTTCAATTGGTTTCAGTGAATATTTCCTTCGTGTTCCTGTTTAGGGAAGTGGGTTAAGTGTCTTCAATTTTTTAGTCTTCTAGAGGACCCTAGAGGTTGGGGGTTGTCGTTTTGTGAGGTCAATCATTGGTTAATTTCCTTGAGTTGTGCATGGTGCCTTGTCAGTAAGTAACCCGGTTATCACGAACAAGGATGTTTTGTGCCTCCTATGGAAGGAGTGGAATATGTGATTTGTGGCTCCTTGAAAGGAGTGGCGTTGATATCGTTGTTACCTCCAGAGTTGGAGTGAGTTCTTTTTATGTTTCCTCCTAGAGTTTGAGTGGTCGTGATATCTTGTTGTTCGTAATTGGGTTTCCATTGTGATCGATTATGTCTGGTGTATTGTCAAGTAGAAGAATGACTTCCATTAGGGGCCAGAGCTATGAGAAGTAAACTGGGTAACCTTCAGAGGTAGTTTATTCGAGTGATAACCAGAGCAGTGTAATCCATGTCAGTAATGTTATGGTGTACTTGTAGTGGGTACTTGATTGTTATGTGTATGGTTTTCTTAACATACCTGATCTGTTATTTTTGGAAGCAATGTAACCATGTTAGAGTTGTACTTGAGTGTACTTGTGTTGTATTTGAGTTGTACGTACATTGAACTTGAGTTGTACTTGTGTGGTACATGTGATTTGTTGTGTCATTTTTGTTCAGTAATGATTCAGCCTGTGTCTAGAGGTAGTTGGTCTTGTCTAGAAATCCTTGTTACTATCTCCTAGCATGGGGGTGGTCCTTTGGGTTCCACTTGGTTGGGTGGTGTGCACCTTACTCCGTTGGGTTTCTTCTTGTTCATGTTGTCAAGATTTTCGGTTGGAGAGCTCATGGGATCTAGTTACTCTTTATGCTTTTATTCATTTCAGTTAATCTTGTAATTTATTACCCCTCTTTGTTATCAAGGTGGAAGTTGTAATATGTAATCATGCTTTTGGATTTACCTCATTCGGGGAATGAGAGTTGTAACCTTATTGTTAAAAGAGATCTTATGGTATCTTTATTTTCTTCGATGAATTTATCTTGTATGGAATGTATGTGTTCTTAATTTCATAAGTAATCTTAGTCTCATAACCTTAGAGGTTGTTGCAATGTGTAGCGAACTTGCATATTAATTGTATTTAAAAAAAAAAATAGTTCGTTTGAGTAGTTAATTGCAACTTCCTCTAGGGTTGTGTGGCGGGGCATTACAGTATCAGTCTGTGAGTCTATCCTAACTTGAACATTGAAATATTTGAGAAAAAATAGTAACATTCCTAGTTGCACTGAGAATGATTTCAAATTACAATCCTCAAAATGGAAGTGTGTGTTTCTTACGGGGCACACATGGAAAATATTTTCCTTCCTCTCATTATAACATAATAATATTCACATTTACCATTTTGTTCCTCAAATCTTAGTTGAGATTTGAATTAGGGGTGTTGCACATTATTCACAATCACAAATGACATCCGTTGACCCCATTTCACCCAAATTCTACCAACAAAATGATCAAGATTGCATTAGAACATAGAAAGATTGAGTCCATGAACTTTCCAACCGATTCTTCAATGAATCATATGACTTATCTGGAGTCATCAAACTTAGCCAACCACATGTTTACTGATCACAATATTTCCAAGGTTCAAGTTTAAACCATAGTCTTACATGGTCTAGAGGAAGGATCAATGTTGATGTCATGGACACTTAGATGTAAAAGGTTGATATATGCCTCATTTTAGATCACTTCATCAATGAAGAAATGAATTTTGTAATGATCAAATTATTATTCACTACCATGTGAGAAGACAAGTGAAAACCACTTACACAAAACTAATTCTTTTTTTTTAAATTTCATTATGTCAAATGAAAATTACCATAGTGACCAACATTCTAGGGATGTTTGAGGGTAGCATTCATCCCTCCTTTTTGGTTGATGCCCTTCTCCAAATGCTTGTATCTAGTTTATTTAATCTAGATATTTTATAATGTATTGGCCATATTGTTTGTGCTAACATCTCAATTGCTTCAATGCATCCCAACGACTTGAAACTTCTTTATTTCATTCCCCTTTTGTTCTTCCCTCTCCTTATAAAACCTTGTTTCTCAACCCCCTCTTATTCCTCCCCCTCCTTTGATCCTTTGTCAACCTTTTTGATTCCTAATATTGTGTTACATATATTTCCCTCTCTCTTTCTCCACTACCACTCTCCCTACCTCCATTTCTATTCCACCACCTTCCCAAACCATCTCCCATTATGGTCCCATCCCACCTTATATTAATCCTTTTTTCTGTTCATTGTTTATATTGTTCCTTTTGTATTCCTTGCTCACTTCTCTTCCCTTTACTATTGTTGTCACCTCCTTCCCTTTGACCACTCTTTATGGTTTCTCACTTCCTCTTTATTATACTCATATGACTAATCCTACAATGCCACATGTTTTACATCATCTTCAAACAATGCAATTTGAAATTGATTCTTTGTTGTCTTCTTCTCATAGAGAGTAAACTGTTGATTTGCACCACAATCCTCTATATTAATATTCTTTCTCATCCTTTCCTTTTCTATTTTAAGCCCTTTTCCTTGAAATTTACAATGGAAAATGGGGAACTACAACACACATTCAATCATTTAATGGTACATGTTATACTTTGTATATATGATGATTGTCTTTTAGTTAAACTTTCCTCCTCATTCTCAAAGACTACGCTCTTGAGTAGTTCTATTCCCTTAGAGTTCTATGTACTCATTTACTATGCTTGCAAATTTATTTTCTTCAACACTTTAAAGTCAACAGGGGCTTGAAAGTTAATTTTACTAATCTTGTACAGTGCATACAAGGCTCTAATGTGTGTTCCAATCACTGCTATTTTTTTTTAGTCTAGTTGGAAAATATGCATCATCACTTACCTGATGATGAAATCAACCATTTTTGGTTGTTGTGGTTGTATTGCTGATATGTGGTTGTCATTGATGTCAACACTATTAGCATTGGTGATGCTTAAGGCTTTATATATCGAGGAGATTGAGAAAATTGTAATAAAAATATTGCAAGTAGCCAATGCAGGTGTGAAGGTTAGAGTGTTCGAAAGTGTTGTACATTGATAATCAAAAGGTGTGCATTAAATGGTTTGTTTCTGAATCTATCTAGTATTTTGTCAGAAAGTTTTAGTGGTACGCATCAAGAATCGAGGAAGTTACAAAGTTCTATGTTCTTACAATTATTCAGTTACTGTAGCAATTGTTTTTGGAAGAAGCAGATGAAATTATGGAAACATCATTTTTTGCGCATGTTCCTATAACATTCATGGATGATTCTAGGCCGTGATCTATCTTTGCTATGCATTCGCATTGTTTGGTGTGATTGTGATCAAAGAAGTTTCTGATGTGTGCTCGAGTTTTCATGTTCTTGGCCGACGTGTTGGTGGTAGTGTGTTCCGGATCCTCATGGATTAATATTTTATTTCTTGGTGTGTTCGAAGGTGTTAATTTGGGTCCTCACTATGTTGTGACCGATTTGTGTTGGTGCACATTAATATTTACTTATGTATTGAGGCCGAAAGAGTATTTGATGTAAATCCGTGTAGCAGATATATAAGAGAAATTATTTTCCTCATTTGTATGAATTCTCAAGTGTGTGTTTGCAAAATACATGTGTGAATAAAGATCAAATCATTCAAGAGTAGAGCAGAGTGTGAAATAAATTGAGCAGAGTGTGGAAGAGTTTGAGCAAAGTGTGTAGAAGTCTTTATGTGCTTAACCGGAAGTGTCATCGAGCTTTTGTAGAAGCTAATTTCTCAGTTTAATTTCATCAGATGGATTTAATATAATTATTCTATGTAAGGTAGTGAGCCTTCCTTTGAGCAGTGAGCTCTAGGCCTAAATGCATGTGCATTCCCTATTTACTCTTCATTATAATTCTAAGAGGGTATAATCTTATGGACTAACATCCACCGTGGTTTTTCCCCTAATAGGGTTTCCACATATTATATCTCGGTGTTCATGTGTCTCTGATGTGTTACTAGTTTATGCTTGCACTTTTAATTATCAGATCTGATATTAAAGTTTGATTAAAGTAGAATAAGGTTTAATTCTGTAACAACTGTTTCACCCCCCTCTCAGTTATCTATTCTTGTTTTTCCAACAATTGGTATCAGAGTAGGTTCCTCTGAAGGAAAACATTAATAGCTTGAGGTTATCTGAGATGGCATCATATAAGAAGAAGAATCTTAGATTCGATGGAACAAACTACTCTCTGTGGAAGGTCAGAATGGAATGTCATTTGAAGTGCATTGGTGAGCCTTTTTGGAATATTACAAAGAATACATATACTATCCCTTAGAATGGTTCATCTACTACTAATGATGTTAAAGAAGCCGAAACAAACACCAGGGCTATTGAAGCATTATTGAGTGCTTTGACAGATTCTAAGATGACAAATGTGTTAGGTCTGAAGACTACACATGAGATCTGGAAAATTTTAGAAACATTTTATGAAGGATATCCACTAGTGAAGAGTGCTAAGATATAGAGTCTAAAAGGAAAGTGGGAGGACATGAAGATGAGTGAAGATGACAACATCCTTTCTTTCTCTCAAAAGGTAAATGAACTGGTGATGAGCATCAGATGTGTCGGTGGAGTCTTAGATGAAGAAGAAATTATGGCTAAGATACTTAGATTTATGCCTCCTTCCTACAAATCAAAATCTCATGCTATTGATGAACTCAAGATAGTCACAAATGTGACAAGAGAAATGTTGATTGGAAAACTTGTAGCCTTTGAGTTAAGTGAATTTGGTGAATCTACTCCTAAGAGATAATTTGCATTCAAAGCTACTGTATCCAGAAAAAAAAAGTAGAGATATGATCCAGGAGAGAGTTCCAAAAATAAATTCAAGTATGAAGATGAGATGAAATAGATTGAAGATGAAGAAAGAGAGTTAGAATAACTAGAGGCATTGATTGTGAAAAGAGAAGCCAGAGGTCATGGTAAGTACAAAGGAAAGTTAACTATCAATTTTTTTTCTTGCAGTAAAATATGTCATTTTACATCAAGGTGTCTTGAAAGAGTGTCCAAATATAAACCTGAAAAATATAGATTTCAAAGGAAATGCTATTATGCTAAAGAAGATCTTATTGATGATGAATCTGATAAAGAAACTAGAAATGAAGATGAATTTGTATTTATTGCTATCAAATAAAATGGTCAGGAGTCCACTGAATTTGCTAGTAATGAGAATTTTGAGAAATCTCTTGCAGCAAAAATTGAAGAAAAGGATGAGTGGGTAATTGACAGTGGGTGCTCACATCATATGACTAGTGATAAAGAAAAATTTTAAGCTTGGAAAACTATGATGGTGGTGTTGTAAGATTTGGAGACAACACTTCTGGTGTGATTCGTGGTGGAGGCACCATTTATTTTGGTGGTAAACACAATACTGATGATGGTATTTATGTAGAAGGCTTAAAGCATATCTTATTGAGTGTTGGATAGATGGTAGACAAGGGTTACAATATTCAGTTCAAGGATGGTAAGTGTAGGATAAGGGGAACTTCTGGAAATGTGATTGCTTGAGGAACAAAGACAAGAGGTAATATTTTTCACTTAACTACTGCCAGTGAAAGTTATTTAATTTCTCAAGTTAATGTAAGATGGTTATGGCATAGGAGGTTGTGTCATGTGAACTTTGATAAAATTGTCAAAATAAGTTCTTCTCAAGCCATCAAAGATCTTCCTAAAATAGTAAAGCCTACTAACACTATGTGCAAGGAATGTCAGATGGGAAAACATACTAGAAATTATTTCTGGAGCAAGTAGTATAACTCTAATGGAGTACTAGATTTGATACATACTGACTTATGTGGTCCCTCCAGACTCAAAAGTATTCAAGTTGAAGGGTACTTTATGTTTATTATTGATGATTAATCTAGAATGATATGGGTTGCTTTCTTAAGAGAAAAAAATTAAGCATTGGAAAATTTCAAAAGCTTCAAAGCTATGATAGAGAATGAAACAGGTCAAAATATCAAATTATTAAGGTCAGACAGAGGTGGTGAATTCACTTCATGGGAATTCAATTCTTTATGTGAAGAACATGGAATCCAAAGACAACTATTTGCCCCCTAGACCCCTCAACAAAATGGAGTTGTTGAAAGGAAGAACATAACCATTCTAAACATTTCTAGAACCATGATGCTAGAAGAAAATGTTCCTCAATTCTACTAGAGAGAAGTTGTAAGTACTATTGTGTACACTATCAATCGGGTAAATGTCAACAATAATTCTGGTAAGACCCCTTTTGAGCTATAGTTTGGTTATAAACCTACTATCAAGTATTTCAAAATCTTTGGAAGCAAATGGTACATTAAGAGAGATGATGATATAGGAAAATTTGATGCTAGAAGTGATGAATAAATCTTTCTAGGTTATTCTACTAAGATCAAATCTTATCAGTGTTTTAATAAAAGGTTTAAGAAAATGGTTAAAAGTGCAAATATCAAAGTTGATGAAGATATTGAAAGACCATCCAGATATAGTAGATATGATTCAGATGATCATCATGATAGTACTAACAATGGAATGAATGTATGAACACAAAATCAACTTCAAATTTTTCTAGTGAACAAAGGGAATTAAGAAGCATAAAATAGCAGAAGAATAGAAGAGAGAACACAAGAACTAGAGGTTAAAGAAAGTCCTAAAGTTCCAAGGTATGTAAGGCGAAATCATTCTAATAGTCAAATCATAGGAGATAAGAATAAAGGTGTGCAAACTAGAAGAAGAATTTTAGAAGAGTATCGTCTAATTTCCAAAACTGATCCTAGCAATATCAATGAAGCATGCAAAGATGAATATTGGTGGAAGCCATGAAAGAAGAACTAATGAAAATAGAGAAAAATGATACATGGGATCTTGTTCCTAGACCTCAAAACAAAAATGTGATTGGAACCAAATGGGTGTTTTGGAATAAGTTGAATGAACAAGATGAAGTGGTTAGAAACAAAGAAAGACCGGTTTGCAAAGGGTAATCATAGATGGAAGGTATTGATTTTGAAGAAACTTTTTCCCTTGTTGCTATAATTGAAGTTGTAAGATCATTTCTTGCTTATGTTGCTTTCAAAAATTACAAAGTGTATCAGATGGATGTAAAGTCAGCATTTCTAAATGGTGAGCAAGAAGAAGAAGTATATGTTGAGAAACCAAATGGATTTCAATTAACTGATGAAAAACACATGGTATGCTGATTAAAGAAAGCTCTATATGGACTCAAGAAAGATCCTAGAGCTTGGTATGCTAGATTGGATAAATACTTGTTGAAACTTGGATTCAATAAAGGTACTGTTGATAGCAATATGTATTTCAAGTTGGATCAGAATAAAGAGTTGATCATTGAAGTCTTTGTTGATAGCATTATTTTTGAAGGTAATGATGATTTGTGCATGAAGTTTTCTGATGCTATGAAAAGTCAGTCTGAAATTTCAATGATAAGAGAACTTAAATTCTTCTTAGGATTACAAATCACTTAGTTAGATGATGGGATCTTTATATCTCAGTCCAAATATGTAAAAGAGTTACTAAAAAAGTTTGGCATCGAAGAATCAAATCTAGTTGGTACACCCATGGTGACCGGATGCAAAATTACATAGAATGATGATTCTTCTAAAGTAAATCAAACAAGATATAGGTCAATGATTGGTGGATTACTCTACTTGACTCAAATTGGGACAAATATAATGAACGTTGTATGAATGGTTGCTAGATATCAAGCTGATCCAAAGTAGTCTCATGTAACTATTGTGAAAAGAATCTTTAGATACTTGAAAGGAATAGTTGACCTTGGTCTTTGGTATCCTAAGGATGACGATATTACTCTAAATGCCTTTACTGATGCAAAATGGGCAGGAGATGTGAATGATAGGAAAATTACTAGTGGTGGTGTATTCTTCCTAGGGAAGAAGTTGGTATCTTCGCTAAGCAAAAAATAGAATTTTGTTTCCTTATCTACTGTTGAGGTTGAATACATTGCTAGTGCAAATAACTGTACTCAAGTATTGTGGATGAAGAAAATGGTGAGTGATGTCCAAATTGAGTATAAAGAACCTATTGCTATATTTTGTGACAACTCAAGTGCCATAAAAATTTCAAAAAATCTAGTGTTGCATTCAAAGAAAAAGCATATATCCATAAAATATCACTTCTTGAGAGATAAAATAAGTAACAAATAAGTTAGACTAGAGTATATACCTACGAAGGAGAAAATTGTAGAAATATTTAGTAAGACATTGCCTAAGGATACTTTTGAGTACCTTAGAGGAAAGTTAGGGGTGATTTCCCCTCCTGATGTAGTTCCTTGCATTTGTCTATGAATTCATAGCCTTGTCTTATTCCGGATTGATGTTGTGGTGGCTGCTACTTAGGGGGAGTAGTCAGTTGTGCTAAATATTTAGTTTAGAGCTTGTGTACCTTATCTATTGATGTCAAAGGGGGAGAAGAATAATGTTAAAAAATCTTGAAGAAAGGGGGAGAAGAGTCAAGAAAAGGAGAGAAGAGCTAAGAAAGAAGAACTTAAAAAAAAATGAAGAGAAGTGAATAGTTAGTTGTGTTGATGGTATTTTTTTCACATCATGTGTTTCCATCAATGCCAAAGGGGAAGATTGTTGGATGTTGTGGTTGTATTTCTGATATGTGGTTGTCATTGATGTCAACACTATTAGCATTGGTGATGCTTAAGGTTGTATATATCAAGGAGATTGAGAAAATTGTAATAAAAAATATTGTAGGTAGCCAGTGAAGGTGAGAAGGTTAGAGTTTTGGAAAGTGTTGTACACTGATAATTAGAAGGTGTGCATTAAAGGGTTTGTTTTTGAATATATCTAGTATATTTTTTGAAAGTTTTAGTTGTACGCATCAAGAATCGAGGAAGTTATGAAGATATATGTTCCTACAGTTATTCAATTACCATAGCAAGTGTTTCTAGAAGAAGCGGATGAAATTATGGCAGCATCAGTTGTTGCGCATGTTCCTGTAATGTTCATGGATGATTTTAGGTAATGCTCCATCTTTTCTACACATCTACATTGTTTTTTATGATCATGATCAAATATTTTTCTGATGTGTGGTCGAGTTTTTGTGTTCTTTGCCAACATGTTGGTGATAGCATGTTGCAGATCCTCATGGATTAATATTTTATTTCTTGGCATGTTCTATTGGTTTTTTAAATTTCCCTAGCTAAGGCTTTGTAATTCCCTAAGAGGTAGCCAACCTCTATATTCAAGAACTAACAAAGTTAGTGCCAACTAATGAGATTCAGTCAAAGACTGAATCTCCTACACTTTTGGCTATGTGAAACCAAGGAGGGTTTTCCAAAGTGTGTTCATAAGAATGTTTCATGACCTAGTAAGAATACTTATTCTTACAGATATAGTCCCCACAAATGCAATTAGATAGCAATTATTCTAGTTGTGGAAAACCAAAGAATAACAACAATAATCTTAAAGCAATGAGACTGAAAAAATAACACAAGATTTGTATTTCAAAAAAGATAAGGTTTGCTATTTTAGATTTGTTCATATTTTGAGCCACCATACTAGAACTATAGCCCTGTACTCTCAAAACAGGGATCCTAAAGAAATTATCCAGTGCCTCATCCATTGGGTGGGAGTCACATAAAACATAACCCAGATATCATGGATATATCACCATAATGATTTACACCATGATATTTTCAATTATCAGAACAATACTCCTTAAGGAATCCTGAAGACAACATCATAAATTTGTAACTCATTTTCAATAAATTTGATTACCTCATTAAGTTAAAGAAAGAAAATGAAGTACACACTCAAATATACCAGTGAAGGTGAATGAACATATCATTAATAAACTCATTCACAACTCATGACATGAAACCAGGAGAGCAATTTTTCTAATAGATTTTTAATTATTGATTCAATATCTTTAATTACATAAGCAAAGCCTCCTTTTTTTATAATATTCCTACCCCAGACAAGACATACTAGCTAATACCTTCAGAAAAGAAAACCTACAATAAACAAACTGATTGTATAAACACTAAGCCACTGGATATAAAAAATTTGACCCTTAACAATGAGCCATAAAATCTCCTTTATAGAACAGGAGAGCAACAAGCATCGGGATCCATTGCCAATTTCAAAATGAATTCAATTGAAATGAAAATAAAATTCAAATTCACATTCACATTCCAAAAAATATTCCTCATCATTAAAAAAAAAGTATATGATCCGAGGAATCAAAAAACGGTTACACCCAGTAATCAGTCAGAGAAAAAAAAAAAGCGTATCACTTACACACACGTCCACATCCACAAGACAAGCCACCAGAAAAAAACCACCCACGAGAAACACACACCAACACCAGAAATAATTTAGTCAACACATGGCCCTCGTACAGGCGACTGCTTCTGGTTCTCGCTTCAGTTTGAAATGGAACCAATCTCATTTTTCTATCCACACCAGCACTAATCTCAACAACACGACATGGTGTCATTGCAATTATTGGTGAGACTGCAAGGACCTCTTTGTCGAAACCCACCAACACGATCATGGCCATAAGAGAGCAATGATAGTCTGAGTCAGTCTCAGACCCATCACCATCAGAGATCAAAGAGAGCACAATAGAAGAATTACAGCATGCAGATCGCTCACCCATAACTCGGGAACTTACCTCAGGAGCACCAAGAATAGGTTGTTCTTTTTCATGCCGTGAATTCCTCACACCTACTTTGGTACTTCGGCACACCTCAGAATTTTCCATTGAAGATGTGTAGCCTAGAAACTATGAAAAAATCCACTACCTACAAATAGATCAACTCAAAAAAAGGTAATGATAGTACCAAGCAATTCAACAGGTATTTATAGAGCAATCCGGTGTAGGGAATATTAATTTCCCAAATGCTCGCACGAGCATGTGAACGATCAGTGACTGATATTTCCACCACAAATTTATTCCAGGTGTATAACACATCATTGTATTTAATAGGATGCTACCACTCGTACACAAGGAAATCAGGATCAAATCCACTAAAAAACCCTCACCATTAATGAAAAGAAGTTGCAAAGTGCAAAAACTCCTCACAAAGATGAACAATAACCCTTTGAATTTGAATCATTGATGTGGAATAGACCTGGAAAGTTGGACGACTTAGATCGAGTCAATGATTGTTGAAAATCCACATCATCGCCTAGGAAAAACCACAACCAATCACAACCCATGAAAATAGGAGGTTGCAATCGGGCAGCAGGCCCCACCTAGCCCTGTTGTTCCAAGAGCCAGACCATGTGTCACCTTTTCGTAAACCTCGCAGTACTTCTAGAATATTTACTCTAATCGTGTGAGGCCTGCGAGGGACGATCATCATTAATCCTCGTCATTAAATTTCCTCTCGTGAAATGACATCCACTTTTGACTGCTGGCACATCTGGAAAAGGCCCCACTCCTCCATACATAACAGATGGCAGCATCTTGCACACCTCGCACCACCTAAGTGAGATCAGCAGGAAAACTTGTGAGGTTCACGAGGAATGGTCTAGATCAAAACCCATGATCGAATGGTTCGCCAAGCTACATAAAATACATAGAATATACTGGTGGGGCCGGTTGGAAAAAACCTTCAGCGGGATAAACAATTAAGCCCAGGTGGCAAATAAGAGACCGATAGGTCGGGTGAAAGGTGCTGGTAAGAGCATGAAAGAAAGGCTCAATCAAATAACTTAAGTGACCAGAAACCCTCAATAGCAAGTCAACATTGAAATATAATGTGAGAGTCTTAAAAGATACCAATAAATCTTTCATGAGTGATCAAAACCCTTTACCCAAAATATCAGACCTCCAGTCTATTAAAAGTAACAAATTCTTAAAAGTCCCATCATGTTCGAAGGTGTTTATTCGGGTCCTCACTATGTTGTGACCAACTTGTGTTGGTGCGCATTAAGATATACTTATGTATTGAGGCCGACAGTTGCAATTTATTCTTTATTTGAGGCCGACAGAGTAGTTGATGTAAATCCATGTAGCAGATATATAAGAGTGATTAGTTTCCTCATTTGTATGAATGCTTAAGTTTTTGTTTGCAAAATACATGTGTGAATACAGATCAAATCATTCAAGAGCAAAGAAAAGTGTGAAATAAATTGAGCAGAGTGTGGAAGAGTTTGAGAAAAGTGTGTAGAAGTCTTTATGTTCTTAATCGAAACTGTCATCAAGCTTTTGTAGAAGCTAATTTCTCAATTCAAATTCATCAAATGAATTTAATCTGATTATTGTATGTAAGGCATTTAGCATTCCTTTGAGTAGTGAGGTCTAGGTAGTGTGCTTGAATTCATGTGCATTCCCTACTTACTCTTCAGTATACTTCTAATAGAATATAATCTTGTGGACTAACATCCACTATGGTTTTTACCCTAATAGGGTTTCCACGTATAAAATCTTGGTGTTCATCTGTCTCTGATGCGTTACTGGTTTATGTTTGCACTATTAATTATCAGATCTGAGATTAAAGTTTGATTAAAGTAGAATAAGTCTTAATTCTATAACAACTGATTCAACCCCCCTCTTAGTTGTCTATTCTTGTTTTTCCAACATTATGTACTCATTTACTAAGCTTGCAAATGTTTTTTTTTCAACACTTTAAAGTCAATAGGGGCTTGAAAATTAATTATACTAATCTTGTAGAGTGCATACAAGGCTCTAATATGTGGGCCAAGGACTTTGTTATTTTTTTCAGTCTAGTTGGAAAATATGCATCATCACTTACCTGATGATGAAATCAACCATCTTTGAGAATAACATGCTTACTCCTATTCGAGATATTTTAGTATTATGATACATTTTACATCTTTTTGCTAGTCTTTAGGATTATTAGACCAAACTCATCAATGCAAATATTTTGTCTTCTAATCTGCCTTATTTTCATCCTTTCTTGTCTCTTTTCATTCTCTTCTAAATTCTCAAAATTTCCCTTCAATAAATCCAAATCTAACCATAAATTTTATAAATGAGTCTAAGTTGAATTTCAACCTTATTCACACTTCTATTTATTTTTCTCTTGCCATTTCCTTTAAACCCTACTCTAATAATTGTTTCACTTGCTTAGCCAATTTGTCCATTTTGTTATGAATGATCTTATTATTGTTGACCTTCTCACTTTCCCCAATCTATTTTCTCTCTTTCTCCCTCTATCTCTACCTTGGGGATATGATTTTGAGACATTTTGTTAGTATCATCACATTTCTAGGTATGACATTGAAATGTGTATGATTTTGCGTCACATGATGCATGATCTTATTGATTCCAACCTTATTCATGTTGAGGAATATAATGATAAAGGTAATAAATCTATAGCCCATCCAAATAAAAATCTACAAATTTTTTCAAATTCCTTATCTCAACACAATTAGTAAAAAAATAGAGATCTTATCTCCCAAGGTTCTACTTCTCCCCTTCTTGATACTTCTACATCTCCTCTTTCACCACCTTCCTCTAGTCCATTTACCCACATTTCACTTTGACATTGTTGTTGGTGCTCTTGATGATAAACCTTCTCCATCTTCTCCAACATGTAGGGATTCCTTGAAATAATTGAAGGCCTTGTGAACTCAAGGACAAAGATAATCATCCTTGTAGAGTCCACTTGTGCATTCAATATAGTAACACTTGAGTTCTTATACAATGATCAATTTCAATAGGAATCTTATGTTGCATTAGGGATTGCACTTAGATTTCTTAATGACACCTTTAGTGATACCTTGGGATGCTTAATTCTACCTATTCAAATTGTTCCAAGGGAATTACAATCTCTATCATATTTGAAATGTAAGTTTAGTAAATTCTCTTAAAACCTTTGATTTCCATCTATCTTTCTAGGTAAGATCAATATATAGAATCACACAACCTAAACTAGATATATTAGTAATGTACTTGATCCTATGTATTTGTCTATACAAACTATGTTTATGTTCTTTGGACAAAAATACAATTCTTTTGCTTTAAATTTAAAAAAATTGGAGATATAGGTAGTGCATAGAAATAACTTGATAAATAGCTTAAGAAGTGAGAATTTTAAGAAAGGTAGAATTTGGAAAAATATTTTGTGAGAGATTGTACTATAAACAGGATTCATAGACAACAATGCAAATGCAATAGTGTTTAATTGTGTTGTGGTTTTCTACACATAAAAAATGTATAGTTTGTACAAAGGATGAAAATTTTGTAAATCGAGAATAACCTACCCATGACTAGAAACATGAAAAAATAACAAAAATACAACAAAATAATCTAAATTCCAAAATATAAAATGACACGATGTGCAAATAAACTAATTTGAATGAATACAATGTAATGAGAGACACATTATGAAACCTCCATGTGAAAAAAATCACCAAGAATATTTGTAATTGAAATAAGGAAAATGGGGCTAACTGCATGCAGCTTTTTAAAATGGTTAAGCTCTATTTTGTTTTTTCAACCTCCATGTGAATTTAAATAGAGAATAGATTTGAGGTAAGTGTGTGTTCCTATATTATGTGTATCTAGAACTAAGCAATGCTTGGTAAAATAAAATATGAAATATTAGAGTAAAAATGAGTATATCAATATCGATTCTAATGTGTATAGAAATAGGAATGAGAGATGCGATGGAATATCCAGATATACAGGTATGTGTAGGATCATGATGGGCCAAAAAGTGGTGATATGATGGGTATGTGTAGGGTATGTGGCTGACAACTTTTTTTTTACCCAAAATTGATGAAACAAAAAGGGTTTTTAAAGGAGATTCTCAGCTTTCCACCAATATAAATTATTGTTTACTTTGAATTTAATAACTTATTACTATTCATTTTCTATTTGAATTACGACTAAAGTCTTGATTGATAGGCTGATTGAAAAATATCTATAGCTTTCAAATGATATCACATTTTTCGACTTTGAAACATGTGTCACATTCTATGCTTCACAGACTATAGGATTAAAAAAAGAAAAATTAAATTTCATGAAGTTTTGACCAAGTTAAGGTGGTCAGATATACGAGTTTTTATATTTTTTCAAAGTTGTAATACAAAATTCATAATTAATTATTAACTTGGACAAAAATTACAAAAAAATATGCATCACATTAGGACATGAGTCCTCTACTTATATATAAAATATTATAGAAAAAATATTATCATTTTACTGTGGTTAGGGTGGTCAGACAGACACCTACTTCTTATTTTTCCTTGAAATTTATGTGCTACTGCATTGAAATTTCAAATTCTCACTGGAAATAGATTGTTTTTTAAAATAAACCTAGTAGTTTAGAAACTACATTCAATTTTTTAAAGATTCTATTCTTACATATTTTTGAAATAATATAGATAGATTATTCAATTTTTTATGTCAAGTTGCCTAACTCTGAATTTTCTGAATTTTTTGCCACTTAAGGGCCTATTTTTTCCATGATGATCCTGCACATACCCATACCAATGGAGAAATAAAAGATGTGAGTAAAAATGGACATTTTTTTTGGTGTTAGCTATCCAATGGAATGGAAAGATCAATGTAAGAACTCAAATAAATCTTCCATAGGACCAAGATTATTGGTTACCATAGGACCAAGATTAATGAGAGTGTTACAAATATAGAATTTATTAATGTGGGATCCCAAGATGGTCTTTTTGGAGTGGCAACACCATCTCTTTCTAGAATTATTTTGGTTTGTGATCTTAACCTACCTGCATCTATACTTTTTCTCCCAAGACTCGGGAGTGCAATGCTTATTTTTTCTTAGATCTAAGTTGAATTCTATTAGCAATGAATAACCTTTAATTTCTAATTTGTGGAAACTTTTTTGATTGAACTAGCCACTTTCAATGGAGAAATTATTTTTTAGGTAACTTTTATTTATATTCTCACAACAAGTTGATCTTAAGTTGGATATTTTGTGGATTTAGTTTAGGTTGTTATGCTTTCTTTTTTTAAACTGAATTTTTCTAATGATCACTACAACCAGATGCATTCATTTTCTCACTTAATGATGTGACGGTAACAACTATGGTCAATAGGAGAGCTCGTCCTAGGATATTTGGTGGTGAGGTAATCAAGTGTTGATTATTCACACTCATGCATTATATGTCATGACTGATTTTCTTATATTGATTTCTTAGATTAGAGATATGAGCTTTCAACCTGTTTTCTTTGTATGTTACTTAATAATGCTTCTATAATGCTAGGGAATTTTGAGGCATAAGTTAGTTTGGCATGTCCTTTCATTTATAGCTTCTATAGGATCTGGTAGGTTATGATCTCTCATTGTAATAAGAGTTGGAGAATGCTTCATTATTTCTCTGCTCAGTGGCTATGATACATGCAATTGTGTTGTACAAAGTTGATTTTAATATTTTTCTTGTGAATATATTGAAAAACCCTATGAATGTATACTATATTAAAGGATTATATATTTATGGTGCATAATCTATTGTATGATGTTGTATATGATGCTTAGTTTAAGGAAGCACAAAGAATCTAAAATATAGGAAGAAGTCACCAGCTGATCTTTTTTTAAATTCTCAGGCCACTTGAATGTTTGTTGTATTTTATTTTAAAGGGTTGTTTGTACTTTGTAGTATCTAGAGGTTTAGGTAAAAACTAAAAAAAAATAGATAAATTGTAACATGGTGGGCATGAAAGAGAAGGTGCGGAGTTATGATTTTTTTTGTTTTCTGTTCTTATATGGCCATGCCAAAGTCTTAAATGAGTTTTTTCTTTTAATGGTATAGTAATATCAATTAAGGTTATAAATAGATGAAGTGATCAATTATTGGCAGCCAATAATCATGATGATGGTCCTAGGGTGGGTTCCTTTTAACATCTTAAGATGCTATATTGTACTAATTTATTTTTTCTCATCTCATTTTCTAACACTCTTAGCAACTAAAGCTCTGGGCAGTTTTTGTCCATTTTGCAGACTCTTCATAGTGGTGAATTGTATTATTCTTTGTATTTATTTTGTGTTCATTCTTAGCACAATTCTTGAAATGTCGAGTGCCTTACTATTTTATGTTCATATCAATTTTTTTCTTTTCAATTTGTAACCTGCTTTGTTTTAACCTATTGTTTTAACCTATTGTAGATTACATGTATCAAAGAAGGAACAAATAGAATATCATTGTAAGCATGTGACCCTCAGTCTTTTGTTCTAGTTGTAATAATTATGCATCGTAAAACAGTATCATTGCAAGTTATGGAGAATCACAAAGGATAAAATGTGGTTGTTAGAAGTGTTGGAAAGAGACACTGCTAGTATCATTTAGTGTTTTCATTGATGGAAACCATAATCGATGATCAGATATGCATATCATCATTTGATCATACCAGAAGACAGATTGAAGATTGAAAAGGAAGAACAGAGTATTCAGTATGACATAGTTCATCAACTTGTACGAATATTTTTTGGTATTGGTTTGTGTCGAGCATCTCAAGAAATTTTTCTTGGTATATTATCATTGTTACTATTGAAGCACAATGGCTCGTATCAATCCTCATGCGAGATAAAAGATCTGGTCAAGCTAATTTTCTATTCTATCAGTACTGAAGCCAGCTTCATGAATGAATTATGTCACGGATGTATAAGGAGTAATTAATTAAATATTTTCATGCTCCATTATGTTTGTTTGGGTCCTCTCTATGTCTTAAATGACTTTGGAGGATGTGCATAAAGATTTAAGTAAGGATCTAGCTGACAGTTGTAATTATTTTTATGTTCTATTGGATCTGATAAAGTGTAAATGAATTCTATGTTGCAGATATATATGTAAGATTTTTCGTATCATTTTTGAAGATGTTTGAAGTGTGTTGTGATGCAAATAGCGAGTTGGAGCAGAGAAGAAGAGTGATATAGCACAATTTCACTTGTGCATAGAGAATTTGTGTTGTGAGTGTGAATAGAACAAAGAAGAATTACATAATTGGTCTAAAGGATAGAAGATAGAATATTGTGCTTCATTGGAACTGTAATTAGGCATATTTAGATGCAATTTATCTCAATTCAACCTCTCAAATGGTTTTAATTTGAATTTTATTGTAAGGAAGTGAGCCTTCCCTTTGAGCAATGAGCTCTAGGTAGTGTTCCTGAATAGAAGTGCATTCCCCTTATTGTAATCTTCATTTGAGTATACTCAGATTAAATTGTGGATTGGCCATCCATCATGGTTTTTCCCCTAACAAAGTTTCCACGTAAAAATCCTTGTGTTATGGTGTTGTGTTCCTTTGCTTCATGTTTATGCATTATGGTTGAACATTGTTAATGCTTTGAGGATAAAGGTTAAGAAAGTTAATTTTTGCACAACACTAATTCACCCCCCCTCTTAGTGTAGCTTTTTTTCGAGAATTGGTATCAGAGCTACTTCCTTAGAAGAAGAAGCCTAACAACTTGGGGAGATCTTTGAAAGTATTTCAATGGATTCAAGAAGTATTCAATAACAACTTATCATGTCCCTAGATGATCTTGATTAGTCAAAGGATGAAGTTCAAAAATTTAAACAAAATCTCTCAGATGCTAAAAAATTCATTGAGTCTTTAAAAAACAAAATCAATAAGTCTAGAGAGAAGATAAAAGAACTTTGTGATCAGATTAAGTAGAGTGACGGTAAGAGCATTGAAGAAGAACAACTTAGTCAAGCCCTAAAGGAAAAGAAAAAAGAATGTGAAAAATTCACCAGTGATAATACAGTCCTAAACCATGAGATGGAATCTATCATGATAAATATGACCAAGGAGATTGAAGACAAAAATAAGGAGGAGAACCTAGAATAGTCCTTGAAAGAAAAATTTGAAGTATGCAACCAACTAGATGATGAATCAAAAAAATCCAAAAAAATTGAAGAGGCACTTGAAAAATAGATGGATGATCTCATAAATGAACTTACTACTGCAAATGAGTACAAGGAGAAGCTCAAAGCTAGCTCTACCATGCTTGATGAACTAATTAGCAGTCAGAGGACTCATGGTGACAAGGGAGGTCTTCAATATGAAGAAGGAGAGAGTTCTAGATATGAGCAAAAGAGATTCATACAAGGAAATCAAATTAAAAAATTTGGAAGGTATCCGATAATGCAACCTAATGCTCAAAAATTTAATGGATATTGTTTCAGTTGCAATAAGTTTGGACACATGGCAACTCAATGAAGAAGTAGAATGAAATCAAATGGTCCATCATTCCCAGGTCAATGTTTTAATTTTCATAAGTTTGGTCATAAGTCAAATGAATGTAGAAATGTGATGAATCAATTTCATAGAAACATCAAATGCTAGATACATGCAATAGACTTGGCCATACTACTAACTAGTGTAGAGGAAATCAGTGGAAATCTGGTTTGGAAAAAGACATGTTGTGTGCTATAACTACAACAAAATTGGACACATTGCTACACTCTATTGGAACATAAGAGGTCCGATAAATCAAAGGAAACACATGCAAAAGGATATCAAAGGAAAAGGTAAAGTCACTACAGATGTGGTCTAACAACAGATGAAAAAGGAATGGTAGAATAAATATCTCTCTATTGAAGAAAATGTGCCAACACCTGAACTTGCTTCTATTAATACCTTCAAGAATTAGTCTCAAGCCTTTGGCCTAGGGGGAGCTATCAAGAAAATATTTTAACCCCCTAATCAGTAAGTGATACTGGATGTGGATGTGTATAGAAGGCGCATGGATGATAAACAAATTCTTTTGAATTCATTTGAGGAGTCAGTATGTTGTATTGGAGGTCTGTAGAAGTTTCACCCATCACAGTGCACATAAATAGGGTAACCAAATGAATTAGGGTTAAATCATTTACTGCGACAAAAAGGAGGTAGGTATGAAAGTGATAAAAAATCATTTCTATTCTTCATTTGTCACTTTGTATTTTGGAGAAAAGAATTTTGGAGAGCTCTAAGGTGAACTAAAGTGAATTAAGGAAAAGTTCAAGTATGGAAGTGATTTGACAATCAAGTTATGATCCAACAAAAAAGGTATTTATCAAAAAATTCTACAAATTTGTGATTTGGTCAAAATGAATACTCCTTTCGTAGTCGAAGTAAAGGACATACCCCATCCCAAATTTAAATGGCATCCTCACAAGTCTCTTGAGACCGATCTTTTCGGATAATTTTCGCCTGTTTCGCACAAAGTATTGCACACGAAGGATATTAGGGTTTACATTCACACAAATATTGAAGAACTGGGAAGTTCTCAATTATTGAATTTTGTACAATAATCACATCATAGGTGAAGATTTCTATGTGAAACCAGAACACAAAATCTTGGAAACAAAGAAATTCACTTAGATTGTCAAATTTCTTGTATTTGAAGAGTCAGAATAAGTTCATTATGTTTTTAGTCGAGTTCACGATGCATTTATGTGGCTAAGCATTCCATTCAAAATCATGAAGGAAGCTATTAGTGTTGTAACCGGTCTAAACTCTTCTGGTGGGTTACCTATTCTAAAATCTGTGAAAAATCAAATCATCACTGATGCTAGAGGATCTATATATCATAGAAGAGAAATGACTATTGATAAAATCTATGGTTATTGGCTACAAAATTTATCATTCTAGCTGAGACAACTCTGTGTTCAGTACTACAATCTATTTTTCCTATCAAATGGTGAAGGAAAGTGAAGATTATGACCTCTTTGAAGTGCTGAGAAGTCAGTTAATGGAGAATCTTGCAAAGATTAAGGAAGATAATAAAAAATATTTCAAGTATGGTAAATTTCTTGTGTGCTTATTCTTTTATTTCATGGGTGAAATTACAGGAGTTGGAAAAATTCATTGGCAAAAGGACAAGCCGGTAGCTGCATAGATTAGAGATTTGTTACACAATTTTATAGACACCAAAACAAAGAATGCAGTTATGTGGGGATACTTTAAAAAAATTGAAGCTTTGATGCAAGCTAGGGAAAGGACTCCTACCTCTATTGTAGAGAAGTACAAGGATTCAATTTGCTTCAGGGTGGATGTTGATCGATGTATGATGGAATTTTCTAATCCTAGAACTATCTAGATCATGCCTATGGGGTATGAAGTTGAAGGGAACATCTTGGATATGTATGCACAACACTTGCTAAGAAAACCTCTAGATCTGGTAGAAGAGAGGTTTGGTACTTATGCATAGAAGGACATGAAGGTTCACAATGAGCTTAGGAGTCCTGTGGTAACTAAAAGAGTTAGAAAAGAAGTTGAAGTTCTTGCAAAGAGTATGGGCATATCTGCAGAACTACTAAGAGAAGCCAGAAAGAAAAGGGAAGAAGTTGAAGTAGCAAGACAAGGAGCAAAGGAGGCAACAAAAACTCAATCAGCAGGTCCAACAACACCATCTACCCAAGAAAGGACAACTAGAAGCTCTATATCTCATTCAACCCCTGCAGCCAAACCAATCCCTATAAAAACTAAGTGTAAGGGATCTAGAAAAGAAGGAAAGAAAAAGAGAAAAAGAGTGTATGTAGCTATTTCTGACAATGAGGAAACTAAATTTGACAAAGGTGTCAAATAAATTAAGCATCAAGGGACCATGGAAAAAATTGTCAAGAGAGAAAAACCTTTAGGTAAAGATGCTCAAGCAAAGAAGAAGTCAAAATCTCATAGTCCATGTATGTCAGTAGAGGAGGTAGAAAAGGCTCTAGTTAAAACTGGAAATATCAAGCCTCTCCACAAATGATATGATTCTTTTGATGATTTTGGTAAAATAATGCTCAAATAAGAAACAATAAAGAATATGAATATTTTCAATAAAGTCTTGACTGAAATTATGCCTAACTTGCCCAAAAGTCTGTATGACAGTCTGGAAATGAGGAGACTTAATGCTAGAACTGAAGAAGAATAGATGAGAGAAAGGATTCTTGCAGAACTATGTTCGATGATGTCTATGGATGACATAAATTTTTTGTTGAACAAAACCAAAAGGAAATTCAAAATAAAAACAAGGGTGAACAAACTAATGATAGGTCTAACTGATGAAGTCTCAAAATAAATTAAGCAAGTCCTAAGGGAGATGCTGCTAAATGACAGAATTGATGTTGTAGTTGAGGAAACACATCTTGAAGTTGCTCCATCTGGTTTGGAAAAGGAAGCAGAAGAAGAAAATATTGATACATTTGAGGATTTTCAAATCCCTCCTATAGAGGACAACATAGAAATTCCCATGGAAGTTGAGCAACTTTAAAATGTATCAGTTGAGGAAATGGAAATCAATGAAGGGAAATCAAAACTTGACATTGAGGAAGAAATAGTTGAAGAAAAGAAAGATGATGTAAAGAAAATTCTAGTTGATGCAAGAGACACTGCTAGGGCAGTGAAGAAATTTTTGGTTGAACCAAAGGAAGAGATTGATCCGGAATTGATTGAAGGTCCCACTGACTTGTCTACTTTAATTCCAATCCAGAAGATGAAAGTAGCTTCATTTTCTCAAGCCCAAGCCAGAGAAGAGCTATTGAAGTCGCACATTGAAGATAGTGAATTTTTAAATATTGCATTTGGAGTATTGGAGAAGAAAATGCCATCTTATGTGAAATATTCAACTAGTTCCTCCTCTAGTGAATTGAAAAAGCTTATCAGCTCTCTGAGTACTCACTTTGAGTGACTCAAAAAATTAGTTGCCGTGAAAGTGCAGAAATAATTTGATATCAAAAGGTTTAGTGGATTGAAATTATTTATTGCTAAAGATAAAACCATCCTAGCCGCATGTGTGAAGAATGTGCAGAATGTTTTTTCAGAGAGTGGTAAGATCTCAAAATAATGTTTGTGTCTTTCAAAATTTATGGAAGCTAATGAGAAGAAGGTTAAAGATTTGGAAAATCAGCTAAATACTATTTTTGATGCATTTGATCCTCTAGTCAGTGGTATTGGTAAAATAGAAGGTGAAGTGATGTCCGTGCTTAAAAATATAAAAATCTTGAAGCATGAGAATGATAAAATTGTTGCGATATTATGTGAACTCAGACGTATAATTGGTCCAAAAATCGAGGTAATGACAAGTGCTCTAAAGGAAGGAGAGGACACTATGGTAGTTGGTGATCCAGCCAACCTAGAATTCATAGAGACATAGTCCTACCTGATATGTGGTCACATCACAATAATGGAGAGTCTTATAAGAGTTTGGAACAAAAATTTGATCCAGCTAAAGAAATATTTTGCAAACATTTTCCAATTTACGTAATTCAAAGAAGCATTTTTGTATAATAGTTTTGATTGATCCATTTTTGGTATGTGATCCATTCCTTTTCCATTAATGTCAAAGGGGGAGAAGAGTGGACTAAAAAATGTATAATCATCTCAAGGGGAGAGTTGTATTTTTGGAATTTCGGAGACATACCAAATTAGAGTCATCCATCCCAAACTTATTTAACAATTCCTTAAGATTTTGAAATGAATATCCCTTTGTTAGTTTGAATAACTTGAAGCCCAAGGAAGAAATTTAGTTCACCAATCATAGATATTTCAAATTCTATTTTCATCTCTTTGGAATTTTTTTTACACATACCTTCATTACCACCAAAATTAATGTCATCAACATATACCACAACTATTAGAATCTTGTCTTTTTAAACCTTCAAGTAGAGATTGTTGTCTGCAGACCCTTTGTTGAATCCTTTCTTTGTCAAGTATTTATCCAATCTAGCATACCAATCTTTGGGAGCTTGCTTGAGCCATATAATGCTTTCTTTAACTTACAGACCATGTCCAGTTTATTTGACAATGAAAAATCTTCTAATTGCTCCATATACACTTCTTCCAGTTCTCCATTAAGAAATGCATATTTGACATCCATTTGATTTACTTTGAAATATTTATGAGATGAAAATTCCAAGAAAATTTGAATGGCTTCCATCCTTGCTATAGGTGAAAAAGTTTCTTCAAAAGCTATTCCTTCAACCTATGAATATCCTTTACATACAAGTCTTGCTTTATTTCTTACCACTTCACCATCTTCATTCAATTTGTTTCTGAATACACATTAAGAACCAATTACATTCTTGTTTGCAGGTCTAGGGAATAGTTCCCATGTCTCATTCTTCTCTATCTGTTGTAATTCCTCTTTCATTTCTCTAACCCAACTTTCATCATCACATGCTTCATTCACAGTCTTAGGTTCTATCTTAGAAATTAATCACAAGTTTACCTCAACCACTTTGCTTCTTATCTTCACTCCTTCCCTTTTGTCACCAATTATCTGTTCCTCTGGATGATTTTTCTAAACATATTTAGGAGTCTTGGGTGAAGGTTCTGTATTTTCTTCTTCTTCTTCTTCACTTTGTTCTTTCTCTTCCTTTTCTTATTCTTCTTGTTCTGGTTCAACTTCAGTTATCTCCACCAGGCTATACATAGCTTCATCAACCTTCACATTAGTAATTTCAATGATTTTTCTCAATCTCTTATTAAAACATCTATAAGCCTTACTATTATTTGAATATCCATGGAAAATTCCTTCGTCACAACTAGCATCAAAATTTCCAAGATTTTCTTCATCTCTCCTAATATAAGATCTACTTCCAAATACCTTAAAGTATTTCATAGTAGGATTCTTACCAATACATAAATCATAAGGAGTCTTAGTGCTATTACCTCTTAATTGAACTCTGTTAAGAATGTAAAAAATGATCTAAATAGCTTCTCTATAATACATATTAGGAACATTTTCTTCTTTCATCATAGTTTTGGCATCCTCTTGCACATTCTGGTTCTTCCTTTCTACAACTCCATTTTGTTGTGGGGTTCTAGGAGCAAAATAATGTATTTTTATACCATGTTCTTCACAAAATGCATTGAACTCACTAGATGTAAACTCTCCACCTCTATTAGATATCAAACATTTTATCCTCAGGTTTACTTCATTTTCCACTCTTGCCTTAAACACCTTGAATCTGTCAAGAGCTTGAGATTTTTCTCTAAGAAATGTAACCCATGTCATCCTAGAGTAATAATCGATTAAAAGCATAAAGTACCTATCACCATTCAGGCTTCCTATTCTTATAGGAACACAAAGGTCTGTATGGATTAATTCTAGCATTATGGTAGATGATTGATCCTTTGTTTTAAAACTATTCCTTGTTTGTTTTGTCATCTGACAACTTCTGCAGATTGAATTTGAAGTCTTTATGATTCTAGATAGATCTCTCACAACTTCTCTAGAACTAATCCTAACGAGATTATCAAAATTCACATGCCCCATCATCTGATGCCAAAGCCAACTCTCACTAATCTAGGAAATAAAACATTGACCATTACCACCTTTAAGTTGATAGATGTTTCCATGAGTTATTCGTCCAACTGTAACCATAGTTCCAGATCCTTTTTCTGATCTCCCAAGTGTTATCCTAAAAAACAAGCTTAAAACCTTTGCTGCACATTTGTCCAACACTTAAAAGATTATGCCTTAAACCCTTTACATAATAGACATCATCAGTGTTATGTTTTATATCAAATCTAATTGTTCCTTTACCAACAATCTTAGAACCAGAATCATCTCCAAACATGACTATACCTCCATCATACTTATCAAGTTTAGTAAACTTACTCTTATCTCTAGTCATATGATTTGAACATACTCTATCAATTACCCAAAAATATTCATCCTGTCTGGCATGAAAATCAATTACTAGAGTACCTTTTGATTCATTTTTCTTACACTCTGAACTAGGTTCTTTTCCACATTTCTTTTCCATGGCTAGAAACAAACATTCATCTTTGTCTTCCTCAAGGTCAAATTCATCATCAAAGATTACTGAATCTTCCTTAACATAATACAACTTCTTGAACTTCCTATATTTATTATCCTTGTAATTATTGTTATTATCCTTATTCTTCTTTTTTGTAGCTCCATTAGGACATCTTGATGCATAATGGCCAATATTTCAACAATAGAAAGACTTAAAAGGAAACTTACCTTTATATTTACTAGTACCTTTCTTCAATCTCCTTTTGAAATTTGCTTCCAAATATTTTCCATCATCGTCATCATCTTCTTATTCTTCTATCTTCATGGCTTTAAAGGCTATTTAACTCTTCTCCTTATCTCTTACAAATTTTCTCATCTCTAATGCAGTCAAGACACCAAATAGATGTTCCTTAGTGAATTTCTTCGGATCATATTGTTCTTCAAGTACATATACTTTGTCAGTGTATTTTTCCGATAAGATCATCAAGATATTCTCGATTATATCATCATCCTTCATTGCACCACCTTGATTCTTGACTTCAGTTGCTATAGTTTCAACTCTCTACTAATAGCTTGCAATATCTTCTCCATCTTCCATTCTTAGATTCTCAAATTTTTGCTTAGCAATTAATTTCCTTGAAAATTTTACTCTCCCATTTCCATTATAAATGTCTTTCAATTTTGTCCACATTTCATTTGTATTAGTTAAAGAAATAACTTTTGATCTTTTAGTTTTAGATTATGCACTCAAGATAGAAAACCTTGCTCTTTCATTCCCTTCAAAAGTTGTAACCTCATCAACAGAGGAAGGTCCAGCTACTAGAATCACATACTTTGTCTCCACAACTTTCCAGGTATTAAAATTGAGTGAAATTAGATAACTTCTCATCTTCTCTTTCGAGACATTGTAATTAGCTTTATCAAACATAGGAAGCTACAACTTGTGCACCATCTGATCTACCTCAATAGGTTAAGATTTTCACCGAGGAACCAGAGCTCTAATACCAATTTTTAAAATGCACAAGACAACTGAGAGGGGGGTGAATCAGTTGTATCAAATTATTTACTTGTTAACTTAATCAATTCTTCAATCTTTTATTAAGTCTAAACATGAAAATGCAGATAACATAAACAAAACACTAGAGACACCAGATTTACGTGGAAAACCCAATGAGGGAAAACCCATGGTGAGGATTAACTCATAGTATAGTAGTAGTAATGCAATACTAGATACAAAAGGCTCACTGCCCAAATACAAAGGCTCACTACCTAGATCAAGGGCTCACTACCTTAGGACTCACTGTCCAAAAGAGAGGCTCGTTGCCTACAAAAATACAAATAAATAGGTAATGATCTAGCACTAGGAGTTCCACACACTTCACAACTTGATAAGGAAATTATGAATATAATGAAGTACTTTTTCCACAATTCTCTCTTCCACACTCTACTTCTCACACTTGTTCACACACTCTTCTCTTGATCACATCAAATGATGGATGGATATTAAATTCACTACAACTTAACTTGTATTTATACCATCTTCAAACTCAGGAACATTCTTCCAAGGTTAGCCATACAATTTCATTTTACAAATTCAAACTAGGTTGACTACTCAACATTCCCGCGATGGATAAGAATGTGAAGGGATACAATACATATCTAATTTAGGACCCAAATAACATCTTGGATCACACACATGCTTCCTCAAGTTGATGAAAAATCCAAATGTGATGTATAGACACCAGATCGGTCAAACCTATTGAAAACACCAATGAACTTTGAAGTACATGCATCACCAACAAGATAAACACACACAGATTACTCAACATGCTTCACCAGTCATTTTACCATCTCTGAGAACAACTTAGATACATGTGCAACAACTTCAACAAAATTCATTTTGTAGAGAACACTTAACCAATTCAACCGAGACAACTAGCAAAAACATAGAGACTCCGAAGTAGGTCTTCTAGAGTACCAAACCACAAGAAACTTTGTTAGAACACATAGATAGTTAGAAAGAGTGATCTTCTAGATCCAAAATATCTGAGGCCAAATATCAAAATATTGCGAAGCCAAAACATTTCTCCTAGTTAATAACCAAATAACTCTCAAAAAATAGTTCACACACCGATGAACATAAATTTTCCTCTCCATCAAACCAAAAGCTTAAACAAAAAATATATAGTCCATTCTAGCTTGTGAACACACCTATAAATATGCATAGGGATTGGGTCAACAAAAGAGAAATGTGGACCACAATACCGGAGCACATTCAAAACATACTTCAACACAACTTTCATTATTTGTTAAATTTTCTCAAAAGCACTTGGCAAAAACCAACTTCCACAACCTGTATAGTGTTGACATTAATGACAACATTAATTAAAACACCACCAAACACATTCATACTTGCAACAAATACATACTAACCCCAAATCCATAGATCCCTCATGTGTTGTGGTATTTCATTTTTGGGGCAACCCCTTTCTCTCTTACATGACACAACTTCATTTCGAAACATATGACTTGGAATAGGCCTTTTTGAATAAGCTCTCATGTCTTCTTTATTGTTATCATTGATTATTTTCTACTTTAAAGTAAACTTCTCACAACAATGGTGTTATAGATTTCTTTAAAGTGGGGGCATACATTGATATTATAATTTTTGAAATTTTTGACATTCCTAATGTTTCATTGTGTAATTTTCTTACTTCTTGTGATGCATCTTTTTCGTGGTGGTGTTATTGGGTTTGATGTCCTCTAGGAGTATGAACTTTATTTTCATATTAATTTCCTCTTAGTGGTGATGCTACACATTGCATTCCCTAAGTTGTAAATATTTTATCCTTGAATTTTCCTCTCTGGGAGACATTAGGCATAATGATCCCTGAGAGGAGACCTTAAGAAAACTAAACAAAATCCCTTTGAACATGTTTAATTCCACTTTATTTTCATGTGTTTAGAATAACATATATTGTAGAGCCTCAGGAGGAGAAATTGGAAGAAGCTGGAGGGGAGAAGGTAGAAGATGAACATATAGAGTGGCACAAAGATTAGGAGATTCTAAAAGAAAATTCTACAAAGGCATCTTCTTCTTCATCTCAAGAAACATCTCCAGCATGGCTTGAGGAGAAGCTAAATGATAAGGCACACATTTTTTGGGATTATAAGGCTAGTTTTGAGAAAAAAATTCTCACATGGGGAATCCTAAACAAAAGAAAAAAGAAAAAATAAGGTTACACCTAACTAGGAATGCCTCAAGTTCCAAACCATTGATGTAGCTATGGCTTATGTGGATAAGGATTCCATGACATTTGTTGTAGAATATAGCATTTCTTCATTTAACACCAATCCTACTAATAACACTTGGGAGATCGATGGATTTCAAGGGTTTGTCACCAATACTTTGAAAAGGTTAAGGATAAATATTAGGCCATGAAAAATGAGCTGAAAGCACTAGTTTTAAACTTAAGGAATTTATCCAATGGTTATTCACTCCAATACAAAGAATCCTAAGGAAGGCTATTTCTCCCATATTTCTATCCAAAGAAAATGTAAATAAAATGTAGCAGATGAAGATGTGGGCATAGATGATGTTTGAGTGGATCGATAATATTATTTTCATTAGAGATAGGGTCATTGTTATGGAAGTATAAATGCATAAAAATTTTCTAATTTTGAAGAAGAAGTAGACAAGATTATTGAAGATTGTATCTAGCCTACTCTAGATACTATGAAATGAAATACCCAAAGTTGTAGTCTATTAAGAATCTTTCTGATGATATAATAGAGAAGGAAGGTATGGTTCCTAAGGATAAGATCACAGAGACAACATTTTGGATGCACACATTGAAATTTTGTAAGGATATCGTGTCTTAAGTTTTTCATGAGATGAATTCCACTATTGGGAGAATAAGTGAGCTACATGTTGACTAGGATCAATATATTTTATATATGGCCAAAGTGTTGAAAACATTAAAATACTAAGAGGGGGGTGAATCAGTATTCTTATCAAATATCAAACACTCTAGAAAAAAAAAATACTTCAAAATTATTGCATAAACATGAACATGGAAGATGAATACAATGCACAACACAACACAACACTAGATGTATGTGGAAAAAGCCATAGGGAAGAACCACGATGAGAAAAGCTGCTAGGAGCTATTGTCCTAATTTAGCCTCACAATATGAACAACATAATTTATGATTGAATTTTACGGATACAACCCAAGGAAACTATAACTCCTTGAATATTGGTTTTAGGTTCACTCCCAAGGAAGCTATAAATCCCTAATTTCACTTTTTCTTGGGGCTACAACCTAAGGAAGATACAACTTCCTAATCTAAGAATACAATCAAGAATACAAGATGATAGTCCTTCCACTGTCTAAAACTAACAATTAATATCAACCCTTTTGATGATTGTAATTCTGCTTTATCACTTCTATTTTGATGATTACATTTTTTCTTGGTCACTTCTTCAAATGTCTTCTCAACTACCTACTAGCTCACTTATTTTAGCAAACATGCAATTTTTCCTATGGATCATTGCTCTCAACAAATAATCAATCTTCCTCTTCACTTCCCATCTATCACAAAAATATGTTCAAGATGAAACCATACAAGATTTTCCATAACTTATCTTTCTCTTTCAGTGACTTACACAATTATCATAATTTCATGCACACCCTCTATAACCCTAGATCAACTCGGTTTAAAATTTATACATGATACTACATTGATTACGGTTCACATGTTGGCCTAGAAAAAAAAAATATTACATATAGAAGTCGGCCAAAGATAAAACAAATAATATGAAATATGTAGAGGAGAGGACCCTAAAGACTACACACAACACTAGGAAGAGGAAAAAACCTTGTAGATTCCAACATGTGCTTAACTTGGTCCTAAATAATATTCACACCATTGATCTTCTATGAGAATCATCTGAACACTTCATAAATTTAAATTATGTTGGCTATAAGAAGGAAAACATGAAACTTGTAACATGTCAACCTTCACACCATTGGTTGTACACATGAATGATAAAAAATTATTTGCATATATTTTAGATGAGTCTACATGAACCATACAACATCTTCAAACACTTCATAAGCTCCACTCACACTTGAACTTGTAGCACACATAATCAATATGCCTTATTTGGACAAGAAAAATCATAAGCCAACAAAACCTTCATTCTGGACAACAACCTATACTAGAAAAACTAGAAGACACATTATGTTGTAGCAACAAACATCACATGATATTCAGGAACACTCTCATACATCGCTTTCACAACTTCATGAAACAAGCTGGCACAAGCCAACAAACATTGAAACTAGTCACAAGATAACACAGACTTCTACACTGTCACTTTTAAGTTTCTCTATAGAAGGAATAAATACATGAAATTTTGAATATAAAACCTTCACATCTCCATGAAATTAAATTTTGAACTAAAATACATATCTATAAATATGGAGAAATTTGGAGCCAAACTTTACAACTCTAAGAAGATCCTTATAGAATCAACATGGTATTTAGAGTGTCACTTTCACAAACACCTTTTTGATAACCCAAAAGACATCAAACTTGGACCACACATGTCTTGATGCAACATAAAGTTTTCTTCCAAACCACAAGAGTAAATCATCATCATTGGAGAAATTCAGAGCATTCCTTAGAGATCTAGTAACCAAACAACTAGACTACAACACACTCCAATAAAATTTTGACATCAATGACAACCAAACTGCAATAATATCCCCCTTTTTCATTGATGGAAAAACCATCCTCAAACTACTTGGGTACATAATATCCCCCCACAATCTCTCCCCCTTTGACATCAAGGAAAATGGAATCTCCCTTTTTGCAATCTCTCCTTCTTGAAACAACTTATAGGCTCACCCTATCAACAACAACCACTACCTGCTCATTGTGAGAGGTAGCCACCATTAGTCTAAGAATAAGGATATGACATGAATTACTCCCCTTGAAAATATGCACCAACTACACATCTAGCAAGAAGAAGGAGGTACAATTTCCCCTAAATTATTTTTGAGATGCAAATGTATCATTTACAAGTGATTTTTGAAAATGTGTAAAACTTGATCCTCTGTAGATACATACTCCAAATTCACTATATTTAAAACCTGATTTCTCATAAAGTGATAGGTAATTGATAGGTTCTTGGTTCTAGAATTCATCCTTGGATTATTTGAAATATTGATATGATATAGGAGCATCGAACGGTGTAGGGCTATCTTGCATCACCCAAACATAATTATTTTTCCTTAATTTCTTTAGTTTTTATGAGTTCCATGATGACACTTAAGAGGTGTAAGATAGTCCAAAGTCAGAAAAGGAAAAAAATTACCACATACTATTTTTTGTAAGTTGGCCTAAATGGGCTCATATGAACCTGAAAAATTTACCCCAAGGATCATAACTGAATTTTTTTTGTGTTCATGAGAGAATCATCTCTATACCCTCCATGGTATGGGATATATTGAAGTTTCCATCTTGAGAAATTTCTCCAATGCCACTTCAAATTCAAATAGAAAATCTTAGAGGCCTTGAAACAACTTGAAAAGCTGACAAACTGACCTTTGGTGGGTTTGGTGTAGTAGGTATCTTCGATAGATTTCCAATGATATGTTATAATAGAAAATATAACACTCAGATCAAAATTTATTACTCCACGAAGTTGCCCCTCTAGAAAATGAATTTCATCAAAATATCTTCCTAGCCAACAAATCAAATGGCGGGACTTTTGGCACAAAAACAAAAGGGAAAATTACACTTTCTAAAACATTCTAGGGCTGTTATTGGGTAAAATAAAAAGGGATAAGTGGGGGTTGTAGAGGGTTTCTCCATTAGTACATATTGTGGCTCTAAATAATATATTTTGTTTTCAAAGTTGATTATGTTGTAATGAATCAAGCCCATAAGGTTGCAGCATGTAAGTTTTGAATCTGTAATTTCATTTTCTAAAAATAATTGAAAGTGAGTTATTTTTCTATCTCCCATCTATTGTGTTGGTATCTATCATTATGGTTTGTGTGGGTTTTGATTAGTGTGGCCCTCATCAAGTGGTATCAGAGCAGGTTTTCTTGAGTGTGTAAATAGATCACCGAATGTGAGGCAGTTTGCACTAGGACTTGTGGTTGTGGGTTTTTGAGTAAAGTGATGAGAATTCCTCTGTGAAGAAATTGTGGTGGTGGAAGAAATGTTATTGTAGTGGAAGAGGGTTTTAGAGCCCTACAAAGATAATTTTAGGCATTGCAAGAGGATTTGTGTCAAGGGTTTGATCCAAGAAGAGGAGATGGAAGTGAAGATGAAGCTGAAAATGAGGAACAGTTCGAAGAAGAACAAGAAGCAAAAGATCTAGAGCAAGTCAAATTATTTAAGGCCATCTCTAAGATTGGGAAAAGGCCAAACATTGATGTTTCTACATTTTCCAGAAATCTTAACAAGAAGAATTGATTGATAGGATCAATGATATGGAGGGGTAATTTGAGTATGAGGAGGTGGAGATCCTTAGACGGTAAAAGTTGAAAAGATCAAGCTAAAGGGTCATACAAATATTTTGTGGAAAGAGGTACAACTAGAAATAAATCAAAGATGAAAAGAGAAAATAACAAGATGTGATTGTATGGTGGATAAATTAAAAAGATAGTTCATTCCTATGGATTATGAGCTAGATTTGTTGAAGAATATGCAAGTGTTGAAGCAAGTAAGAAAATCCATCAAGGAGTATGCAGAAGAATTCTACTGTGTCTTGATCAAGACAGGCCATTTTGAGGCCAATAAGTAGAATTTTTCTTGGTACATAAATGGGTTGAAGCTGAGTATTCAAGAAGATGTGGGTCTGGTAAGAATGTCTACTATTGAAGATGCATATCATTTTTATTTGAAGGTAGAAGAAAAGTTGAATAGAATATTTGAAAGAAAGCAAGGAGGTAGGGGTCATGGTGGAAAGACTAGTGGACAGTCATATGGAGGTCGAAATTAAGATCAAAAGAAGGGTGAAGGATCTCATAGAAACTAGAACCAGAAAGGAGATAACACCTAATATCCTCATGACTAGAATAATGAGGACCAAAGAGGGAGAGGAAGATATGGATGAGGATTAGGAAGAGGAGGCTTTCATGGAATCTATTTCCAGTGTGGAGAAGAAGGACATAGAGCCTATGAGTTTCCTCAACATCAAGGACAAATAGAAGACCTAAGGGTAATGCATGAGTTGCACATGTAGATGAAGATGGTGAGTCTTCACATTTTGACGATGCAGAAAGAGGAGATGTTCTTATTACTAGAAGAGTCTTGTTGAATGAGGAAAAGGAACCAAATCAAAGGAATAATTTTTTTCACACCATATGTGAGTGTGAAGGTAAAGTTTGCAATGTTATTATTGATGGAGGTAGTAATGATAACCTTGTTTTAGAAGAGATGGTTAGTAAGTTGCAGTTGGAGAGAAGAAGGCATTTGAATCCATACCAAATTTGTTGGTTCTAGAAGGACCATAAAGCTTTGGTAAATGAAAAATTTCTCGTAATGTTCAAGATTGGAAATGACCATCATGACGTATTGTGTGATATTATTCCTATGGATGTTTGTCATATGTTGTTAGGAAGATCGTGGCAGTTTGATCGGTGAGTAGTACATGATGGGCATGCCAACACATATTCTTTGACAAAGGATGGGGTTCATCATAAGTTGAAGCCCTTGAAAGAGGTGTAAAAAAAGGTATGCAGTGATGGAATAATTTATTTGGTTGATGGAAGAAAGTTCTTAAAAGGTATGAGGCATGATCATATGTGTTTTGAATTGATCCCTAAAGTTGATAAAGAAAATACTACTGAGGTACCTATAGAGGTTTCAAATTTTTTGAATGAGTTTCAAGATATTAGTTTTGATAATGTACTTGAAGGTTTGCATCTAGTAAGAAATATTAGTCATCAAATGGACCTAATTCTTGGAGCTAGTTTTCTGAAAAAGGAAGCTCATTGTATGACTCCAACAAAGAGTGAACAGTTGAAAAAACAAGTGCAAGAGTTGTTACGGAAGGGATTGATCAAAGAGATTTTGAGTCCATGTGAACTACCTATAGTACTAGCACCGAAGAATGATTGGGAATGGTAGATGTGTATAGATTCTATAGTCATCAAAAATATCACCATGAAGTACAAATTTCCCTTGTCGAGAATGGATGATATTATGGAAAGTTTGAGTGGATACAAGTACTTCATCAAGATATATTTGAAGAGCAGATATCACAAGATCCAAATTAGAGAAGGAGATGAATGGAAGACATCCTTAAAAACTAAGGAGGGCTTGTACAAGTGGTTTGTCATGCCTTTTGGGCTAACTAATGCATCGAGCACTTTTATGCAACTTATGAATGAGGTATTGAAAGAATTTCTAAGAAAAAATGTTATTGTTTATTTGAATGATTTTTTTTATTTTTAGTAAGACATTGGAGGATCACTTGATGCATATTCAAAGAGTTTTTGAGAAGCTAAGGGAGGAGAAGCTTTTGGTTAATTTGAAGAAATGTAGTTCTATTAAGAGAGATTTTGTGTATTTGGTATTTTTTTGTCTCAGTAGAGGGTCTTAAAATGGATCTAGAGAAGGTGAGAGCTATCACTGAATGGTCTACCCCAAGGAGTTTTATAGAGGTAAGATAATTTCATGGTCGAGCCAGTATTTACAGAGAGTTTGTTAAGAATTTCAAGAGTATTTGTGCACTTCTAACTAAAGCAATGAGGGGGGATAAAAAAAATTTAAGTGGACTACAAGAGCAACTAAAAGTTTTGATATGTTGAATAATAAAGTTATATAGCAACCTATTTTGGAATTTCTAGATTTCAATAAGGTCTTTTAGGAAGATTGTGATGCTAGTGGCATTGCCATAAGAGATGTTTTGAGTCAAGAAGGTAAGCCTGTTGCCTATTTTAGTGAGAAGTTAAATAATGCTAAGAAGAAATACCATGTCTATGATCAAGATTTTTATTCTATAGTTCAGTATTTGAAGAAATGGAGACACTATTTGTTTCCAAAATAATTTTCTTTATATACTAATCACTAGGCTTTGCAGTATCTCAATAGTCAAGGAAAGTTAAATTAAAGGCACATAAAATGGGTTGACTTTTTGTAGAGTTATACTTTTATTTTGAAGCATAGGAGTGGAAGGTCAAACAGAGTTGCAAATTCCTTGAGCAGAGTGAAATTTTTTTTGATAGAGATGAATATAGAGGTTGTTGGGTTCAATGAACTCAAGAGTTTGTATCCTGAAGATCTAGACTTTGTAAAATCTTGGAAAGCTTGTTTGGAACATGTTACATTAGATAGGGAAAGATGGTTTGATTAATTAATCCAAGATTGGATGTTGTTTAGAGGAAGCCAATTGTGTATTATAACAAGTTCTATGAGAGAATTTAATCAAGAAGAAGCATCGTGGAGGATTGGCTGGACATTTCAGTCAAGATACAACCATTGCTTTTGTTAGTGAAAATTATTACTGGCCATACTTACAACAAGATGTGAAGAAGTTTGTACAACATTGCAATGTTAGATGGTGAAAGGAACAAGTCAAAATACTAGATTGTATCAACCATTACCTGTACCTAAGAGGCCATTAGATGATATTAGCATTGATTTTATTCTTGGCTTTCTAAGGACATATAGAGGGCATGATTCCATATTTGTCATGGTGGATAGATTTTCAAAGATGGAAAATTTCATTCCATGTCATAAGACAAGTGAAATTCATATTGTAGAGTTGTTTTTTAGAGAGGTAGTGAGACTACATGGTCTACCGAAGAGTATAGTTTCAAACAAATACACCAAATTTGTTTGTTTTTTTCTAAATGACATTATGGAAGAAGTCTAAGAAAAATTTGAAGTTTAATTCTGCACACCATCCATAAAATACTTGATAAACAGAGGTGGTGGATAGGAGTTTGGGTAACCTGTTAAGATTCTTAGTAGGAGGTAAGCCCAAGGGATGGGATTTGATTATACCACATGAAGAATTTTGATGCAGGAGCATCCAGGCTCACAAACAATCTTGCATATATATTTTATATATTTAAGCCATTTTTTTGTATTGTAGGTTTCTAATCAAATTTGGAGTAAATAAAATAAATATTTTAAGTCTCCTACACTCCAAGGAAAATATATGGTGAATTACATATGGTCAAAATCCTAGTCACCTACATGCTAGAAGATAAATATTGGACAATGAAGAATCTTCAAAGCACCCAAGTCATGAAGGAAAGAAACAAATGAATCCTAAGAGTCATATTTCTCCAAGTTAGATTCCACCAAGCAAGAAGAAGAATACCAAGAGTCATTGGAGCCTAAAAGAGGAAGACGAAACTTGGGAAAGGAGTTATTATAAGTAGATGGAAGTTTGGCTGATAAAAAGGATTGAAAAACAAGAGAAAATCCCAAGTCTATTTTTGATTTTTGTAGGTCATCAAGAGGATGTCCATAGGTGATGTTGAAGATAATTCTCCAAGGGAAATAATTTTGTTGAGGCAAATAATCATAGTGACTTGTTAGGTGAAAACTTCTGAATTTTGTAAGTTTGTGAAGGTAGATAGTTGGAAAGTTTGTAAGACATACTTGATAGTTGGATTTGTGGAGGTTATGTATGTGTGTTACCATCTTGATTGGCAGAAATAAAACATTTGGGTTTTGAGTATTTTCTACTATGTATGTTTTGTGAAATTCTCAAGAGATAATGTTACTTCATAGCTTAAATTGTTACTATAACATTCACAAAATATATTCATTTAAGGGCTGCAAGTTTAAGAGGTTAATCCACATTTATTTGTTCTGAAACTAAAGGAATCAAAGGGATAAATGACAATCCCAAAGATTTGGAATTTATCAAAGTTAATTTGAATCTAAGAGAAGACGATTAATCTTGACAAATAACAATCTTAAGGCTGAAATTTAACAAGGATATGTTGGCACATACAATTTGTTACAATATTTGAAGTTTTGAGAAAATTATTATAAGAATTTGAAGGCATGAATATTGTTGTTATCACAATACACATAAGTGCAATTGAATAGTTATTTTATTTGCATCAAATTGGTACCAGAGATAGAAGACCCTAAGAGAGCAAGTAGGCACCAAGACAAGAGAGTTGTGAGAGAAAGCTTGTTCTAGACGTGAAATAGAGTCTATAACTACTATCCTCCAACAAAGATGAAGTTGGGTAGAAGGTGTAGAGTTCCTCCATCGAGAAAAGGTGGGTAGAGGAAGTATCTCCCAGAGTCTTTGTTTGGTAGAGGATAGTTGTGGGATTTGCTAGATATGGAAGGGTGTGAATTGTGAGACAATATTGTGCATGTTTTGTTGTTAATGTGTATGTTTGTGTAGGAAACGTCTTCAAGAAAGATGGAGAGTATGAGTTTAGCCTTGGGTAAAGCTTAAAAATATTCTTTTACTGAAAGAAGAGAAAGAAGGTTAGATGAAGAATGAGCAAAAATTTCAAGGAAGTTAGATGCAGAACATAAGGACAAGTTGTAGAAGAATTAGAAGACCAGGAAGAGAGAAAGACCTACACTCAAGTGGACTTGAGTTTCTTTTTCCCTTGGGTGTATGATGTAGGAGAATTTAGGCTCACAAGAAATCTTGCATATATATTTTGTTTATTTAACCCATTTGTTTGTCTTGTAGGCTTCTAATCAAATTTGGAGTAAATAAAATAAATATTTTAATTCTCCTACACTCTAAGGAAAAGAAAAGGAAAATTTCATATGGAAAAAATCCTAGTCACCTACATGCTAGAAGACAAAGATTGGAAAATGAAGAATTTTCAAAGCACCCAAGTCATGAAGGAAAAAAAAAGAAATCCTAAGCATCATCTTTCTCCTAGTTGGACACCACCAAGAAAGAAGAATAATACCAAGAGTCATTGGAGCGCAAAAGGGGAAGATGAAACTTGGCAAGGGAGTTATTATAAGTAGATGGAAGTTTGGATCCAAAAAAGGATTGAAAAACAAGAGTCTTGAGCCCGTCTATTTCTAATTTTTGCAGGTCATCAAGAGGACATCCATAGGTGATGTTGAAGATAATTCTCCAAGGGTGTCTACATCAATTTTGTTGAGGCAAAGAAATTGGATGTTCATGGTGGCTTGTTAGGTGAAAATTTTCTTAATGTTGTAAGTTTGTAAAGGTGGATAGTTGGAAAGTTTGTAAGAGATACTTCCTATTTCGATTTATGGAGATTATGTATGTGTGTTACCATATTGAATGGAATCAATAAAACGTTTGGGTTGTTTGTATTTTCTACTATGTTAGTTTTATAAAATTTTGAAGATATAATGTTACTTCATAGCTCAAATTGTTGCTACAACATTCACAAAATATATTCATTTAAGGGCAGCAAGTTTAAGAGGTTCATCCACATTTATTTTTTTTACAACTAAAGGAATCAAAGGGATAAATGAAAATCCTTAAGAGTTTAAATTTATGAAAGTTAATTTGCATCTAAGAGAAGAGGAGTAGTCTTGACAAATAACAATTTTAAGGATGAAATTTAACAAGGATATGTTGGCACATACAATTTGTTACAATATTTGAAGTTTTGAGAAAATGATTATAAGAATTTAAAGGCATGAATATTGTTTTTATCACAATGCACATAAGTGAAGTTGAATAGTTATTTTCTCTACATCAACTTTTCTTATGACAATTATGTCAACAAGAGAACTAGTAAATCACCATTCCAGATTATGTGTCGGAGTAGTCCAAGAACTAATTTTTAACTAAGAAATATGGATAAGGGTGGGAAGAGTAGTGCTGAGGCCTAATATTTTGTTCAACACCTAAAGAATTTTCATGAAGAGGTGAAGAAACATATCAATAAGATGAACTCACAATATAAGGCTAAGGTAGATAAAAAAATGAGGTATAACGAGTTCCTTGTAGGAGATGAAGTCATGGTTCATTTTTGAAAGGAGATATTTCTAGGTGGTACATACAAGTTAAAGATGAAGAATTTTGGACCCTACAAGATCTTGAAGAAGCATGATTCAGGAAATGCATATGAGGTAGAGTTGCCTAATGAAAATCATATTTCACTTATGTTTAAAATTTCATATTTAATAGAATATCATGAAGGAGAAATTGATGAAGAAACAAAAGAAGCATAGTGGAATATTCCAACACCTACTTCAAGAATGGAGGAGATAGATGAATTTTTTGATAGTCATGTGGGTGGAAGCACAATAGAAAATAAATATGTAGAGTACTTGGTGAATTAAAGAGGAAGGCATGTTGAAGGTTCATCATGGTTGTCTGAGGCTAAGCCTAACCATCTTGGTTTTCCTCTAACTCTGAGCAATGACAGGGTCACTTTTCAAATTACCTTGGGTTTTTGATGCAGGGGCACCTAGTGGTGTAGGGAAATCTTACATTACCCAAAAAAAAAAATTCCTTAAATTATTTAGTTTTTTTGAGCTCCATAATTGAGCTTAAGGGGTTTATGACAATTAGAAGTCAGAAAAGGAGAAAAATGATTGCTTATTATTTTTAGTAAGATGGCCTAAACAGACTTGTATGGACCTAAACATTCACCTCGAGGAGCATAACTAAAAAAAATGGTCATGAAAGAATCATTTCAATACCTTGCATGATTTGGGAGATATTGAATTTTTCATCACAAGAAATTTCTCCAATGCAGCTTCAAATTCAAATAGAAAATCTTAGAGGCCCCGAAATAGCTCAAAAAGTTGGAATTGGCCTCTAGTGGGTTTGGTGTTATAGATCTCTTTGAGAGATTTCCAATGATATGTTATAATAGAAAATCCAACACCCAGATCAAAAGTTATGGCCCCACCAAGTTTCCCCTCTAAAAAGTGAATTTCATCAAAATATCTTCCTAGGCGAGAAATCAAATGGCGAGAATTTTGTCGCCAAAACAAAAGGGAAAATTACACTTTCTAGAACATTCTAGGTAGGTTATTGGGTAAAATAAAAAGGGATAAGTGGCAGTTGTAGAAGGTGGCTACATTAGTGTAGATTGTGACTCTAAATAATAAATTTTGTTTTGAAAGTTGATTATGTTGTAATGAATCAAGCCCATGAGGTTGTAGCATGTAAGTTTTGTATTTGTAATTTCATTTTCTAAAAATAATTGAAAGTGAGTTATTTTTTTGTCTCACGTCTCCTGTGTTAGTATCTATCATTGTGGCCCTCATCATGATAACACTTGTACTATCACATAGAGTAGGAATGATCTCATCATAATTTATCTTGATGTCCTTCAATATTTTCTTCATCCACAATACTTGAGTACAACAAGATATTTTAGCAATCTACTCCACTATTATTGTTGATAAAGATAATGAATCTTCTTTCTTACTATGCCATGAAACCAACCTATTTCTCAAAAGGAAAGCACCACCACTATAATTTTATCATCAACACAACTAGCCCAATCAACATTAGTGTATGCACTTAGATCAAAGTCACTACCTTTTTGATACCATGATCCATAATATTGAGTGGTCTTCAAATATCTAAATATTATTTTGTCTTACTTCACACGAGTTTCTTTAGGATTAGCTTGAAATCTTGCAACCAAACGTACTGCATGCATAATATCGGGTCTTGAAGCAGAACTAGGTACAATAGGCTTCAAATTATATATATATAGAAAGTCTAATTAGCCACAAGAGACTTCATCTTTTCTCAAATGAAAACTATGTACAATGAGAGTACATACTAGTTTATAATCTTTCATACCAAACTAATTCAACATATCTTTGGCATACTTTTCTTGAGAAATAAAGATACCGTCATCTAGCTCAACAACTTGAAGACCAAGAAAGAAGGATAGCTCACCTATCATAGACATTTCAAATTTCCTTATGCCTTTCTCCAACAAATTTCTTACACATATCATCATTTTGACTAAATTTTGTATCATCAACATATACAAAAACTATCAAGATTCTTTCATCCTCAATCTTGAAGTAAAGATTATTATTTGTGGTACCTTTCTTGAAACCTTTCCCAAGAAATTACTTGTCCAACCTCGCATATCAAGCCCTAGGAGCTTGTTGGATAGCATATAATGCCTTTTTGAGTGTGCTCACCATGTTTGGTTCTTCTGATAACTGAAATCCATCAGGTTTCTCTATGTAGACTTCTTCTTCCAAATCTCCATTTCAGAAATCTTATTTGACATCCATTTGATATACTTTAAAGTCCTCATGTGTTTAAAAAGAGAAACATTTTGATTTCTTCCATTCTTGCTACTGGAGAATTTTTTTCCTCAAAATCAATTCTTTCTACCTATGAATATCCTTTACATAATAGTCTATTTATTTCTCACAACTTCTGTTTCATTAAATTTATTCTTAAATACCCACTTTGTTCCTATCACATTTTTGTCCATAGGCCTTGGAACCAATTCTCATGTGTGATTCTTCTCAATATTATTCAGTTCTTCTATTTCTTGTATCCATCCTTCATCCTTGCTAGGATCAAAAAAAGTTTTTGGTTCTATCTTTGATAGCAGACAAAAGTCTACATGTTCATTTATCTTTGCAAGCCTTCTTTTGGTCAACAATCCTTCATTCTTATCACCAATGATTTGATATATTTAGAATGATTGTTTTGAAGATACGTTTTAGGAGTCTTAGAGCACTTTTATATTGGTTCTTCTTTCTTTTCAACTTCTTCTTCTTCCACTTCTCAATAGGGAGGTTCATAAAATTTGCAGTCCTCAATTTTATAAATATTTTGATATAAATCCTTATCAACCCTAACATTTGTGCATTCAACTATATTTCGTAGAAATTTTTTGTAGCACCTATATGCTTTAATCTGAAGATGAATATCCTAAAAAAATAACTTCATAAGTTCTTGAATATTTTTTCCCTAAAACATCTTCATCTCTTTTATTGTAACATTTTCTTCTAAAGACTGTAAAGTACTTGATAGTTTCAAGTATTCAATACCATAACTGATAAGGAGTCTTGATGTTGCTAAGCCTTAATAAACCTTTATTTATAATATTGATTGTAGTACAAACTACTTCTTTCCAATAAACATTAGGCATATTTTCTTCCATCAACATTGTATTTTCCATTTCTTAAACAATCATATTCCTTATTTTCACTACCACATTATGTTGAGGAGTTCTAGCAACATTGTATCCTTATTCCATGTTATTCAAAAAAAAATTGAAGTCATTTGATGTGAAATCACCTCCTCTATTAGACCTTAAGCACCCGATTTAGCTTTCATTTCATTCTCAACCAGTGACTTCAAAATCTTGAATCTACTAAAAGAATTTGATTTATCTTTCAAGAAAATAACCCATGTCATCCTCTAGAAATCATCGATAAAAATGATGAAATACCTTTCAACTTTTAAATTTTTTTTATTGTGGTAGGTTTTCACAAATCAACATGAGTTAACTCTAATGGTCTATAAGAATAATACTCTTTAGGACTGAAACTTATATTTGTCTATTTTCTAAACTGACATTCCCTGCACAAAGTACTTACAGGCTTTGTTATCTTAGGCATATCTCTTACTACATGTGATGAGTTGATCTGCACAAGATTCTCAAAGTTTATGTGTCTCATTATCCTATTCCAAAGCCAATATTCACTTGCTTGTCCCAGTATACAACTTATTCCATTGGCATCCCTTAGAGTATATATGTCTCCATTAGCCTTGGATCCTTCTACAACTAATTTTCGAGACCTTTTTTTTTTTTCACATCCTCTTTCGTTGAATATGAGATTGTATCCATTTATGCACATCTAACTCACACTAAGAAGATTGTGACTAAGACCTATGACACAAATAATATCTTTTGTCTTGTGCTTTTCATCAATACTTTTTGTACTTTTTTAATAGATCTATACTGGGTTATCATCTTCAAGCTTAACTATGCCTCCATTCCACTTCACAAGATTGGTAAACTTTATCCTATTCCCTGGCATGTGGTTAGAACAACCACTATCAATCACCCAAGATTTTGATGCATATCTTGCATGAAAATTAGTACATATAACACTTCAATATTTAGTTTCATCGTCAATATTCTTAGAAGAAAAAAATAGGATTTCATTTTCATTATCTAAACCACTAGAATCTTCATCCAAAAAAAAAATCTTTCTTGGAGTAGATACTCTTTTTGAACTTATTTATTCTAGGATCTCTGTTCCTCTTTTTATTGTCTTTTAATAGACATTTAGAAGAAAACTGACCAACTTATCAACACTTAAAACATTTAAAAGGTAGCTTACCTTTGTATTTTCTAGTAGCCCTCTTTAACTTACAAATTTTTATTCTTCTTCATCAGCGTCACTACTCTGATCTATTGCTTCATATTTATCTTTCTTACTAGCTTTGAAAGTTTCTTCCTTCTTTATTTTTTTTTAAACTCTCTCATTTCATAGGTGGTGAGAGTATCTTATAATTCATCCATTGAAAATTTATTTAAATCGCTAGCTTCCTCAATAGAAAATATTTTATGATTATAAGCTTTAGGAAGATATCTCAATACATATTTAAACATTGCCAGTTATTCTAGTTCTTCACCAAGTACTCTAATTACATTGACCACTTTATCTACCTAAAGGAAACAACTTGGAATATCTTCATCCTTTGACATATTTTAGGTTCTAAAACTTACCTCTATAGATCTACAACTTGGCCTTATTTACTTTGATGTCTCCTTTATAAATGCCATCAAGCTTATCCTAGACCTTCTTTTCTAAGTTTTAGCCCATTAATTTTACAAGATCATAATCTACTTATCCAATCATAATAGCATTCTTAGCCTTTTCATTATTCTCATAGGACCTAATCTCTATCGGATTAGTTGGAGGATTAGAAGGAACAATATAACCATCCTTGAATGATTTCCAAACATAAAACCCTAAACAAGTCAGATAGGTTTCCATCCTAAATTGTGAAAAAATTAAAATTTATTCAATCAAACCTAGGTGCCTTATGAGATCCTTGTTGATTCATCTTGAATCTTCTACAAGCTACTAGACTTCTTCTAAGGAGTTGTTCTTTGATTCCAATTGTTGAACCTTCCAAAATAATTAGAGGGGAGTGAATCATTATTCTTATCAAATCTCAAACCCTCTCAATCAAGATAATAATTAAAACTTAATACATAATCATGAACATGAAAGATGAAGATAATGCATAAAATAATACAACACCAGTTGCATGTGGAAAACCCCACACGGGAAAAACCAAGGTGAGAAAAGTTGCTAGGAGCTATTCTCTTATTCCAACCTCACAATATGAACAACACTCATAACTTTTTTTTAGGGTTACAACCCAAGGATCTACAAGTCCCTAAATACTAGTTTTGTAACACCTCTCTAACTCTAGCCTAGGTAAGATGGTATTTTAATTTTGATTTAGCATTATAAATGTTATCATAATGAGATTAGACATTGATGATTATGCGATAGGTTATCATGATTAGTTATTATGTGGATTAAATTCTTATACGTGTATATAAAGTTATTATTTCTTTTGCATGATTACGGATAGGAAAGGGATGATGTTGTAACATTCATATCTGAGAGGTTTACGATATCATGACCCTCTTCCTAATGATTGATGTGTTTCAACTATATGATATATGTACATGTAATTAGACATGTAATTGGAGTGATGCAGGTATTGAGTATCAACTCCGCCTAGATTCACATGCCTGAGCGTACTCCTATTCCCTGATGGTGGTAACTAGAGGTGGTGATACAAGCCAAATGTCCCCTACCCTAGCCCACTGTACCCTATTAGTGTATTGTCCCCATGTTGTCTTACCATCTGTTTGCCTAACGGTAATTTTTGGAGCACCCTTCGATCATATGTAGTTTACCGGTGTGCCTTGTTGAGGTATTTTGTTATGGTTTTCATGAATCTGTTATGTGGCCATATTTTGGTTGTCAGTGTTTTGATGTGGTCTGAATTATGGTATTTTATAGCATTTATTGATGGGAGATTTGAATGGTTATATCCATGGGGTTTTAAATATGTTATTTTAAATTATTTTTATTGATCATTCGAGAGAATGATATTTTTTATTTAGAAATTTTAAATGATTTTATTAATCCTTTTACGAGCTCTTATAATCTTATTTAATCATTTTGGGGAGCTCGTATATTTTAATGATTGGATTTAAATTATCATTTTGTGTGTTCTTGTGAATGTTGGATATGAAGAGATTTTAAATTAATTAAATTGGAGAGAGTTAATAGCTTGTTTATTAAATTGCCTTATTTCATTTTATTGTTTGGGGAGAAAATATCAAATAAAATAAAAAAGGAAATGGGGCAACTTTGTTTTTTTCAACATGCCATTTCCTCCTTGTTGTCCGGTGTTGGAAGCTAGTCGCACCTTGCAAGCTGAGCATTCCTCCATCTCAAATTTGGGCAGAAATTTGAGAAATTGTTCTATGTTTTCCTTGGATTCTTTTTTTAGAAATGTATGTTAGAGTGTGTTTAAATAATTTGGGAGTTTTAGCTATTCAAGGGTTGGATTCAACTTGTCATTTTGTAGTTTTTCTAGATGGCTAAATTTTGTGCATTTCTAGCTCTATTCATTGCCAATGATTGTTTTTTTAAAAATAGATCCATTCTCTTGTCTTGAATCTTGAAAACAAAGATGAAATTCATTTTGTATTTTCCAAATCTAAATTAGATTGAAGGAAAAATCAGACTTCTGGGAATATTTATTTTCTTTCTATTTTTCCAAACTTGTGGAAACGTGTTTTTAATTTTTTTTATTTATCCACCCATTATAAATGAAAAAAAAAAGTGGGTGCAATGTTGAAATCACCATATCTCAAATGGGTTGTTGTCCACTTTTCAATCTAGAAACTTTCTTTTTTAATGTCTTTTGCCTAGCTTGGCTGAATGACATTTTTTGAACAACACCCTATTCTTGGTCATAGATTTGTAAAATAATAGTGTATTTTTTATAGAAATTCTCATATCTCAACTGGCTCTTTGTCTGATTTGAATTCTGGGTACTTTTGATTTTGCATGTATTTTCTTACCCTTTTTGTCAAAATGACATTCTTCATATCAACACCTTGTTTTTGGTTCTAAAAAAAAAATAGAAGGTGTATTCCAACTTGAAACACTGAGATCTAAACTAGGTCAAGATTGGGATTTTAATCCGAGCACTTTGGTTTTCATGAAATTTTTATGCCTCCTTATATTTATGGTTTTCAGCTATTTAATGACTTCTTTTTTCAGCAATATTGGCTTGGGTGTTTAAATGGCTTATTTGATGGAATTGTGGATTTCCTTATTTTTCATGTTTGTCTAAATCCCTCATTTGGTTAAACGAGATGGGATTAAGTCAAGTGCATTAGTGTGGCCTTATAGAGTGGCCCGTAAGTGGCTGCCAAGGAAACTAGTAGCTAAGTTGTAGGTGTTGATTGAATTGAACAAGGGTGTAAAATGCTTATAAGTTTATGGATCCTTGTGCATGGCCTTGAGCACTTAAAAGGCTAAGGATGCACTCGAGAAGGCCTATCCACTTGTAGGGTGTTGATTTATCTATCTATGAGGCATTGATTTGGGCATTGTTGAGTCTTCTCATCTGATTTGTAATCTTGTACATTGCATTTTAGTAGTCTTGAGTACTATTTGACACATTATTGAATGAGAACCTCCTTGTTGTTCCATTGAATTTATGCATTGTATGGTGTGTTTGCTTCATTTCTTATGTGAGTGTTGGCCATATTTTACCCTTGCCTTGTTACTTCTGCTTGGGCCTTGTGAGTACCTCTGAGCATGGTGGGGTGGTCTCTTTGGAGTCCACATGGTAGGGAGTCATTGCCACTGCCATTAGGGACCGGCGTAAAGGTTTTGGAACACCGGTTGGAGTTGATCTATCCGATGTACTTGATTTATCATATTGCACTCATGAACATTCCTTTGTGTATATTGTACTCTCTTGAGAGATTTGAAATCATATAACTTAATGAGAATAAATGCAATGTTTATAATTGGTATACGGGTTCTGGTGTTGGTATCAGAATCCCTTGTATTATGATGATTATTATGCTTTTTCTTTCCTCAATTTTCATGCAAAAAAAAATTAAACTATAAATGTGTTTTTTCCTTCATGCTATTGTCTGCAAAGGTTCCGGAGCACCAACGCCTTCTGTTGATGTCATGGATGTTGCAGCAAAGGTTCTGGAGCAGTGAGCTTTAGAACTGCAAGTTTCGGAGCACCGATGCTCTCTGTCTACTGACCAGTGGATAGCAACATGTTCCAGAGTAGTGAGATCCGGAACTGCTAGTTCCAGAGCCGTAGGCTTTGGAGCAGAGCAGTAAGTTCCAAAGAAATTTTTTGGAGTTGTCTGGTTTGCTCCTGTTTGGATTTTCTCTGGAGAGTGGATTAGCCTCTTCCTTGGGATGTTCTTTAGGTCATATTTGACCATATTTTTTGTCACTTTATCGAATTGGTAATTACTTTATGTGTATGTTGTTCTTTATGTTTTGAATTTTTTTTTTATCTTGCTCTCTTTTGGCTCTTAACCTTCGTGTTTACGTAATGGGATGTCACATCTAGTATCAGAGCCCACACACTCTAGGAGCTCTAGCATACATGAGCCTTCTATGTTATTTTGTGTGTTGCATAGTTCTATTGATTTTTTTTCATGCCTTAGTATGGTGTATATATCATCCTTGTGATGATCTATTTTGACGTTTTCCTAGTTTCTTTTAGGATTTTCTTAGAGGCAGAGCCAAAAGAAAAGTTAGAGGTAGAGCCCATGTTGTAGCACTGATATCCCTACTTATGTTTGATATCTGCTTGGTGTGTGGTGTGTGGTGGATAGCAGCAACTGTTGTTGTTTTCCACCCCTTACATGTCTTGTTGAGGAATGATTTGTGAGGGCTAGTTAGACCCTTGAGCCTACCAAGAAGTGTGTTCTAATGGGTCTCCTTCTTGATGTGCAGCTCTTTCATTGTGTAAAGGGTTGTGACCCTTGAGTGGTCCCTAAGTGTGGTTGTAGCCTATGTGGTTGCAATGTGCTTGATGTGTATTTCCAAGAGCTTGTTGTGAAGAGATAGCCATAGGACCTCTTGCTTTGAGTGCCTTAGTATGGTGTTTTAGAGGGTTGAGTTTTCCAACCTTGTCTTTTGTTGTGGAGGAATGATGCCTCCTAGGTCTTGCCTTACCCTATGTGATTGAAGTGATTCCCTTGGTTGAGAGTCTCCCGAGGTCAAGATTGATTGCTTCCCTATATCTTGTGTTGTGGGTGGGCATGTTGGACCTTAGCTTGTTGATGGGTTGTAGGTGACATGTGTTGCCTAAAATTACCCGTGCTTGGTTTCTTAGTTCTTGTGTTGGAAGGTTTGTTTGATGGTGAGGGTGTCAAGAAGTTTCGTTTGTGTGTATTGTCCTTTGTTCTTTACCTCCTAGTGCTAGTGATTGCTAGAATGACCCTATGTGGTTTTGGAGTTGCTTTTGCATGTTTTATTGAGATTATAAATATGGTAACAAAAAATGAATGATCATGTTGTTATTTCATAGAGATTATTGCATGCTCTATTATGATAGATGCAAAATTTTAAATGTATGTTGAAGTGATAATGTCACACACCTTGTTTTGAGTAAAAATTATAATGATATTGCATTGTGTATAGGAAATAAATGTGGTTAACATATGTGTGTGGTAAGGTGATTTACCACTTAATAATTGTGAAGGTGATAATTATTATGGCATTTTTGATTTACTCCATGTGGCATTATGATATATTGTATGTGATAAAAGTTGTAATTATAAAATTTTGTTTAATGACATTATCATATTGAAAAGATAAGATTGTATGGATGTTGGGAGTACATGTTCTAGGGAAGTTTGTTTTGATCTTGCATAATTAGAAGTGGATAATAGTTTTATTTCGGTAAGTGGAAATTGGAAAAAGTACCCCCTGCTATGTGAACATCATGTATTAGTGCTCATGTTGAGTGTTGTGGATATCATGTGCTTGAGTTATGTTTCTATGGGATTGTGGTACAAGGTACCCATCCATGGATGATATGATTTTGGAAAGGGAATCACATTGGTTATGAAAATATATGTATTTATGGTATGTGATATTTGAAAAGTAATGGAATTGAGTATGTAAATGTAACCCCCCATGTAAATGTGAGAAACTAGTAACTGTGGATTGGTTGAGTGTTGTGAATACCCCATACTTTCTTTGTGTGCCCATGGGATGGTGATACTGTGTACCTATCCATGGGGAATATGTTGTATCTTAGGTGTGGGATTAACCATACCATTATATGTGCTTGTATGTTTGTTACCTGATTGGGGGCCAACCCACATGTGGTTGAAGTTTATATATATACATAAGAGTAGCCAAAAGTTAGTTTCATAGATTCTCTTCTTTTGGTTCTCTAGTCCCTCAGTCCATGAAGGGGTAGAAGTAGCCAAAACGTTCCTTGGGAGGGGTGTGCAGTGTTTACATATTGTGACGCAGAGTAGTCTCGGCTCAACCGATCCAGAGGAAAGTACTCACTACATCCACTTATGATGGATCAATGTAATTGATCCATATGTGCTAGCCTATCCCGACAGTTTTGAGTATAGCAGCATTGATTTGTTAGTATTGTCTGGCCGCTTGTAGGGGCATTGAGCTAGCATTAGCACTTCAAATGAGAGGTCAGATTTGAGTAGCCCCATATTGATATACTCATATATGCATTATATATATACCGTATTTGTACGTGTTTCAACATGTTGCAATGGATACGATGCCACGTGCATAGACATGTGAAGGTGCACTATTACATTGTGTTATGATAGCCTATTTGTGTGATGAGCATAATGGGGCCTCGTACACTTGTAGAGGGATACTCATGCTTGCTTTCGACAGTGTTTGGGATGGTTAGCATATGGGTATGTCCTAGCCATGTATACCTCTAGCTACAATGAGTACCTACGTGTGCCTTCTCCACGAGGTATCACTATGCGGAGTATGTTCTATGCGTTCCTACTTCTGTGGAGCCAAAAACACACTGCCATGTGGCATATGACTAGTACGTGCCTTCTCTGCCTGGCATATGGCCATGCCACGCTGAGACGTGATGCGGGATGGGGTCGAGGTGCACATCCCATGTGGGCAGCCAAGGAGTGTGTGGGCCACTTGGCGAGTCCATGCTGCATGACGATGCAATGCGAGGTGTAGCTGAGGAGTACACCTCATTCCATGTGGGTGGCATGCTCACTCCACATCACATGAGGGGCTATTTTGATAGTTAGATGTTGTTCCCTCCTTCCTCGTTGGTGGCTAGTATTTAGTTATGCAATGTTGTATAGTGCAATTTCAAAGATTGTGGACCTTCTTTATGGTTATTGATGACCTTCTATTGATTGTGAAGGCTGACACTTTATTTATATTTAATTGTGATGGTTTAGCCACACCTTGTGATCTTCACTTGCATGTAACTCTCGTGGTTACATTTGATTTAGTGTTGAAATTGTGCACATTTCTTGATTTATTTCTAAAATTGAATCTTTATTTGATATTTATTTATGATCTTTGGTGGCTAAACTAGTTTCTTGTTTTTTGTTTTCAAATGTCGATCTTGTGTTGTAATGTCATTCCTCATTGGGAACGGGAGAGTCAAATTCGATTGAGAGTATATGAGGAAGTAGATGTAGGGAACCTTAAGGATGGGGGTATGTGAGGTTGTTATACAACTAGGACCCACTACCCACCTATGTGTTATGACTATCTCTTGGAGGCTAACCACCTTATACAAGAGATATGTCATTGTGGTCTTGTTTGGATGGTCTCAACATGTGCGTGTGGCCTAACACCATCAAGCCATTGAGTTTGAGGTATGAATTATGTGAGATGGATATTGGCTCTTGGCTCATGGATTTTGTATCATGAATTAGTATGTTGCTTTCCGATGGCCAGATGGACCCTTGTGTAGCCTTGTGATGTGATTCCCAGTGATGTAAGTATGTATGTATGTATAAATTCATGTTTCATCTTGGATATGGTTACATATGAAAAGTTCAAAGTTTGGATTATTATGCTTTAGAAAGTGTAAATTGTTATATTTTATTGAAAATGATGCCAAATATATTCTAATGTGTGAGATTAGAAGTGTGTGGAAAATAAATATTGTTGCAAACAATGGTATTTTTGGAAAGAATTGAGTGCATATGCATCTTCTTTACCGTATTCTTAGTGGAAATCAATGTGTATTTTAACCTACCCTTGAATGAATGTGGATGTTAAAATAAAGTTTTATTTTGAGAATTGTGATACACGTGATGTTAGCAAGATTAACCATGTTATTTTGTTTCATGTTGAGACCTTCTGAGTAAGGCATATGTCAATATATTGATAATGATTCCTAGAAATGTGAATGTTAAAAAGGATTTCCTTTCTATTTCATTCAATGGCGAATGATGTATATTATATTTCTCATCCTTGGAATGAAGTATAATCTTTTAATGTTGATTTTTAAATTTTGAGTACTAATGTGTGACATGGCTGCATATTGAGCTTACATGACTTCTAGGAGTAAGTCAAATCTTAAGAAGGGAGGATGTAAAATCTCTCTAACTCAAGCCTGGGTAAGATGGTATTTTAATTTTGATTTAGCATTCTAAATGTTATCATAATCAGATTAAACATTGATGATTATGCAATAGGTTATCATGATTAGTTATTATGTGGATTACATGCTTATATGTGTATATAATGTCATTATTTCTTTTGCATGATTACGGATATGAAATGGATGATGTTGTAACACTCGTATCCGAGAGGCTTACAATATCATGACCCTCTTCTTGATGATTGATGTGTTTTAGCTATATGATATATGTACATGTACTTTGACATGCAATTGGAGTGATGCAGGTACTGAGTATCGATTCCGCCTGGCTTCACAGGCCTGAGCATACTCCTATTCCCTGATGGTGGTAACTAGAGGTAGTGATATAGGCCAAATGTCCCCTACCCTAGCCCACTGTATGCTATTAGTGTGGTGTCCCCATGTTTTCTTACCATCCAGTTGCCTAATGGTAATGTCTGGAGCACTCTTCGATCATATGTGGTTTACCGGTGTGCCTTGTTGAGGTATTTTATTATGGTTTTCATGAATCTATTATGTGTCCATATTTTGGTTTTCAGTGTTTTGATGTGGTCTCAGTTATGGTATTTTATACTGCTTATTGATGGGAGATTTGAATGGTTATATCCATGGGGTTTTAAATATGTTATTTTATATTATTTTTATTGATCATTCGAGAGAATGATATTTTTCATTTAGAAATTTTAATTGATTTTATTAATCCTTTTACGAGCTCTTATAATCTTATTTAATCATTTTGGGGAGCTCATGTATTTTAATGATTAGATTTAAATTATAATTTTGTGTGTTATTATGAATGTTGGATATGAAGAGATTTTAAATTAAATAAATTGGAGAGAGTTAATAGCTTTTTTATTAAAATGCCTTATTTCATTTTATTGTTTGGGGAGGAAAATATAAAATATAAAAAAAAAGGAAATGGGGCAGCTTGGTTTTTGGATATTTATTCTTTGTTTGGGGATTGGTTTGGGGAGAAGAAGAGAAATTTGCTGCTTGGAGAAAGAGGAGAAAACCCCAAAATTTGGACAGCAAATTTGTGGGAGTTTATCTCAGAATTTTTTTGGGGCAGTTGTTTGTTTTTTTCAACATGCCATTTCCTCCTTGTTGTCCGGTGTTGGAAGCTAGCCATGCCTTCCGAGCTGAGCATTCCTCCATCTCAAATTTCAATAGAAATTTGAGGTATTCTTCTATTTTTTCCTTGGATTCTTGTTTTAGAAATGTATGTTAGAGTGTGTTTAAATAATTTGGGAGTTTTAGCTATTCAAGGGTTGGATTCTATAGACATGGAAAATGTAGAATTTTAGTTTGACACACTTATTAACAACATTCCTTCCTGAATCATACTCTCAAATTTTCATCATATTCTGCCTCTTAATTTAATGAGTCATAATTCATTTAATTAAGTCTTTCTCCTCCAGTGATTAAATTAATCAATTTAATTTAATTAACCTAACATTTCTATTTAATGAAATAATTCATTCTATTTGATTAAATTCTCTAAAGTCCTCTTATTAAACTAAATAAATTAAACCTTATTTGATTTAATCTAACATATTTGTTCTTGTTTAAATAAATCAAAACCATTTATCATTTCTTCTCAATTCTGAATTAAATTAATTCATCTATTTAAGTCAAAATTGTCAAATCATCTAATTCTTCATTAAATTAATCAAATCCTTGATTAAGTTAATCCTTCTCACTAAAATCTTCTAGAGAATGCAAGTTACACAATAAATCAATTACTTTGATTTATGTAATTCTTCATTTTCCCTCACATAGCATCAAAAAGGAATATTCCCTTGTTTGAATTCAAAAATTCCAAGTAGACTTGTACATCCAACAATGCATTCACTCCTCTTACATGTCCTTGTGCATTGAGCCAAGTGGCATTTATTTCATTCATTTTTCCCTCTCACATGTCATTTCTCAAATTTGAAATTCCACCTAATGGCATTTATCATGCACATTGACCAAAATGTGCTCATTCCTCAACCATTCACATCTTGACAAGTGGCACTTGGTCATTGGATGTTGAATGATCCCACATTGCTCTATTTCATTCTCTCTTCCATTTTGAAAATATATAAATTGGAGACTCCTCTCCTCACTCAACAACACACAACTTTGAGTAAACTTACTATGCTCAAATTCACCTTCACTTCACAGATTTCAAGTAAGGTTATTCTCTTCATTTGAGAATTAATCTTACTCATAACATCATTCAACTTGTCCAAGGATTGGGAAAGGGTTGCTTACTACACAACATGGTGGCACCAATCCGCTATGAGATAAAGGGTTAATTATGTTTCTTATATGCTTTTGTTTACCTTATTTTTCTACTCATTGGTTGTATATTTAGCCATGGTTAAATATTTCATAGGGATGTCTAATTTTTCTGGTTTAAACTAACTTTCGTGCTAACAACGTGAAATTGTTTAAGCCATTTCTTGCAGATTTTACCATCCACATTCTGGCACTAGAAGGAGGGCTTTAAGAATTTTCTTTTACAGTTTCACTCATATATTTGTTGCAAGAAGTCTCAGTTCATTCGGTGTGTCTTACTATTTTATTAACAGTCATTTATGTTGTTATTCATGGTTAAATTTTTTTTATAGATCATCACATGAGAAGACAGGCATTTACGTTTTTTTTTACTTCTAAATGCTATAATGCCTGAGAAAGAATTTTTTTTTTACGAATCATGACTTTTTTAATTTTTATGCCTAACCATTGATATATGCTGAAGGTAAATAATCTAAAATAATCAAATCCTAATTCGAACAGGCTTTGCTGCAAATCCCTTCTTCTTTCATGCTTTTTTCTCCCGCACAGTTAATCCACCTTCTCACTGCTCATGGTACCGAGGTATTCAATGCCATACCGCGGTCTACCCTTCAACCACCCATGGTATCATAGTATCCCTCTTCATCACCTTCACCATCTTCTCACCGCCTTACCACGGTCTACCCACTAACCCCCACAGTAGCGTGGTTAATCACCACAGTCTTCACCGCCTTACCACGGTCTACTTGCTAACCCCCACGGTATGACGATTAGCCAACCATAGTCCTCACCACATTACCGCGGTCTACCACCTAACCCTCCATGATATCGTGGTTAACTGCCACGAACTTCACCACATCACCGCAGACTATCACTTCATCCTCCACGGTACCGCGGTAAACCTATTAACTGTTTCTCGACTGTCACTGCATTACCGCGGTCTCCTGCCTAACCGCCAATGGTAGCACAGTAAGCATGCTAACCGCTGCCTGACTGTCATTGCTAACCACCACCGTGCCACTGTGGTCTTCCATCCGACCACTTGTGGTATAGCAGTAGTGGTCTTGGCCGACTGTGTGAAGCTGCCAACCCCGATACCGTAGCTTGCAGTAAAATAGTAAAGGGGATTAATTCGGAAAACAAACAGTGAGGAAGAATTTTTTTTCATTTATAAGGGGGTCAAATAAATATTTTTTAGAGATGGCAATTTTTATAATTAGGACATTAATACATGAGAGATTCTTATGAAATATTTTATTAACTTTGTATTTTCTTTTGAAGGTTGAACATTGGAAATGAGCCAAGGAAAAACAAGATTGGAGAAAATCACAAAAGTATTTTTCAATGCTTGTTGAGCTAGATTTCTATTTTAATTCCAAACCATCTCACATCTATTTTTGGGGATTAAAATTAACCATTTTGACTTGATCTTTTGGTTAAAATTGAACCTTAGAAATTTACTAGATTTCAATTTGGGCTCCAAAAAGAATAACACAAATTTTCTTTTATATTTTTCAAAAGGCTTAAAAATAACCTTAGGAACAACATACTAGATTTTGTTTAAAGGTTAACAATTGAACAAGGCAACCTCACATTTTATTTGGTGCTTAAAACGAACTCATCATTGCTTTGAGGTCTAAAATGAACAAGTGTCTTCCATGTTTTGAAATCCATGTCACAAGTTAATATCATTTAAAATGCGTATACGCTTCTCTCGCAATTCACAATGATCTTGAGAATCAAAAGAATTTTGGTGATATTAGGTTGTTAAAAAGATTGCCTCCACATTTCAATTTGGGTTCTTAATAATTGAACAAAACATGCGAGTGTGAGTAAACTTATTGCGAGTGTTCTCCCTTTGTTTCTAAACGAAGGTTGATCGAACTATGAATATGTTTATTCACTTTTGTTTATCTTAGAGGGTCTGCCTTGTGGGAAAAATTACTCACCCAAGGGAATGACCCAACCAGGAACACGCTAAAGCCAAGCGACTTCCAACCGGTATATAAATGTGGATTCTTGAGGAAAGTTCAAGAATCACAAGGATTATTCTGACGAGATGGAAAGAAATGGACTGTCACCGATGTTGGATAATCCCCCACAAACGGAATGCCCAAATTAAAACCCCTTGTTTAGAAAAAGGCCAAAACCTTGTCTATCTTGTTGGTGCAAAAGGTCATGTCCTTTGAAGCCGCCCCACGTTATACATGCAGTTTTGTTGTAGAAATGGAAGGTATTTTATGGGAGATTCATGGGTACTAATGCTTGGCTAACCCGACAAGTGTGTGCCATGGAGGGGAGCCAGTGTGGTCAAGAATTTAGCCATTTGCACAAAATATGCGCAGCTGGATTCATCCCAGTGGGAACCCAACAAGATATTGCCTCATCATCCTAGGACTGTAAAAAGTGCTTGGAAGAAAAGAACACATTACTTGGTTCTCAAAAACATTTTCAAAATGAACATTCACAAGACCTCCAAAATTTCAAACCCTTTAGGGAAGCAAATACATTTGACAAATTCAAGTGTTCATGCTTACCCTAGGGATTTCATACTTAGATGCTTCTAAGCATTTGGATTTCATCTCAATTTGCTTACTAAAGTCAATAATAGGTAACCTTTGCATTTGATTTCCTTGATTTCCACATAATATGCTTTGTGAGATAAAATAAAATTAGGACATTGGACATTTAGTTTGAAAAAGCATAATCAAGAAAGTGTTTGTGGTAAAAGGAACAGAATCTAAAAAAGATAAATAAACAACTGAACCACACATGTTCTTGTTCTCTTTTGATTCTTATGGTTTTCATGCAAACATTGGTCTTTTGGTTTGAATTACTCCTAGGGAAAAGCATGTTCTTCATTATCTTGGTCTTGTAAGTAAGTCCTCATAGGGTCATCTAGGATAAAAATAATCACTTCACCCATCTCTCAAACATCAATCAAATTTCCATCTCACCAACAACTTTTGGAACTTTGAAAAAATCATTCATGCTAGAATTTTTCATTACATTTGACTTAATACACCTAGTCAAATTATCAATCCTCTTGAGCGAATTTACCTCTAGGATAACACAAATTCCTAAGGTTTACAAGTTCATCATAAAAAATCACCTTGTTTGGCTTAACACACCTAGCCAAATTATCATCTTGTGTACATGTTTTATCCAAGATAACACAACTTCCTAGAGTTTACAAGTGCATAATCATCTTTGTTTGACTTAACACACTTAGTCAAACTATCATCAATCAAAATCAAAATCAAACCAACTCCTAAAGTCTAGCATTGATCCAAAGTTCCTAAGAGTTAAACACCCATATTATTCACCCCTTTCATCCCTCATCTGATCATTGGTCCTAAATACCTTAGAGGTTCACTTTTGCAACAAGGTCAAAACACAAGAAAAAAATGGAATATAAACTTGATCCATCCATCATGAGTAATCCAAGTCAACCAAACTATCCAAGTCTCACAATGCCAATTGATTATCAAAACTCACATTTATACATGGCATCATTATCTCTTCCAAACCCCAAAAGTAAAATGAATGTGAGCATGCCCAATCCAAAGTTTGGAACACCTTTCCCAATGGTAGATTTAAATCCAAGTCCAAATTTGCAAGTCTATCAATCGAATGCTCAATGCATGATTTTTCCAAACAAAATTATCCCACCAAATCCATACATGCCAAGTACAACTTTACCAAACATGACCATTTCAAATTGACACTTGGTAAACTTTGGTCTAGACATGTTTGGAAATCCCATCAATGTTGTTCAAAATCTAGGCAGTATATTAACAACTCCATATGTTGATTCAAGTCAAGGTAACACCATGTAAAATCAAGGCAATATGATTCCCAACCACAACAATGTTCAATTTCAATCTATCATGCAAACTCAAAACATCATACCGAATCTCCCATTTTTACCATCGATATTGCAACAACAGATGGAAACCATTCAAGCAACCCCAACAATCAACACCATTCCCATTCCACCACTGCCACCACCGCCAAAAGACAACATGACAACTTCATTCTCCATCATGTTGCAAGCCGCTCAAGAAGCTTCCCGCAAAAGGACGCTCCAAAACCAACAATCTGCACAAGCCCAACAAGCCACACAAGCTGCGCAAGCCGCTCAAGCAGTCCAACAAGCACAAGTTCAAGCTCAAGCCCAACACTGGGCTCAACAGGAGCAAACAAAATTCTTAGCACTATTGCAAGCACTCCAGGAACAAGTAGCACAACAAGGAGCCCAACAAAAAGCTTTGTTTGTACAACAACTAGACCAACAACAAGACCAACAACAAGCTTTGTTGGCACAACAACACCACGACCAACAACAAGCATTGTTGGCTCAATAGAAAATGAAGGCCTTACTCCCACAATAGAGCTTGCAACAAATTCCCATCACAATCATTAAAAATGATGATCAAGATCCTTCGACCAATGATCATGTTGAAAATGTCTCCACATCATCTAATGAGTTAGAGGACATATCTCAAGAATTTATTCCAAAGCATCACCAACATCTTTTACCAAAGTCTAGCAATGGACCTTTCCAAGACATATTGACATCCTTTGACCTCATGGTTACAGATATTGAAGAAATTATCAACTCACCATTTGATCCAAGTCCACTCAAAGATCAAGAGGATATTGAGCCACTTCCAAGGCCTTATGACGATGTCCAAGAACCCTTTGAAATTAATCTATCCTTTGAAATTGACCCATGTCAAGAACTTGATCCAAAGCATGTTGAAAGCAATTCTGACATTAATCAAGATCAAAAATTTTTATATGCAAGATACTACAATGAGGTGATGGACTCTCCTACAAGATGTCACAAATAATGATCATATCCATATAGCACATACCCCTGGGTGATCCCACAAAGCTAGTTTACAATTTCTGAGTGGAACTGATTTTTGCTGAAATCACATATTTTAAGAAAATATAATGATTTAAGCCTTTCAAAGTTCCATTTTAAGGATTCCAATTGAAGAGGGTTTGATCAAACCACCTTAGATCAAACCCCCTTGGATAGAACCTCGCTAGTTTTAAACCATACCTATAAATGAGTCTCCTTTACACCTATCAAAATGCTGATAAAAAAACACTTTTGGTTTACCTTTTGGGGGATCAAATGAATTCATTTAAAATTTATTTTGAAATGATTATGGTAGTCCTCAAAATGAGATATCCCATGAATATAATTTTAATATGTTTTGGTTTTATTATGTATGTATTTTTTCAGTTTTATTTAACATAGGTTTTTCACCGAAAATCAAGCTCCTTGTTTTGCACATGTGGAAAAATAGAAAATTATCAAAATATATTTTTTAAAAATATGCTCATGCTAGGTATTGATGACCTTGATCCATTAAAAAAATAAAATTGAATTTCGATACATACATAAAACGTTATGTTGTATACAGTCCGCCTATGTCTAAATTGCAATTGGTTTGACTTCGAAACTCTATTAAGGAAAAAATATTCAATAAAAAACTATGAGACCAAATGAAAGTGCTAGATATCACAGCTACAAATCTAAATTAAAAAAAATAGAATTTTATCCTTCATACAAAAAAGTTATATTGTATACGGTGAACGCCACTTTTTTAAAATGTTGTTTTATGAAAAAAACCAGTTTTCGTGGGAGATGGAAAAATAAGTGCAATCTTATTCAAAAAAATTTGAAAAAAATATTTTTAGAATCTACAGACAAAATATGATGAGACTTTAGTTTAGATCATCTTAAAATTCCTCATGGTTTAGCTGCTATAGGTGCCCGAATGTGAAGATTTAGTTAAAAATAATAATTTCAGTGTCCAGTTTGGCCAAAAATTGTAAACCACTATTGTGGGATCACCCCCCTCCATCTACCCATAAGATGCTTTCTATGGATGGACACACAAATGATCGTCATTCAAAACAAGAGTCTCATACTCTTACTAAGGAAAAAGAGTCTCCTACTCTTAACATTTGTACACATGATCAAGATATAGAGAAATCCAAAGACATATCAGAAACAAATCATGAAGAAAGCTTCTACATAAGTCATGAATCAGAAACATCCTATGAAATGAGTCATGAGGAAGACTTTTTTGTGGACAATGAAGCATCAACACTTCTTGAATAAGCACTACAATCTGATATCTCACAAGATCAAGCTAAAGATATCAATTAGGCATTCATCCCACATATGGAGGATCCTATCACTTATAAAGTTGGATCACTCACCTTTTTAAGAGAAAGCTATTATATCAATAAAGGAGTTGTCACTTTTGAAGATCCACCACAGAGCATAGAAGGAATAGCACCTTGTTCCCAAGGTAAATCATATCCTATTGCAAATAAATTTTTTCAGTAGATGAATTATCAAGGCAAAGGATTAGGCCTACATGAACAGGGTATCTTGGAACCAGTGCAGATTGTTGGCAATCCTAACCATCAAGGCCCTGGTTATTTCAAAATCAAGGGATCTCAACATATCAATAATACTTCCACAAAAATGGGGGCAACTTCGTCTCGAGCAAACATCAACATAGGGAGCACGAAGAATCCTTATGATGAAACCAATGCCAATACTACAACCTGCCATGTCATGAATATTCATCCACCCATCACCCCATCCACAAATTGGGACCAATGTCAAAAGAAATACTTGAATCGAAGCATGAACAATGTTATCAAGGAAAACAAAGCTAAGAAGCATGAAGGATAAATCGAATATAAGTGGATACCAAAAAATACAAAGAAAGTTTATCCCTATCAAACTCCATCAGTCGAAGAAACTATGGGGCAAAATGAAAAGGGGAAAACTATCCATCCAAGACGTACACAAAAGCAAAAGAAAGCTTCTCAAGCAACATACAAAGTGTATCAAGCAGTTGGTCCTAATTCCATGCACACTTCCACATCCACTCATTATTGCTCATCTTCCCAAGTCTAGAGAGTCAAAGGCTCCAAACTATCAACCAATCCATCTTTTATCCCTAAACACACTCCATCTACGCCTCCACGCATGATATCCAATTCTCACATTGACCATGTATTGGCAGCGACCCTTCATCATAAGGATTCAGAAGGCACTCTATCGCGATGTGCACACAAAGATAGAGTTAACTCCGGTATTAGCAAAGCAGATAAGGGATCTCAAAAGTTGCTTTCAAGTGCACGTATCCTGGCAAAGTAGCTTCTTCAAGCAGGATACCGATGGAACATTATAACAAAAGCATCTATATCAGCACCACTAGGTGGTTCAACATCAACTTAAAATCTCTCATAAAATACAAAAAAATAAAATCAAATATAAAAATATAAAAGTCCAAAAAAAATATAAATCAGAAAAAGGATTGAAAACAGCAAAGAGAAAAATCGTCCTCTAGTGAAAACCACTTCGGTGGTGCTTTGGACAAGTACCATGATGAAAACCTGGCAAATAGGCGTCATGTGTAGAATCAAGCATCTACTTGCGCCAGTTCAGGAGAAAGCATCTTATCGCATCCATAATAAAGGCAACATTTCATCCATAATAAAGCCAACATAAATCTGTTCATCCACGAACCATTTATCCAACCCATTGCCATTTATCTACCTTATCTAGATCTTGATGAAGGTTTGGTGCACACTTTACACTTGCTTGTGGTAAACATCTTGACATGGGTCATTTTCATTGATCCCATCCTACCCAACGCTATCTGAACCTCAAAGCATTATCCAAATGAGCATCCTCTGTTCGAACACCTTATCTTATCACAAAATGATCCATATCCATTCGTCCATACACCTATTCAAGAATTTTTCCCATGGCCATTCAAACATTGCTAGACATTGGGGGAAAATATTTGCATCTCACTTCGGAAATAAATCTTGATATATATCCTCCAACTTATGTGGCAATCTGAACATTGGAAAACATAAAATCAAATTGGTCAAAGCATTTGTGTGCATCAATCCAAATCCCTAGCCCATGGCATATTTTGACAAGAAGACGTTCCTCATCAAGCATTATCTTTCGTCGAACATCAATCCAAGCAATCCATATCAATTGCATCTAATGTGTACTTCAACGGCACATCAAAATCATCAAAACAATTTTGTTCCTAAACAAGCTTCATCAATCTTGATCAATAGAATCCAATCAATTATCACCTTGTTTGACTTAACACACTTAGTCAAACTATCATCTTGTGTGTGAGTTTATTGTAGGATAACACAACTTCCTTGGGTTCACAAGTCCATTATCATCTTGTTTGGCTTAACACACATAGTCAAAATATCAGAAAATCTTCAAAAATTTCATCATTTAATCTTGTCAGTCTTTCACCTTATTGAACTACATCATCTCTGAGCTTGAATGTAGGTAAGGTTGATCTTTGATCATCCCCTGAGATAATAAGGTTAGTCCTTTAGGCATTCATCACATTGGCAATCCATTTTCCCATATTTTTCACATTTAGGTCAGTCTTTTAGGCATCTGTCGCAATAAAATGGCAATCTGTTTGCCCATCTATTTCACATTTTAGGTCTGTCCTTAGCGTCCGTTGCAATAAAAGGGGCAATCTATTTGTCCATCTTATCATCAATTCAGTTTGTCATCAGTCGAACCACATGGTCTCTGTGTGTATAACATAGGTAAGGCTAATCTATGGATCAGCTCCTGAGACCCCTAGGATGGGTCTTTAAGTTAGTTTGTTCATCGTAAATCTTGAAAATACCAAAAACATTGAAAAATGTGAAAATACCAAAAACAACCTCAAAATATCTGAAAACCCAAAATGGTGCATCCATTTCATCTCACTTTCACCCGTGATTTTCATCACTCATAATAAAGTTAGTCATCACTTTCACCCTTTGGTGAGTCATTTAGAAGCACGTCTAGTAGGTTCTAAAGTGAACACCCTAATCGTCAGAGTCTTGAAGGTCTAAGTCAGTAAGCAAGCAAGTTGGTCAACTCATAATATCAATAGCTTATCATCCAAATCAGTCTCATCAAAACCCTGATCACAACATGTCCTAAGATGAAGCTTTCCTACGATGGACATAAGCATCAGGTACCCCATAGTAGTTAGTCTTGGTTAGTGGTATGAAGAACATTAAATTGTTTGTTTATTTTATTTGGTCTTTTTGATTTATCTTATTTTGCGCTCATTCCAAGGACCTCTCGATGATGCCTAAGCAAAACAGGTTTATAGAGAAAGGAATGGGGCAATGATCATTATCTTTTTATCTGTTGTGCTTGTTGGATATTCTTGTAAAATAACTTTGTCATGCATACTTTCTTTTGTTTGTAGGAAGGATGTTTTAGGTATCTTGTTGACCACATAAGAAGGCTTGCCTTATTATGTTTTAGCCCGAGATATCTAGAATATTTGAACTACATCCTGAATAAGGTTATGTTTGTCAAGTGTGAACAAGAGTACTCCTATATGTTTGATGAGTCAAAGTCCATCGCACTAGGTACAATGCCATCCTAGTCCTTTATACCTTGATGCATCATACCTATGTGTGTTATCAAACATAAAGTAATTAGCCCTTTGAAAATCCCAACTCTTGATAAGCAATATATCATCATCATCAGTAATAATGTGAACTTATGTGGATCCTCTTTCCATCCATCTTATTCTTCTTATTCTTCTATCTTTACTAACATTTCTATCTAAAATCGGTGTGTTGTATCAAATATACACGAGGCTACCCATGGCCGATGACTATCTATACATCATTAGAATTGTCTACATCAAGGAATTATATTTCATCCTCTGATCAATAGAACCACTCCCCTTGCATTTTATCACGATCTCGATCGGAAAATCATACATTTTCGCTTGATCTCTCGAGGGGGCAGTATACCAACATAATCCTTCTGCTGGGGCAACAGTGGGGCATTCGAAAAAATCAAGAAAATTTTAATCTTGATCGCAACAACTTATTCTTTGAATCAATGCAACAAGTACATTACTTCAAAGAGGGGCAAAATGCAGACATGGAAAATGTACAATTTTAGTTTGACACACTTATTAACAACATTCCTTCCTGAATCATACTCTCAAATTTTCATCATATTCTGCCTCTTAATTTAATGAGTCATAATTCATTTAATTAAGTCTTTCTTCTCTAGTGATTAAATTAATCAATTTAATATAATTAACCTAACATTTCTATTTAATGAAATAATTCATTCTATTTGATTAAATTCTCTAAAGTCCTCTTATTAAATGAAATAAATTAAACCTTATTTGATTTAATCTAACATATTTCTTCTTGATTAAATAAATCAAAACCATTTATCATTTCTTCTCAATTCTGAATTAAATTAATTCGTCTATTTAAGTCAAAATTGTCAAATCATCTAATTCTTCATTAAATTAATCAAATCCTTGATTAAGTTAATCCTTCTCATTAAAATCTTCTAGAGAATGCAAGTTGCACAATTAATCAATTACTTTGATTTAAGTAATTCTTCATTTTCCCTCACATAGAATCAAAAGGGAATATTCCCTTGTTTGAATTCAAAAAGTCCAAGTAGACTTGTACATCCAACAAGGCATTCACTCCTCTTACATGTCCTTGTGCATTGAGCCAAGTGGCATTTATTTCATTCATTTTTCCCTCTCACATGTCATTTCTCAAATTTGAAATTCCACCTAATGGCATTTATCATGCACATTGACCAAAATGTGCTCATTCCTCAACCATTCACATCTTGACAAGTGGCACTTGGCCATTGGATGTTGAATGATCCCACATTGCTCTATTTCATTCTCTCTTCCATTTTGAAAATCTATAAATTGGAGACTCCTCTCCTCATTCAACAACACACAACTTTGAGTAAACTTACTATGCTCAAATTCACCTCCACTTCATAGATTTGAAGTAAGGTTATTCTCTTCATTTGAGAATTAATCTTACTCATAACATCATTCATCTTGTCCAAGGATTGGGAAAGGGCTGGTTACCACACAACATGGTGGCACCAATCCACTATGAGATAAAGGGTTAATTATGTTTCTTATATGATTTTGTTTACCTTATTTTTCTACTCATTGGTTGCATATTTATACATGGTTAAATATTTCATAGGGATGTCTAAGTTTGCTGGTTTAAACTAACTTTTGTGCTAACAACATGAAATTGTTTAAGCCATCTCTTGCAAATTTTACCATCCACAGATTCAACTTGTTGTTTTGTAGTTTTTCTATATGGCTGAATTTTGTGCATTTCCAGCTCTATTCATTTCCAATGATTGGTTTTTTAAAATAGATCCATTCTCTTGTTTTGAATCTTGAAAAAAAAAAGATGGAATTCATTTTGAATTTTCCAAATCTAAATTAGATTGAAGGAAAAATCAAACTTCTGGGATTATTTATTTTCTTTCTGTTTTGCCCAACTTGTGGAAACACATTTTTAATTTTTGTTCTTTATCCACCCATTATAAATGAAAAATAAATGTGGATTCTATGTAGAAATCCCCATATTTCAAATGCATTGTTGTCCAATTTTCAATCCGGGCACTTTCTTTCTTTATGTCTTTTGCCTAGCTTGGTTGAATGATGTTTTTTGAACAACACCCTATTCTTGGTCATAGATTTGTAAAATAATAGTATATTCTATTTAGAAATGCCCATATCTCAACTAAGTCTTTGTCCGATTTGAATTCTGGGCACTTTTGATTTTGCATGTATTTTCTTACCCTATTTGTGAAAATGACATTCTTCAGATCAGCACCTCGTTTTTGGTTCTAAAATAAAAAGAAGAAGGTGTATTCCAACTTGAAACACCGAGATCTGAACTAGGTCACGATTGGGATTTTAATCCGAGCACTTTGGTTTTCATGAAAATTTTATGCCTCCTTATCTTTATGGTTTTCAGCCATTCAATGACTTCTTTTTTCAACAATATTGGCTTGGGTGTTTAAATGGCTTTTGTGATGGAATTGTGGATTTCCTTATTTTCATATTTTTTTGAATCCCTCATTTGGTTAAATGAGATGGGCTTAAGTCAAGGTCATTAGTGTGGCCTTATAGAGTGGCCCATATGTGGTTGCCTATGGAACTAGTAGCTGAGTTATAGGTGTTGATTGAATTGAACAAGGGTATACTATGATTTTAAGTTTATGACTCCTCGTGCATTGCCTTGAGCACTTAAAAGGCTAAGGATGTACTCGAGAAGGCCTATCCTCTTATAGGGCATTGATTTGGGCATTGTTGAGTCTCCTAATCCAATTTGCAATGTTGTACATTGCATTTTAGTAGTCTTGAGTACTATCCAACACGTTATTGAATGAGCACCTCCTTGTTGTGACATTGAATTTATGCATTGTATGGTGTGTTTGCTCTATGTCTTATGTGAGTGTTGGCCATATTTTACCCTTTCCTTGTTACTTCTTCTTGGGCCTTGTGACTACCTCTGAGCACAGTGGGGTGGTCTCTTTGGAGTCCACATGGTAGGGAGGCATTGCCACCACCATTAGGGAATGATGTACATGTTTTGGAACACTAGTTGGAGTTGATCTATCCCATGTACTTGATTTATCATATTGCACTCATGAAAATTCCTTTGTGTATATTATACTCTTTTGAGGGATTTGAAATCAAATAACTTAATGAGAAGAAATGCAATGTTCTTAATTGGTTTACGGGTTCCGGTGTTGGTATCAGAATTTCTTGTATTATGATGATTATTATGGTTTTTCTTTCCTTAGTTTTCATGCAAAAAAAATTAAACTATAAATGTGTTTTTTCCTTCATGCTATTTTCTGCAAAGGTTCTGGAGCACCGACGCCTTCTATTGCTGTCTTGTATGTTGCAGCAAAGGTTCCGAAGTAGTGAGCTCTGAAACTGCAAGTTACAGAGCACCGACGCTCTCTGTCTACTGACTAGTGGATAACAATAGGTTCTAGAGCAGTGAGCTCTGGAGTTGCAAGTTCCAGAGGAAATTTTTGGAGTTGTTTGGTTTGCTCCTGTTTGGATTTTCTTTGGAGAGTGGATTATTCCTCTCCCTTGGGATGTCCTTTAGGTCATATTTGACCATGGGGTGATCCCACAAAGCTGGTTTACAATTTCTGAGAGGAATTGATTTTTGCTAAAATTACATATTTTTAGAAAATATAATGAGTTAAGCCTTTAAATGTTCCATTTTAAGTATTCCAATTGAAGAGGGTTTGATCAAAGCACCTTAGATCAAACCCCCTTGGATAGAACCTCGCTAGTTTTAAACCATACCTATAAATGAGTCTCCTTTACACCTATCAAAATGCTGATAAAAAATCACTTTTGATTTACCTTTTGTGGAATCAAATGAATTCATTTTAAATTTATTTCAAATTATTATGGTAGTCCTCAAAATGAGCTATCCCATGAATATAATTTTAATATTTTTTGGTTTTATTATGTATGTGTTTTTTTAGTTTTAATAAACATAGGTTTTTCACTGAAAATCAAGCTCTCTGTTTTGCACATGTGGAAAAATAGAAAATTATCAAAATAGTTTTTTTTAAATATGTTCATGTTGGGTATTGATGTCCTTGATCCATTAAAAAAATAAAAAATTGAATTTCGATACATACAGAAAAAGATATGTTGTATATAGTCCGCCTATGTCTGAATTGCAATTGGTTTGACTTCAAAACTCTATTAAGGAAAAAATATTTAATAAAAAACTATGAGACCAAATGAAAGTGCTAGATATCATAGTTACAAATCTAAATTCAAAAAAATTAGAATTTTATCCTTGATACAAAAAAAGTTATGTTGTATACGGTGAGCGTCACTTTTTAAAAATGTTATTTTTTGAAAAAAATCAGTTTTCATGGGAGATGGAAAAAGAAGCGCAATCTTATTCCAAAAATTTTGAAAAAAATATTTTTAGAATCTGCAGAAAAAATGTGATGAGACTCTAGTTTGCATCATCTCCAAATTCCTCACGGTTTAGCCGCTATAGGTTCCCGAATGTGAATATTTAGTTAAAAATAATAATTTTAGTGTCCAGTTTGGCCAAAAATTGTAAACCACTATTATGGGATCACCCCATGTTTTTTGTTGTTTTATCGAATTGGTAATTACTTTATGTGTATGTTATTCTTTATGTTTAAAAAATAAAAATATTTTGCCTTCTTTTGGCTCTTAACCTTCGGGGTTACATAATAGGATGTTGGAAGTTTTAGGGTCACTCCCAATGAATCTATGACTCCTTGATCTGGGAACACACTCAATAATGATTATAGAATGATAGTAGTTCCACTATTTAAAATTAATAATTAAGCTTAATCCTTTAGATGATTGCATTTTTTCTTTTTCACTTCTCTTTTGATGATTTTAATTGTACTTTGTCACTTCTTCAAATTTATTCTCGGCTATGTACTAGCTCACTAATTTCAGAAAAAAATAAGTTATGCATTTGGCTCATTGTCTCTAGCTAACAATTACTTGCTCCTTCTTCACTTCCCTTCTATCACAAAAATATGTTCAAGATAAAACCATACATGATCTACCACAACTACTCTTTCCCTTTCAATCACTTACCCAATTATCATTATTTTGTACACATCATCTATAACCCTAGATCAACTATGTTTACATTTTCCATGTTAGCCTACAATAAAAATTATTACATCTATAAGTTGGCCAAATATAAAATAATCAATATGAAATGTGTAGAGGATAAGAACCAAAAGACTACATGGAACACTAGGAAGAGGAAAAAACCTTGTGCATTAGAACACATGCTTAAATTTGTCCTAAACAATATTCACACCTTTGATATTCTATGGGAATCATCTGCACACTTCGCAAATTTAAATTAAGTTGGCCATAAGTAATAAAACATGAAACTTTTAACATGTCGGCCTTCACATCATTGGTTGTACACATGAATGATAAAGCATTATTTTCATATCTTTTATATGAGTCAACACAACCCATAAAACACCTTCAAACACTCCATAAGATCTACTCACACATGAAATTGTGGCGCCAATCATCGCAATGCCTTAGCCGAGTAGGAAAAAGCGTAAGCCAACAAAACCTTCATTCTAGACCACAACTTGTACCGAAAAACTAGAAGACACATTGCATAGAAACATCAAAAATCACATGATATTGACGAACACTCTCATACATCCCTTTCATAAATTCATGTAGTAACAAGTGGGCACAAGCCAATAAACATTGAAACCAGTCACCCGACAACACAAACTTGTACATTATCACTTCTAACTTTCTCTATAGAAGGAATATAAACATGAAACCTTGTATATAACACCTTCACATCTTCATGAAAATAGCTTCTAAACTGAAAGACTATATCTATTAATGTGGAGAAATGCAGAGGAAAAATTTACAACTCTGAGAACATCCTTGAAGGATCAACATAGTCTTCAAAGTGTCACTTTCAATTTAACACCTTTTTTTTAACCCAAAATACTTGAAACTTGGACTACACATACCTTGACACAACATAAAGTTTTCTTCCAAACCACACCTAAGGAAAGCATCATCAATGGAGAAATGTGGAACATTCCTTAGAGACTCTAGCAACCAAACAACTAGATTGCAACACACTCCACCACAATTTTTCCATCAATGACAACCAAACTGCAACACAAGGTACCTATTAGTGCTACAAAAAAGTTATATGATGAGGTATTGAAGCAAAATTGGTAGAAAATTATACAAAAAAATCTAATAGATAACTTGGATAAAGATTTTTTGAATGTGGTTGCATAATTCCTGGTATGATCGAAAGAGGTGATTCAATAGAGAAAATGTTGTATTGATAAACACAATCAACTGATAGAGGAATATGAGGTTTTAGCTTATAAAATTCATGTTGCATAGCCTCCTCCCAATGATGAATTGACTATTGTACTTACAAGTTTTGTTAAGTATGCCATTAAATAAAAATAGGCTAGAAATATTGTAATAGATGATAATTGTTTATTAAAATTCTAGCCAGCTATAATTAGTTACCTCAAGGTGCATGCACCCATATTTTATGGAATTTTGTAAGATGGATTTAATATAAAGTTTTTTTAATATATTTTACATTCTCCTAGGTTATCATATCATAGAATTCTAAATTGGGGTTAATGTTATAAATATTTAATGAAGCCCAAATGTAAATTTCAAATATAATATTGTCCATTGGTGTTGGGCTAATCTCCAACATCCATTTTGTAATCCTTCTCTAAAAAGGAAGCCTCATCTCATTTGTAAAGGGTTCATCTAGAATTATTGTAACAACATTTTGAGATAAATATCGACAAAGAAATTGAAGTGTATGAATTTTATTGTTATTTTTTATTGCATGCACGGTTCCTTATTCTAGCTTTATTTCCAATTTTAGTTTGAGTTTAGTTATGATGATGGAAAAGTGTTAAGGTATTTGATAAATTTCCTAATCATACCATTTATAATTTAGTTGAAATGTATGGTTAGTCTAAGATATTTACAATAATGGTTCAACTATGAATTTTTGTCTATATTATGCCAACAATTAGATATATGTTTTAATATTTATAGTATGAAATTTTTTAATATTTCCTTTGAATTGCAATATCTCTACAACATTGTGGGTTTAAACCTCATTAAATGGAAATTCTTTTTTGAGGATATATCTACTTGTCAAATCAACCATTGTTGTGATTGACCTTAGTTTTTTAGATTTAGGATTTTTAAACACTCATCATTTGCACTTTATTTCAAAATGTGGGTTAGTTTAAGAAGAAAATAATCACCGTAAGCTACCATACTTGATGATAAGAGTCATTTTCATATTATAGATCTTGAAATATAATTAATCTTTATACTAGTTTTTAGATTCTAAAAACCCTTATTTTAGAAGTTAGAATTTTTGTTGAACCATAAATTCCCCTTGTGAAACCATCATTACATTAACCACTTAGTTGTATTTGCAAAGTCAAGATCCGACAATCAAAGTCTTGGGGTTATCTCTCTGATGTTTTTTGAAGTAATATTTCCTTTCAAGAGACAAGGTAATTTGTTACTTTTTTTGTGTTGGTATGTGAGAGAACACTCATCAACATAGATGGAAATAAAATTATCTCAATGAAGAATCAGAGGGATAAAACCCATACAAGAAATAGACCCCCATAAGAAGAAGAAGAGAGACTATAGAACCCCCCTTCAATGTAGTGTCTGCTAGGATGATGGTAGATGCCCAAAAATGAATTTTGAAGTTGATCCAAGATCGCTAAACAAAATTCCTCCCCTTAGGAAGAAAAAAACAAAGAATAGATGAAGGATGCATTCTCAGTCCTGAAAGGAATATTAAATAAGAAAAATGATGTGTGATTTCATTGAATTATGGTGAAGTGTCTCCATATAAATATCAAAATCTAACACATTCCAAGTAGGAATTATAGGCCACATTAATAAAGAGGACAATATAGAATCTCCAAAAAAATATTGTAGAACACAATCCAAAGACAAAGATATCTTCTCTAATGATAAATAAGCCTCCTCCAAATGTTGGTCAAAATTATCCACACTAATTTAAAATTGTCAAGAATGATAATGTGAGAATGGACAAGAAGGTCAGAGTGTTCTCTCACAAAAAATAAATAAGGGATCATCACCATCAAAGAGACGATGAATGCAATTAATGGTGTCTCCCAAATTTTTAATATGAGATAAAATAAACCTATAATTGTTTTCAAGTGCTCATTCCATGAAACCATATTTTTAAGATAATGAACATACTATTGTACTAAAATATAAGAAGCCATATGTATAGCAACACAATCATCATGAAATGTAATAATAGATGGAGGAGATTAAATTAAATGCTCAAGAACTAGATTAATTGTGAGAAAACCCAAGTTTAAGTAACTAAAATACTCCTCAAAATCATAATCCACACTAGAAGTGTGATCATCATCCAAAGGATCAAAGATGTCATTAGGAACAAAGTTTGAAAAGGTGTATAGTTGATATGCATGATCAACCATCCTGGTAGCAATTACCTCTCTACTCTTCAAGTCTTGAATGATAACTAAATCATGAGTGAATTCCATGATCTTCCTTGCTCCATCATGAGTGATTTGATAGATGAAAAGAATATTATTTATCAAATGAGGTATACAAAAGACATCATTGAAGGTTCTATCCCCAATATAAATAGATCCCCTCCAAATTACATTCACATAAGTATGATTTCCCATCAAAATATATGTAATGTCACAAGGATCAAAAAAAGAAAAAATAGAGTGTGAATACGTCATATGGTGAGAAGCTCCCAAATATAGAAGCTATCTCCTTGATTCATGACTTGTAGAAGCACAAGGGGCTTGACCTTTGTTCTTACTTTTCCAAATATTATGACACTTTTCCTTATAAAATTCTATGTAATTGGAAGAATAAGTTAAATTAGACATTCTATAAGGTAGAGTGATTTTTCTCATCACAAGAAGATGTTTCAATTCATCAATGTCCTTATAATAACAAAAAAAATCTTCATATCCATCCTTCTTGTATATGAATATGTATGATTCTCCTTATTATATAATCCACAATTAGTAGATAAAATTTTATGTTCTATGAAATTAGATGTGGATTAGGCTTGTTCTTTTTTTTTCAATTGAATATTTATTATCCTTTCAAATGAAGGCTTGTGATTTTGAAGAATTTAAAGTTCCCATTGGGATAATATTATCTTTCTCCCTAGTGTGTTGCATAGAAAGATCCTCTAAATAATGCATCTTAAACTCACTCCCATAGTAATTAATTGTAGTATAGAAATTAGATACAAATACTAAATATTTTGGTCCTAGCTTTGAAATATCAATTAACACCAATTTTTGTATCTAATTTTTCAATTTTACAATCTGTCAATTGTTTTGTTAGTGATATGAATTTGGTGATGAATTCTTGTAAGTTCTAAAAGAAATAGATTGAGTCATATTAAATCATTACACCGAGAGGCATTCTATAGTCACAATAGGGGATGGAAAAAACTTGTGTAAAGTTTTTGGAGCTGTATTTAAATTGACGTTGAAATGACATGCACCTGGTGCTAAAATCATGACTAGTAACGGTTGGAATTTAAACTTTGTAGTGACTGAAAAATGATGCATATTAAATTTCGCATTAGAATGAAAATTTATTAATATTATAGTAATTGATGAATGCTCGGGAGGATACTACATTTTGCAAAAAATATTTTGATCTCAGTGGAGCTACATTTGGCGACATGGTGAATGTTGTCAATGTTGATGTTTGTTGAGGGATATTATGCAAGTATCAAAGCAAACTAGGGTGCATTGGGAAGGCTCATGAAGGTACCATTATCTCTATGCATGACCATTTCTCGGTAAATCTCATCCCTACAAGAGAATATTTTTCTAACAAGCAAATATTTTTCTATGCTTGGGAAGCACATTGGCATGATGATGGAAATAATGGTAATGATGGCAACCCAGGAAAAAGTGTAGATGATCCATTTCAAGACCTTCTAGTTCACCACCATGCACCCAAGACCCACATATATTATCTTTTTCCTTTTGCTCGACTCCAACAACTAACTCTATTGTGACTCATCTAGCTATCAAGTCAATGCCCTTTTTGTTCTAATTTGATAGTTTAGGGTTAGATAATTAAATTATTCTATATTTGTTAGGTAGAAAAGATGATGTCAATAGTTTTTGGTGGGTCATTAATTTTTAAAGATTTTTATCAACATTTTTTGGCATCTAATGAATCTTTTTTTCTCATTGTAGAATGGAGGAATGAAGAGCACATGGAGTGCATATCTAATGGTCACCTCCTCTCTTTTCTTGTAATTTTGTCTGCAATATAATGTGATGTACAATAATAATCATATTAGTGCCTACACATAAACCTCGACTAGCACAAATAATGCTCTATCATCGGCTTTCCTTGATGGACAAAAACTTTCATTTGATTCTATGGTTTTCATATTTTAAAGTGTTTTATGCAATTGGAAGATTCATGTTATTATTGTTTCACCACCAAATCAAAATTATTTAGGTGCTCTAAATGTAAAAAATAAATACAGAGTTGTTGCTCTGATTTCTAGTCAAGATGGAAATACCCAAATTGTGGAATAACAAACAATAAACTCAAAGGAGAAAAATAGACCTGAGCATGCAATATTTTCTTTTTCTATTCAATGAATGGAAATGACAATACATAAAACATAAAACTTGAAACTCAAAAAGTAAATTCTAACTACATATTACAACTTTTTGGGAGCAATCAAAATCTTCTTAACCAGATTGGTAAAGTTCAGGAGCTATCTAGAGCTCACTATCAAGATAAATCACTACTCAAACATAAACAAAACACATAGATTTTGTTGTTTAGGAGCAATCAGGAGCTCGCATATAATATTCTTCTCACAAACTTTTTCTGCAACAAACTTCTTCAACTGACATACTGAACAAGTTGCCTTCATTCTTTTTTATCTCAAGAAAACACTCCCTCCTAAATTTCAAATTCACCTACCAAAATAAATTCAACTGCTGACTTGAGCTACACGTCAGGAGCAAGAAACTTATCATTCAAGAAAGAAGACCTCTTGGTGGGTAGATGAGACAATGACATGAGGTTTAGGAGAATTTAATTTTCCAACAATCCCCCTTGGTTCTAAGCCAAAAAAACAAGATCAAACTTGATCCAAATCAATAATGCCCAATCTTCCTCTTAGGCACTTGAAACTATCCTTTCTCAAAGGCTTGGTGAATTTTCCTGCAAGCTGCTACTCAGACCCACAAAATTCCATTTTGATTTCACCATTTTCAACTAACTCTCTGATAAAATGATACCTAATTTCAATGTGCTTGCTTCTTCCATGAAACACTAGATTTTTAGTCAAGGCTATCGATGAAACATTGTCACAAAAAATTGTTGTTCCATCCTCTTTTTCTTCTTTCAAATCTTCCAAAATTCTTCTCAGCCCAATAGCTTGACATGTTGATGCATTTGCTGCTATATACTCAACCTCAGTTGTTGATAGGGAAACAATAGGTTGCTTCTTGGAAGCCCATGAGATATCTCATGAACCCAAATGAAACACATAGTCCGATGTGCTCTTCCTATCATCCAAAATTCCTACCCAATCAGTGCTCATGTATCCAACAATCCCAAACTCTTTTTTTGTTGTGTACAAACTTCCATTTCCTTTTGTGCCATTCACATACCTCAGGATTCTCTTACCTGCTTTCCAATGGGTGTCTCTTGGAGTCTCCATAAATCTAGAAATAAGACTCGTGCTCCATGTATTATATCCAGCCTAGTTGTAGTCAAGTACATCAAACTTCCAACCAAACTTTTGAACATGGTTGGATCCTCATTGTTGCTGCAATCTTCTTTGCTCAGCTTTAGACCTACGGATGTTGGTTTTGGTGCAAGCTTGCTTTCAAGCATTCTAAACCCCTTCAAGGTCTCATGTGCATATTTTTCTTGAGAGATAAATATACCATCATGCATTTTTTTTACTTCTATGCCTAGAAAATATCTCAAGAGACCTAAATTTGTCCTTTCAAACTCTCTTTTCATGGGCTCTTTAAAATCAACACTGAGGAAATCATCATCGCTAGTTAAAACTAGATCATCTAGATACAAGACAACAATTAAAATATTACCATTTTATACCTTGATGTAAAGAGTGGGCTCACCATCATTTTTTCTAAAGCCATTGCTCATATGAGTCAATCCTATTGTACCATGCTCGTGGAGCTTGCTTCAGCCCATAAAGAGACTTCTTTAGCCTATACACCTTGTGTTCTTCACCTGGAACTTAATATCCAAATGGCTGCTCCACATAAACTTCCTCTTTCAACACTCCATTAAGGAAGGTAGACTTCACGTCCATTTCAAACACCTTCCATTCATGCTAGGCTGCAATTTCTATGACTTTCTGCACAGTCTCCATCCTTGCAATGAGGGCATACATCTCATCATAATCTCTTCCAAATTACTGTTTGTACCCCTTGACCACTAATCTTTCCTTATGCCTCTCTATTCTTCTATCTTGTAGACCCATTTTACTCCAATAACTTGCTTGTTGGGAGGAAAATCAATTAGCTCCCATGTGTTTTTTCTCTCTATTGAATCAATTTCCTCATCCATGGCCTCACACCATTTATCCTCTTTCACAACTTCCTCAAAATAAATCAGATCACTATGAGAAAACAATGAAAAAATTATGTTCTCATCAAACTCTTCATCATACCTTTCATCTTGGTAAATCTCCCTTAGACTCTTGGTTTTCTTTGGCATTAGGGATGTGATAGTGGGGTCTGATCTTTCACTACTGCTACTACTCTATTGAATAGGATGGTTCAGGATTTGTCAAGAGTTGACAGGAGCTTGTTGGGAGCTGTCAGGAGCCAATCCTTTGGCTGACTGTGGTTGTCTTCTAGTGTCAGGAGATGTCAAGAGCCATCGGGAGCTCTTTGTTTATATTGGTGCACGATCTTGTTGATCTTCAAACTCATCTTCTTCATCACTCTGAACTATTGGGAGCTATATGGAGCTGTCAAAATTTGTCATGCCATCCCATGAATCTTCTTCTAAGAACTCCACATCTTCACTAATGACAATTTTCTTGGTGACGTGGTTATACAGCCTGTAAGCTTTAGACTCTTCACTGTAGCCCGTAAAAATGCACTTCTCACCCTTGTCATCCAATTTCTACCTCTTTTATTTGGGAACATGAGCATATGCTACACAACCAAACACTCTTAAGTGCTCAACCATCCAACTGCATTTTTTCCATGCCTCTTGAGGGACTTTGTCAGTGACCCCCTTTGTTGGACTTCTATTTATTATATGTACAATTGTTTCTACAACCTCTCCCCAATATTCAGTCGGGAGTCCCTTTTCTTTCATCATGCTCCTTGCCATATCCACGATGGTCCTGTTATTTCTCTCAGTCACTCCATTTTTCTGCGGAGTATAACTGGCTATTAGCTCCTTCTTGATGCCACTTTTCCTGCAAAAATTCACAAAATGATTTGAGGTATACTCTCCTCCTTGATTTGACCTTAGGAACTTGATGGAATATCCACTCTCCTTTTCAGCCTAGGCTTTAAACAAAAAAAATAAATCAAAATCTTCAGACTTATGTTGCAAAAAATAGATCCATGTCTTACGACTGAAATCATCAATGAAGGTCATAAAAATTTTGGCTTTTACCAATAGATGTGATTTGCATAGGGCCTACCAAATCTGTGTGCACCAACTCCAATGGTACTCTTTCCCTTGTAGAGTTTCCCAATTGAAAGGGCTGCCTATCTTGCTTGCCCAAAATGCAAGCCTCACAATTAACATTAGGCTCTACTATTCTTGGCAAACCAACAATCATTTTGTTCTTGGAAAAAAGACTTAAACCAACATAACCTAAATTTCCATACCTAATATTGCATAGCTTGGATGGGTCTTGAATGGTGCTCTTGAGGGATACTGAATGTGTTGTTGTACATTTTCCATTCATGAACTCGGTGCAACAATGGACTGAGATGAGAAAAACATCTCAATTTTCAAAGGAAACATCCAGTTCTTTGTCATTTGAACTGCTGCAAACACCTTTGTCCTCTCATTCTTGTCATAAATGATGCATTGACCCTTCTTCATTAGCATTTTGTATCCATTTTGGATAGGTTGTCCAACACCCATGAGGTTATGCTTTAAACCAAGTGCAAAAAACACATTTTGAACCTCCTTCTCACCTTACTTGGTGTAGATCATGATAGATCATTTTCCCTTGACTAGAACTACTACATTGTCCCCCATTATAATTTCAAGCTTTACATTTTTATCAATGAAAGAAGACATACTTTCATTACCACTCATGTGGTTGCTGCAACCGCTATCCAAATACCAGACTTTGGGTTTGCCTTCTTCACTAATGTTGCACATGATGAAGGTTGTGGACTAATTTCCTTTAGCCACATTCGAATCAACCACATTTGCATTCTGTTCTTGCTGATTACCATGCTTTTTTCCAGCACTCACCTACATAATGGCCAAACTTGTGGCAATAATAACATTCAACATTTCTCTTATCTCCCTTCTGACTCGAACTACTGTTCTTCATGCCTTATCGGGAGATGTTCTAAGAGCCACTCGCTCCCTCTTGGTTGCTTGCTCATCCCGAGCTTTCTCCTCCAACATTTCCTTGTCTAGATCTGTCTCTACCTCTTCGGGAGTTGTTTCTACCTCTCCCTCTTCCTCTTGCATTTGACTGAGCTTTAAAAGCTTGTTCTTGGGAAGGAGTGGCAAACCTATTTAGGTGTTTCTCATGGGTTTGAAGAGAACCCATCAACTCATCCACCACCAAAGTAGAGAGGTATTTTGCCTCTTTAATGACAATCATGATTGCATCATATTTGTTAGGTAAACTTCTAAAGATTTTTTCAACAATCTTCTGCTCCTCCATCATTTCTCCATTCGTTCTCAACTAGTTTAATAAACCCAATAACCTTGTGTGAAAGTTTGAAATAGACTCACTTTCTTTCATTTCAATGGTCTCAAAATTTCTTCGAAGCATTTGGAGCTTCACCAATCTGACTTTTTCAATCCCTTTATAACCGATTGGGAGGATTTCCCAAGCTTCCTTCGCATACTTAGCTACTGCTATCCTAGAAAAAATGGCCTCTATCAAGGCTACCTCTATCAAACTCAATTCCTTAGCATCTTTCTTTCTCTGCTCCTTCCACTAGGTCTTCTGGTTGTTTGTGAGAGTTGTGAACTGAGGTGGGTCAATGACATCCACAAACCCATTTATCATAAAATCCCACAAATCATTGGCAACCATTATGGTCTTCATCTTCTTTTCCCATACATCATAGTTTTGTCCATTAAAGGATGGTGGTTGCTCCCAACTCTTTCCTTCATCTCCAACCATGTCTCCTACAAAAAAAACTTGATACCTAGGAAAAAATAATTCCCTAACTCATGAAGAAATGGGGCCTATAGCTCTGATGCCATGTCAAAATTTTAAAAACACAAAATAAACACAGAGTTGCTGCTTTGATTTCCTGTCAAGATGGAAATACCCAAATTGCAGAATAACAAACAATAAACTCAAAGGAGACATGCAGACTTGGGCATGCAATATTTTCTTTTTCTATTCAATGAATAGAAATGGCAATACAAAAAACATAAAACTTCAAACTTAGAAAGTAAACTCTAACTACAAATTACAACTTTCTAGGAGTGATCAAAAGCTACTCAACTAGATTGGTAGCATTCAGGAGCTATCAAGAGATTATTGTCAGGAGCAATAACTGCTTAAACATAAACAAAACACACAACTATTGTTGTTCAGGAGCAATCGGGAGCTCACACAAAATATTCTTCTCACAGACTGTTGCTGCAACAAACTTCTTTAACTGACTTACTGAACAAGTTGCCTTCATTCCTTTTTGTCTCAAGAAAATATTCCCTCCTAAATTTCAAATTCACCTACCACAATAAATTCAACTGTAGACTTGAGTTGCACGTCAGGAGCAAGAAACTTTTCATTCAAGAAATAAGACTTCCTGATGGGTACGTGAGACAATGACAGGAGGCTAAGGAGCATTTAATTTTCCAACAAAAAATGTATTCAGATTTTAGATGGTAATGGAAAACTTATGCAGGAGGGAAGCATGGAATCTAATCTACTCGAAGATGGATTTAGCTTGAAATGAGATTTAAGCAGTATGTTGAATGTGGTAAACATTACAAACATGATAGTTTCCACACTCACAAACGATAATACTGGAGATGGGCGGTTTCTTGGCAAATTGATGTTTGAAATAGATGAAACTTTTGCACAATGAGACTATTATTTGGATTGTTGAATTATCTAAGGTTCATGCGGCAACTTTTGGTGTTCATCATAGAGGGAAATTCATTTCATCAAAAGTTGAAGATGTACAACAACCTATGGTATGTCACATGTATTTCTTTATGACTAACCTACATTGGTAATTTAAAAGACACAAAAATAATTGATTTCTTTCTATTCTAATATTGAAAAGTTCATATTTTATACACTTAGGAAATATTGACATTTTTTCTTGAGATCTAATCCATTCCTTGATTTGAGTTTTAGAGGTATATATTGATGTTACTAAATTACCATATAATTACTTTTGTTTTTTTGATGTATCTTTATTTCTTCTTCATTAGGATTTTAGTGACGACATTTTTAATAGGTGCATGCAACTTTATCGTTTACTGTTCATAGAATTTAAGTTCTTGTCTCTATGGGAAGAACACCGAACAATGACCATGACTACCAACAAATGGTAGCTCTACAGATAGGGAAATTGTTTTGATAGAGAAGCCATCGATTGGTCCACAACCCATGGAAATAATGCTTACAACTATAAAAAATGCAAACGGTCTCTTCTCCACCAATTCATTCGAGACTCCTTAAAATTTTCAACATTTGTTATTTACAATGTATATTTCTATTTATATATAGAGCTCACACTCATTATAGAGGATTCATTCCACCCAACCAAACACGTTGTATGCAATCTCTCTTGAATTTTTATTCATCCCACTCATCTATTACTAAAATTGACATCCTTCTATAAAATCAAGAAGCAACCATGTAAAATTTTGTTCTTGCATGAAAATTTAGTTTAGAAAAGGATGGATTATGATAATTTTTAGAATTGAATTTGATTGAAAGTGATTTTTAAAAGTTAGATTTTTTTATTAAAATGTGAAATATCTTTTAGTTTAAAAAATTTAAGAGGTGTACTTTCTATTGTATCTTAGTTAAAAGAGACATTCTTTTTTCAAGGTTTGTTGGATTTTATTTTTTCTAAAAATCTATAATATCAAATCATTATGAAAATTATAAATGAAATTGAAGGTCTAATTTATTTTATTTTAATGCATAAAAACTTTAATTCTATCTAGGCACTATTGTCATTTAATTATGTATTGATGTAGTCCTATTTCTCTCTTTATATGTATACACACACATAATATTTAAGTCTATAATTCAATTATATTCAAAGATGAGAAGTTCTACAAATTTTATATGAAATTTTAAGAAAATAAAAATAACCATTTTCATATTTATGAAGGTGATTTAAATAGGGGTGGGGGCCCTAGTTCAGTTGGCTAAACCTTTCCTATTGCAAGAGGTTGGTCATGAGATCTAGTCTCCCCCACCCTTGTGGTACCAAAGGGAATGTTGCGCTAGCACTGTCAATCACATTAAAAATTTTACCAGGTGCATTGGAGTTTATAGGGGATCGTGCTACCTGATTCTTGCAATCTAAAAAATTGTTTGAAAAATATGAATATAATGCAAATCTATCAATAGACAAACTATCTTGTCTTAACTCTAAAATTAAATACAAAAATAAATAAATAAATAATGTCACCATATTTTATTAAAAACCTTCATTCATACATACTAATTATTTGATGAGCTTGACAAATGAATCCAAGCATTTAATTTTACTTCATAAACTAAATAGTTCTAAAGTAAAAATAATTGTTAACCCTAAAATTACATATATCAATATTATAATCTAATAAATGCATAATATAGAACAATGTGTGCACCAAAGTTATAACTATGATCAAGGTTAGGATTAGTTCTATATGGATAGAATAACAGTTATGATTGCACTTAGAATTGGGATTAGAATTAGAGTAGGGTAATGGTTACATAGGGTTAGACTTACAATGAGGGTTAGGGTTATGTTTGGGATTAAAGTTAGGAGTTATCTAAAGTTAAGGTCTGAAATAGGGTTCAATTATGATTCTAGGATTGAGCTTGGACTTCCACTTATGGTTAGGGTTATTAGTGCTTAATTATAATTATGATTACACGATTAGGGTTATTAGTGTTTAATTATAATTATGGCTATATGATTAGGGTTTAATAACTATAAGGATTAGGGTTCAATTACACTTATAATTATGATTAGGGTTACAAATATGGTTAGGGTTAAAGTTAGAATTAGAGTAGGGTAAGGGTTGTAATTAAAAATAGGGTTAGAATTAAAATTAGTGTTAGGGTTATATTTAAAATTAGGGTTAGGAGTTAACTAAAGTTAGGGTTTAAAATAGGTTGAATTTAGGGTTTAATTAGGATTCAATTATGATTCTAGGATTAAGTTTAGCATTACACTTAAGGTTGGTCACCCAGTTAATTTCCCTTAATGCATGTAGGGTTTTTCCAGTATGTGGTAGCATTGTACCTCATGTCATAAAATTCATATAGTTTAAGACAAGTTTACTTGTTCCTATAGATTATTTTACTTGCATTGTGATAATGTTCTAAGAGATATTAGTTGTTATAAATGAACGATACTTGAACAAGTTGTGATTAAGGTTAAAGGTACCTTTTGATGTTTGAAGTTGTATGGAATATGGGGATGTCAACTCTAAATTATGTGATAATCGTTATAGCATGAAGCTTCCTTGCTCATTGATGGACTCTTTGCACATTGCTCATTTTTATGGTGCCAAAATAGGAGTGCTAATAAGATGTTAGGAATATTTAATAATAGGTACTAGAGAACTAATGGAGTGGGGAGACCCCATTACCTTATAGACTCAGTCGAGTCATAATACTATGTCTAAACACTAGTATTGCTAATAATTGAAGGTGGTATGATAAATTATTATGATAAATATATTTATCATCTTAGTGAAATATGCAAGTAAAAATAGATGAAGAAATCATAAGTTTATACATATATCATTGTAGTATTGATTGTCTAGTGTGTGGAACGAATGCATTGTTTTTACTAACAATGTCAACCAGCGAGGTGTACCTTTATTGGTGAAAAGAGATTTATTTGATTGAAGATTTTACAAGCATTAACTTTAGTCTTAGATGTGATCATACATTAAAATGTTAAGATAAAAATATTATGTAATAAAGTTAATTTATAATTATTACTTAGGGATCCATATATTATAAAAATTAATGTCACGAGATCAAGAGAGTGAGGATAAAATAATATCCATGATTTGTGCAGCTATGAAACCTTAACTATGGCATGAAACTATTAAAAGGACCAAGGAAGAGAAAATGTAAGTTAAATGACTAGAATTATTATGATATATAGTATCAAATATTATCCTTATTAATTAGGAAAGTACCAATAAAGTTAGAATAGAGAATGGCTATATTTTAATCTCTAATTAGATATTCCACAAATGATAGAAATTTTTAATCACTAATTTAATTTTTATTTGAACAATAGAAGAAAATTTATTACAAAGGGAGTCCAAATTAATAAACAGTTTACAAGGTATGAAATAATCATTAATAATTATTAAGATATTAAACTAATGTTCCACAATACTATTGAAATATAAAGCAATTAGAATAATTGTGAAAACTAGATCAAGTGCACATGGACATAGAAATAAGTGTTGGACATAGCAAAATTTTGTTACCTATCAAATGTTTAAGTTTTGTAATCTAGCACCATGATTGATCTTGGCCAAAAATATCGAGGCTATTTAGTTGAATGGTTATCGGCATAAATGTCAGAACAATATGGGGATTTGGTAATGGTTTTAAAATTAGGTTCATTTATAGTGCACCACTTCTAAAGAGGCTCTCTTTTCAACTAGTTAGAGATGTGATCGACATTCAAGGGATAGGTAGTACCCTACAAAACATTGAATTTTATACCAGAACATCTCACTGCTTTAATTAGGGAATATTATGATGAGCCATGATGGATGGACCATAGGATATCATAGAGTGGGAGAGAGTGAAAAATAGGGGGGGAAAGAGATCCCCTTAGATCAATATGGGGAAAGTGGAATGCCTAAAGGGGGGAAGTTATCTAAAAAAACATGTAGAGCTATATGTTAGTATGATAGATCATGGGTATAAATCATGGGATAAAGCCATAACACTGCAAATATCAGATATAAGATTGATTATTTCATAATTCAAGTGGATGATTGTCCACTAGAATGAAATCTTTCGACAAATAGAATATTTTTGCAATTCCCATCTCTATCACTTGTGCACCCTCCTATCTATCCTCCCACTTTTTGTAGACATCTATCAAAGATTTCTAGCTATAATATCATACACAAATCCCCCTTTTATTATGATTTGATAGTTGTCCTTAGGTGGAGAGATTTTCCTTTTAGGAGACTTCATAAGAGAGCTTTGAAAATGAAGATATTGGAGAGAGTGTTTCTTTTCACATTGTAGGTGGTGGAGATTTTAAATTTCCCCCCTTTGTGAGTTTGTTTTACTTTGTCCTTGACTCTAATTGGTTGGGTTTTGGGTCATAGGTGTTCTATTTGAGCGATGAATTATTATTAATGGTGGATGGTAATTTAAGTATGGTCCTAACCCCTTTCGGTCGTGACACTACTAGCCCCTCTTTACTAGTCCTTTCTATCTTTTGCGCCCTGATTGTATTTTGTATTTCCTTAGTGTCGGGTTGGTAAAATCTTTTAGATTAATCTCTAAAAAATATTTTCGGCCTCGAGGATCATTTCCCCATCCACCTAGTCAATCCCCTTGTTATAAATAACCTCTTTACATGTGCAGATTGTGTAGCCGTCGGATGGAGTGATCTGTATTTGGACCATTCCTCGTAGATACCGCAAGGTTTCCTGTTGATGTTACTAAAGTAGTGTGAGGCATGTGAAATGATTCCACCTGTCGCATATGATCATGGGGACCAGTTCTTGTTTGTTGACCGATGAAGGATGCTGATGCTGATAGTTGTTTGTTTACCAATGCATCGTGGCCATTCTTCGTTGACTTCACACAATTAAAACATTAGTTTTAATAATGCTGCAAGGTGTGCAAATTGTTGATGTGTGGACGCTGATGTTGCATGAGGGATGATCGAGGTGGGGTCTATTTCATGCTGAGGTGGTGTCTGGTAGGTGAATTTCTATTCACCTAAAGACTGGTGAACATACGTGGCATTTTCAAACCATTTTGACTCAATCTGAGTTGTTCATCTGGCTTACATTGTTTTTGATCAACGACTAGCATTTGAAATAGGCTTGTGTTGTACCATAGCCATTTTATGTCACACGAGTGAGTAGTAATGGCCGATTTCGAACTGTGCTCTCATAATTAAATGCTAAAAGATAAATAAATTGCTATTTATGTGTGTATTTCCATGCTGAAGAGGAATCACCTGGTACCGAGCGAAGTGAGACATCTTTGTAATTTTTTAGCCTCACTGTCATTAATGTTCTGCAAGTGAAATCGTAACACATATACCATTTCTTGTGTTTTCAGAAGGTCTTATAGCTGCTTGAAGAACAATTATCAATTGCTTCTTGTTATGTTCCTGAAGGATTGTTTGAGTTTATTTTCTTTAAAGTATCTTAAAGCTTGTCTTGATAATTGTAGTGGCTTCTTGAATTGTGAAGCATTTTTTGTTTAAGGCTATAGGGTGCAAGTTATAATTGTTTGACATCTAAAAACCCCTAGCTCGAATGATTCTTTGTCTTGTGTAAATGGAACCCAAGGCCTGAAGCTCTAGCTCTGAAGCTGCTACTAGGTCCTTTTCCTAGGATATTATAGACTTATTAAAACCCTCTACCAGCAAAAGGTAGGAGGGAAAGGCTTTGTTTTATGGGCCCTTGCTCCTGGAAGGGTTAACTAATAAGCAATGTACGGTTTGGGACGCTGAGTTACAGTATATGGGATGGCAGTTGTTCTTAAATTGGTTTGGGAACATGAATTTGTGTGTTCCTTTGTGTAACCCGTGGAGGTTGGATCTCGGTAAGCTGGTGGTTCCTAATGTCTACTTGGATGTCAATTTATTGAAAGATGTTGTTGCGAGGTATGACCCTGTAACCAGAGTTTTTAGAACACACTCTGGCATAGAAATGGTAAAGATAACCAGGGAGGAAATTACAGAAATATTCGGTCTACATGAATGGAGTCAGGATATGGTTGCCATTAATCTCAAGGCTTTCAGAGAAGAGTATAGAAATACCAAGGGTTTCTTCAGAGCATCTCTTTTGATGCCTCATTTGGCAACCTCAGGAAGAGGAAAGAATAAGAAGCAGGTAGTGTTTGGTAAGAATGGGCCATAACCTTTTCCTGTGGACTACTTCTCTAACTATTTCAAGAAGATAGTTTGTGCCTTGTGCCAAGTTCTAGGAATCAGCTTGAAGAATACTCTGCCTACTGATATCATGTACATGGTTGTAAACCTCCAGCATCCAAGTTTCAATGTGGTATATGATTTTGCGGCTTACTTAGCAGAGAAAATGCATGGGTGTCTTGTGGCCCTAAAGGAAGGAAAGAATTGGGTTGGTTTCAAGTGGTTTTCCCTGTTGATCCACATATTTTAATATAGGGGCTAGATAGTGTTTGAAAAGGGTATGGATCTAAAAAGGAAGGAGGATAATGTTGACATGCCTGTCCAATATGGACTAGGATCCTTGATATGCATGATCACAATTTTGATTATGTAACATTCCAAAATGTCTTTGGATCCAAGTTGACAAAGGTTCTAATTCATGATCCCCCCACGATTCATAAAGAGATTCATGATTTCTTAAGGCCAATGGAAAGAAGGCCTGAATTAAATTTGACACACAATTGGGGAGATATCATCCCTTATCAGAATACATGTTACTAATGTCAACCCTTATGTTCTTCCCAAGGAGTGCCTTTGAGAATTGGATTTTTGGAAATCATGAGACAGTTGGGGTGTGCTCAAGAAGTACATCTTCCGGTAGAACAAAAGAAAGGATCTTTCTTTCCTGAGTATACAATGTTTTTCGATTTTGTTATGGAAAAGAGAGGATGGAAGGATTTATACACATTGCTTAAACCTTATGGATTAAAGACCATATGCCCTAGGAATCGTGATCCTAAGGGTTTTATTTCTCAAATGAAGGCCAAGCATCCAACTAGAAATTTTTTCCATAATTTCTATTTTATTGAGGACATTATCAAGAATATTTTTAATCTAGAGATACAAAAAGAGAGAAAGGAAATGTACATTGACTTTACCAAGATGGTGAAAAAGAAGCAAGAAAGGATACCTGCTTTCAATCCCATAACAAATATCAATGGTCAGTCGAATAGGGCTATATATGCCATTGACAATTTTGATAGTTTGGTGGGAATTCTGAAGGATGAACGGATTATGGAAGAAATGGGAAAGTCACAAACTATTGAGGAGTTTCCTGAAGTAAGGTTGGAGGAGATGCCTACTTATCATCCCTCGAAGAAGATAAAGGTTTTTTCTAGGAGAAGGCGAAGTAGAGCTGGAGAAGTTTCTAAAAGTGTTGCACCATCTTCTTTAGGGCACTCATTGCCAAATATTGTTGATTTAGATTCCCCTCTGAGGATTTCTAACCAAACTTGTCCATCATCACCAAAGAGACAGAAAATTGAAAGAAAAAAGGTGGTTGATTATGACGGTGATGAGGATGAAGACATCATTGTCACTCCTGATGAGATGTATTAGGGAATGCCATCTTTCCCACTTGACACTTCATCAAGTTCTAGAGCAGTTGCTTTGAGGTTGGGAAAAGATGAAATAAGGGGAATAACAAATAATGATGAACTAAGGATGGAGGCTTGAAGAGAGTTCATGATGGATGACTCTTTTATCTAGACCAATGCTTTAAAAGATTTTGTATGGAGGGCACATGTCTCATTGTATACTGGGAGGGTGGCATAAGAAATAAGTTTTCACCCTAAGCTCCTAGAGCAAGTAATTTAGTCTAAGGTCAGGATGCAGATGAAGGAAAGGTTCAAAGAAATAACACTAAAGTAGGGCCGAGCATTGGTACAAAAGAGTAGAGTGCTGTTACTTCCTGAATGGGATATTGTAGATGTTGTGGTGTTCGATACAATAAGAAGGGCCAATAGGCCACTTCTTGGAACCGATGAAGAAGTTGAATTGGCACTTAAAGGTTCAGCCTTTAGTGAGGAGTGGGATGCCTTTGCAATTTGGTCTTTGTCAACTAGATCTAGGAAACCAATAGTCGCATAACCATATGATTTCAGTGGTCACCTAGTTATAAGAAGGGTTTTTGATACCCCAGCATTGGAGGTTGCTGATATGGTAGTAAATGTTGCCAAATTCACTAGGGCAACTATTGAAGATTTGACCAAGGATTGGGATACTTTGAGAGGCCAATACAATGACATTATTATTGAATATAATAAGAGTCAACAAAGGGTTGCAGAGTTAGAAATTGAATTTGCCTTATTAAATAAAAAAATAGATACATTGATGTCTCAAGGGTAGGCTTGTTCTAGCCACACTGTCTCTAACCCACCAGTGGAGCAATCTCAACCCTCTCCACAAAGAAAGTCTTTAGCTATTGTTCCATATAATATGGGATAGGTGTCTATTGCAGTTGAAAGGGTTAATATCCTAGGAGAAGGACTCTCTAGGGAGAAATTATTTTTTTATGTTGAGGAGTATAAGGAAATGGTGCAACAAATCTGGGAATCAGCAGGAAAGAGCAATTCGGTGATTGTGGACACTGTTCTGAAACACTTAAACATGAGGGTCTAGGGGAAATTAAATAGTGTTGATGCAAACTATGCTCTAATGTTGCAAGCACTTAGAATGATACCCAAAGATAGAGAGTTGTCCACCCCATTGCTGGACAGATGGAGCCCCATAATTGAGAAACTAAGATTCATGGCAGTAGGAGCAAAACAACATGGGGATAAGTATCCTATGGTTATATCAACTTACCAATTTGTCAAGGGAGTCTTGGAGCAAATTTTTTAGGGGTATGTTGCCCCTATGGAGTTAAAGATTAAAGGGTTAAAGGCCAAATATGATGGAATGGACTTAACTCCATTGCCACACATTTCGCATAGTCAAGACAAGGTAAAGCCTTTGTAGGTTTGGAAAGATCAGATGAATAATATAATGATTGCTCAGACACATGAGATATGCATAAATTTTGGCATTGGTATGTTGGAGAATACACTAGAGAAACTGTCATTTTTCATTAGTTTCTTAGAAAACTTTGATAAGAAGGCCACGTCAGTAATGCTGAAATATGCACCCTATTGAGATAAGATTGATCAGGTTATGGATTTTAAGTGGTCATCCGAGGAAGATTTTGAATTATGGAAAAAGGTGTTCACTGATGAATTTGAAATGAGTACTAAAAGTGAGAAATGCAACTTGGTCATGTATAATATAGGTCTGGCCTTAGAAGTTATATTTGAAAATATGCATTTCCATTTCGAATTCAAGTACAAGATGCAGAGGTGGAATAAAGTGTTACAATGGTTAAAGATGCTTTTGACATGAACAAGTGGCCCTTTGAAGGGCAGTTTCTTTTCCTCCATAACAACTAATGATTATTCTTGTCTTATGCTTTTCTCTTGTAATCGAATGATGAAAATGCAACTGAATTAGGGATTAGTGGTCCAATGAAAAATGGACATGTGTACTCTCCAGCCTGGGGCTTGTTTGCTCCCTTGTTTTATAAAAGGGAATTCTGGGCCATGAGAGGAGGTCTATTGAAATATCCAAGATTTGAGAAATAAGAGTTTAGTGATACAAAGAGTATGAATGTAAGTCCAGGTATTAAGGTTTTGAGTTAGATAAGAGAAATTGGTCAATTATGGGGTTCTCAGGCATGTTTGTATTATACATGCGAATGTTTTGAGTCTTTTTTCTCTCCTATTGTGATACTTTGCATGAATTATTAATGAAATATTGGTCCAAGATGACTTTCATTGATCTTTGTTTGTTCTTTACTGTGAATTACGTTTAATGATAGCTCTGGTTCAAAGGATCGGTTAAATTCTTCAGTTAATCAGTAAGTTCATGCAAGCTAACAATAGGATTCATAAAGTAGTGATAGACCTAGATACAAATATATGGATTGCAATGCAATTCATATAGATCATAAGTGCTTAAGATGAAATTCACCCTATACTTCAGTTTTCTCATTTGACTCTATGCTTTAGGATATGGCACTGGAACTCTGATTGCAGTTATATTTTCTCATGTCTTGTGTTATGACTTTAGGACATTTTATTCAAATATTTCCTATCAATCTACTTTAGTTGTGTTTGCGATTTTATGCTAACTAGACTCAAGGCTTTTCGAGGAATAGCTAATTTCTTGCAGGATTTCATCCTTTTAGCGTAAATGGGGAATCTATCTGTTGTTTATCAATGTGCAAGTGAATTGTTTAATGTTGTATTTCAAGAGCACATTTTAGGGAGTACCCTCCTGGGTTTTACAGAGCCCGAAGTGTAGGAGAATTAGCATTATCTCTTTTCTCTTCGAGTTGGCCAAACGCTTCCTAGACTTTTATCATTGAACATGGCAAGTTCATAGAAGCTCTCAAGAAGTCCGCTTGGGTTGTAGTAAAAAACACCAATAGTAGGAAAAGGAATCAGATTTTTAAAAAATAGTTCAAGTAATGGCATTAGAAATCCCCTCTAAGCATGTGAGCTACGAAGGGCGAGATAATTAGGTAGTTATTAAATTCAAATGTCTCTGCCTCTAGAAGAGGGCGACATCTCCATGTGACTGCATTCAAAGAGGCCAACCATAGACCACCTCACGAGGGTGGGGGCGTTCTAAAACAAGTGCTATCGACAGACATGAAGGGGTGACTTTTAAATGACTGGAGAAGAGCAAGGGGCCTGTGAAGGTATTGGGGTGCCTGTTCTTTTCATAGTATCGGTATGTAGGATACCCTTTCTTGCAGTTTTAATTTTAAAAATAAATATATACATATAGAGAGAAATATGTGCAACTAAATTTATGTCTCAATAGCAGATGCTCTTGGTGATATTTATAAATATATGAAATTCAATGAAATCATTGTAAATTGAATTTGGGTTTGTTCCAGTTTTTAAATAGATTATAAAAGGCCTCAAAATATTTTGGTGAATACATATTTCTAGTCTCTATTCCTCGAAAACCTTAAAGGATAATAAGCATGTGATAACTTCCTGGCTTTGGTTGGGGCTGATGATTCCATCGTGCTCACTCAAAATCTTTAGATCATTATTATAGGCCTTAGATAATTTTGTTGTTGTACCTCTGTGCAAAATAGTGACACATTACCGCTGTTCATTTTTAAGTATTTTTGATAGGAATTATGGCCACTGTAGTATGTCTTCTATAAAAAATTTCAGCAACATTTCATTTTCTTATTGTGGATAATGTGAGCCACATGGCTTTTATATAATATATATATATATATCTACTTATTATTATTTTTTAATATAGGTTGTATTGAGATCATCGAGTTCTCATGGTAATAAATAAAATAAAATAAATTGTGTTCTCAATTGCAGCTGTGTGGAGTCAATGGTAGTCTTTGATATGCATTACCGTTTTATGCCATTGCACTTAATTTCATAGAATAGCTTGTCCTTAAACTGCAAATTATGACCTAGGAAAACTTTGGTTGTTAAGGCTCTATCTTTGTGTGTATAACTAGGGCTGCATACAACTTCTGTCAACCATATATATGAAATGTAAAATCTGTACCAAAGACTTTCTTTGAACCTATTCTAGTCTCTTAAATTTTCAAAATATGTCAAACAACATTTTCCCTTGTCTATTTTGAAGTGTCAAACTACCTTGCCTCTTGTTGACTGTGAAACCTGATAAAATGATAAGTACAGTTTTAACATTGGCATTATAACATAGAATGGTCTTCCTTTTTCCACATTATTAAAGATATCTACAAAATCCTATGCTTCATCAACGACTTATCTAGCTGGTCATTTATATGGCTTCAATCAGCATGCATAGTTTTACTTATGAGAATATCATTTAACTATGCATACTTCTTGGTGCCCAAGCTGAAACTTGACTTAATCTATGAGTTTATCCTAAATTGCATGCTCTGGTAACTTCGTGGATATAAGTGACACATTATAATGGTACCACTTTTAATTTATTCTCTGTCACCAATTTACATTTAACATAAATTATGAAATTTCTATTTTGAGGTTGTTAACTTCACTTTACCTTACCGTATATATATAAAAAAATGTCTAAAACTCTTTCCTACACGATAGAGTATCTCTTGATCTTATGCGGTTGTTTAGTTTCTTTTCGTAAGATTGTCCAAAAGTTAGAAGAAGAAAAAACAAAAACAAATAGAAATAAATAAACATTAAAATACAATTAGTTAAGAAATGGTGGAAAGTTTTTACAAACATCACAAGACCTTTGACATGCAAGATTTATGACTTCGATAAAAACAAATGTCAAATTAACATTGCTTTTAGAGCCAGCTAATTACTAGACAAAATTCACCTATGTACATACAAAAACACATGAAAAACATACATCGAAGCATGCATACCATGATGGATGGTTAGCATGGGGCCCAGCGCATATAGCAAGCAGGAGTAAACGGAAGTCACTCGGGAGTAAATGAACGTTAGGGAGGCGACAAGAATGATGAAAGAAATTTAAATAAAAAACAACGGGAATGATTTTAAAATTAAAGTTACCGCTTCTATTTTAATAAAGTTACCACTTTTTTAAAAGAAGAAATTAAAAGTAATGTTTAAGTAAATTTAAATTAAAATAAAATAGTAAATAAAATACATTTTAAATTATTTTAAATTAAAATAAAGTAATTGTAAATTAAGTTAATTAGTAAAATAATTAATTATTAATATATTATTATAATTATTATTATAATTTTTTTTAATGTAATTAATTTTGTATTATTGTTTTATAATTATTAAATTAAATTAAATTATTATATTTATTATTATTATATATGTTTATAATGTAATTTAAAATTTGTAATATTTTTATAATTATTATTATATTAAATAATATTTTATTAAATTATTTTAAATTAAAATAAAGTAATTGTAAATTAAGTTAATTAGTAAAATATTTAATTATTAATTATATATTATTATAATTATTATTATAATTTTTTTTAATGTAATTAAATTTGTATTATTGTTTTATAATTATGAAATTAAATTAAATTATTATATTATATATTTGCTATTATATTTATTATTATTATATATGTTTATAATGTAATTTTAAATTTGTAATATTTTTAATAATTATTATTATATTAAATAATATTTTATTACCTTGTATTATGTTATAATATATTATATTATATCGTATTATTATATAAATAAATTTATATTATTATTTTACAATTATAGTAAATTGTAAATTATATATTAGTTTTAAGATGGGGTGATGGATCATGGATAGAGATATAAGGAAGGGGATATGGAAGGTTAATGAGATGGGAGATACATAACAATTTGGATGAAAAGATGCATGATAATGAATCTAATGGATAATGAAATTATTATGATTGGTGAAAGATGATTCTAACAAAGCTGTATTAGCCTAATGAATCTAATGCATTAATCAATTATGATGGATGATAGTTGATATGATGCATTATGATATATGGATGCAAGCTTCATTCCATGGTACATCAGATGCAAGAGAGGAAAAGTGGAAGATGAAATATAGAAGGAGAAATAGGGAAAAGGGGAGGCAAGTGCACATGAAATCAATGATTAGGTGAGGATTATGGAATAGATGGGATATGTGGGTGGGGGATGGTATACAATAAAAATGTATGGATGAAGGTATGATGGATTATGAATTCAATAATTAAATTGATGGCAATTGTGAGAAGTTCTATAAGATAATAGAAGTTACAAATAAGGAATACTCGATTATAAATACAATTTAATTTTCCTCTAACTTCTACTAATGATGAATCAAATTGTATAGGAGAAGGAATCTTAAATAAAATCAATGAAAGAGGAGATGGAGGCACTACAAAAAACAAGACGTGGGACTTGGTTGATTGAGTTGAATGTAAGGAATCCATTGGTTGCAAGTGGGTGTAAAAGAAGAAATTTAGAGTTGTAAAAGAAGAAATTTAGAGTAAAAAAAACATTAGAAATGTATAACGATAGTTGTTGCAATGGGTTATTCTAGGTATAATGAATATAATTTAGTGACATATTTTATCTTGTATCTATGTTGAATTTGATTAGTATGTTGTTGTTTATAGCTATACCTTTTTTATTTTTAAGTTGAAAAAAATAATGTTGATAGAACATTATTGTATGGAGATTTAGATGAGAAAATCCATATTGTTCAACCTAAATAATTTTAAATAAGAGGTGTAGAACATTGGGTTTGTAAACTAAAAGGTTCTTTGTATGAATTAAAGTAGTCACCATGTATGTTGTATCAAAAATTTGATCCATATGCATTAGAATTGGGTTTTCCAATGAGTCAAGTTAAGACAAGTGCCATGATATTCAAATCTATGTCAATAGCAAGAACTAACCAGCATTCAACCTCTAATATGATGCGGGCAATTTTACATACCAAATGCATTGCTTTCCTGCGTCACAAAGCCACCATCTAAAAGCAGTTCTTGTAGAGTTTTCTCAACAATAAGGGTTTTACCATCTCCAAGAAGGGGCTCTGTAATGTCATGATGGCAACAAAGATTTGGTAACTTAAGAATAGGAAAAATTGCTTGCATTTCAAATGATCACAAAAAACAAATAATGGAAGAGAGAAATGGACATGTTTTGTATACCTTTATCTACAATTTTTTTTAATTTTGGTGAGTTGCAACATCCAGCACAGGCGTTAGCTTCTCTTGTGTGTATCCAAGCCACCAAAAGCAGCAGAAAATCCACCAGCCAAAGCGTCCTTCAAATTCCTCCCTCGTTTTATGCCGACTTGCATGAAAAATGTGGTGCAATTTTGCAGGTTTGGGGTTTAAGCGGGGCCGCTTGATTTCAAATCTCTTCCTTTTACAATCCCGCTCATTTAAAAAAAAAAATCAAATGTCCATCGGTTGTCTTTGTCTCTGTCCGTCGTTACCGACCATCTCCTTTTTTGTTTGTCATTCCCGTCGGTGCTTTTTCTCTCATGGGAGGCATGGGGATGCGATGTTATGTACCAATGTTACATTGCATAGGTGAATTTTGTCTAGTGGTTACCTTTCGCCCTTTTAATTTAGGAGATATTCCTAATTTTTTTTTTAATTCCTTAAGACTTTTCTTGTCACATATTTTTTTTGAATGCCTAGCAAGCTCTTTTTGAATCCCACTGTATACAACCTATTTTTTCCCTTCCATCTATAGGAAAGGGCATTTTGGAAAGCCCATCCTCTGAAAAAAATTCACATTCCTAAACAAGATAAGAAAGATCAAATTTAGAATCAAATTTAGACTACAACAAATCTTGTGACCAGTAAAAATTTGAATCCAAATAATAAGATAAGAGAAAATAAGGCTTTTGATTGGGTTTATTTTTTTTTCATTTAGTCAAGAGGGCACATTACTTATTTATCGAGTTGCAAAAATTACATTATCAAACTTGTCTTGCACATTTATCCAACGACAGTCTGAAGTCCCACTCCAAATTGGGTACAAAAATATCACTTGCAGCATATATATATATTTAGAGTGACACACCTAAACATTCACATAATCATATCTGAGCAATACTCTATAAAAGATTTAGAACCCATTCAAAATTTTTGCTTCTACTTTGATCAAAATAAGATAATTTTTTGAATAAATTTAAAAACTAATTTGCTCCTTCCTATGAAGGGAATTCATTAGCCTTACAGGTCGTGCTTATTATTTCATTTTAAGTTCTATTTTTTTTAAGCAACTATAACCTCTCTAAATACAGCCTCCTGAATCTTATCTTTATAGATTTTATTTTCTTAAAATGTCTATTACCCAAACCATTTAATATTACTCTTTGTACAAATATCAAAATCCAAATCTGAAACCACTCCCCACGGGTTGTCCGGAACTGAATGAATGCAGTCAGTTAAGACAAGTGCCATGATATTCAAATCTGTGTCAATAGCAAGAACTAACCAGCATTCAACCTCTAATATGATGAGGGCAATTTTACATACCAAATGCATTGCTTTCCTGTGTCACAAAGCCACCATCTAAAAGCAGTTCTTGTGGAGTTTTCTCAACAATAAGGGTTTTACCATCTCCAAGAAGGGGCTCTGTAATGTCATGATGGCAACAAAGATTTGGTAACTTAAGAATAGACAAAAATGCTTGCATTTCAAATGATCACAAAAAACAAATAATGGAAGAGAGAAATGGACATGTTCTATATACCTTTATCTACATTTTTTTTAAATTTTGGTGAGTTGGAACATCCAGCACAGGTGTTAGCTTCTCCTGTGTGTATCCAAGCCACCAAAAGCACCAAAAATTCAACTAGCCAAAGCATCCTTCAAATTCCTCCCTGGTTTTATGCCCACTTGCATGAAAAATGCAGTGCAATTTTGCAGGTTTGGGGTTTAAGCGGGGCCGCTTAATTTCAAATCTCTTCCTTTCACAATCCCACTCATTTAAAAAAAAAAATCAAATGTCCATCGGTTGTATTTGTCTCCGTCCGCCGTTACCGACCATCTCCTTTTCCGTTTGTCATTCCCATCGGTGCTTTTTGTCTCATGGGAGGCATGGGGATGCGATGTTATGTACCAATGTTACATTGCATAGGTGAATTTTGTCTAGTGGTTACTTTTCGCCCTTTTAATTTAGGAGATATTCCTAATTTTTTTTTTAATTCCTTAAGACTTTTCTTGTCACATATTTTTTTTGAATGCCTAGCAAGCTCTTTTTGAATCCCACTGTATACAACCTATTTTTTCCCTTCCATCTATAGGAAAGGGCATTTTGGAAAGCCTATCCTCTGAAAAAAATTCACATTCCTAAACAAGATAAGAAAGATGAAATTTAGAATCAAATCTAGACTACAACAAATCTTGTGACCAGTAAAAATTTGAATCCAAATAATAAGATAAGAGAAAATAAGGCCTTTGATTGGGTTTATTTTTTTTTCATTTAGTCAAGAGGGCACATTACTTATTTATCGAGTTGCAAAAATTACATTATCAAACTTGTCTTGCACATTTATCCAACGATAGTCTGAAGTCCCACTCCAAATTGGGTACAAAAATATCACTTGCAGCATCTACATATATTTAGAGTGACACACCTAAACATTCACATAATCACATCTGAGCAATACTCTATAAAAGATTTAGAACCCATTCAAAATTTTTGCTTCTACTTTGATCAAAATAAGATAATTTTTTGAATAAATTTAAAAACTAATTTGCTCCTTCCTATGAAGGGAATTCATTGGCCTTACAGGTCGTGCTTATTATTTCATTTTAAGTTGTATTTTTTTTAAGCTACTGTAACCTCTCTAAATATAGCCCCTGAGTCTTATCTTTATATATTTTATTTTCTTAAAATGTCTATTACCCAAACCATTTAATATTACTCTTTGTACAAATATCAAAATCCAAATCTGAAACCACTCCCCACGGGGTGTTCGGAACTGAATGAATGCAGTCAGTTAAGACAAGTGCCATGATATTCAAATCTGTGTCAATAGCAAGAACTAACCAGCATTCAACCTCTAATATGATGAGGGCAATTTTACATACCAAATTCATTGCTTTCCTACGTCACAAAGCCACCATCTAAAAGTAGTTCTTGTGGAGTTTTCTCAACAATAAGGGTTTTACCATCTCCAAGAAGGGGCTCTGTAATGTCATGATCGCAACAAACATAAGGTAACTTAAGAACAAGCAAAACTGCTTGCATTTCAAATGATCACAAAAAACAAATAATGGAAGAGAGAAATGGACATGTTCTGTATACCTTTATCTACAATTTTTTTTAATTTTGGTGAGTTGAAACATCTAGCACAGGTGTTAGCTTCTCTTGTGTGTATCCAAGCCACCAAAAGCACCAAAAAATTGACCAGCCAAAGCATCCTTCAAATTCCTCCCTGGTTTTATGCCCACTTGCATGAAAAATGCGGTGCAATTTTGTAGGTTTGGGGTTTAAGCGGGGCCGCTTAATTTCAAATCTCTTCCTTTTACAATCCCGCTCATTTAAAAAAAAAAATCAAATGTCCATCGGTTGTCTTTGTCTCCGTCCGCCGTTACCAACCATCTCCTTTTCCGTTTGTCATTCCCGTCGGTGCTTTTTGTCTCATGGGAGGCATGGGGATGCGATGTTATGTACCAATGTTACATTGCATAGGTGAATTTTGTCTAGTGGTTACCTTTTTCCCTTTTAATTTAGGAGATATTCCTAAATTTTTTTTTAATTCCTTAAGACTTTTCTTGTCACATATTTTTTTTGAATGCCTAGCAAGCTCTTTTTGAATCCCACTGTATACAACCTATTTTTCCCTTCCATCTATAGGAAAGAGCATTTTGGAAAGCCCATCCTCTGAAAAAAATTCACATTCCTAAACAAGATAAGAAAGATCAAATTTAGAATCAAATTTAGACTACAATAAATCTTGTGACCAATAACAATTTGAATCCAAATAATAAGATAAGAGAAAATAAGGCTTTTGATTGGGTTTATTTTTTTTTCATTTAGTCAAGAGGGCACATTACTTATTTATCGAGTTGCAAAAATTACATTATCAAACTTGTCTTGCACATTTATCCAACGACAGTCTGAAGTCCCACTCCAAATTGGGTACAAAAATATCACTTGCAGCATCTACATATATTTAGAGTGACACACCTAAACATTCACATAATCACATCTAAGCAATACTCTATCAAATATTTAGAACCCATTCAAAATTTTTGCTTCTACTTTGATCAAAATAAGATAATTTTTTGAATAAATTTAAAAACTAATTTGCTCCTTCCTATGAAGGGAATTCATTGGCCTTACAGGTCATGCTTATTATTTCATTTTAAGTTCTATTTTTTTTAAGCAACTGTAACCTCTCTAAATACAGCCTCCTGAATCTTATCTTTATAGATTTTATTTTCTTAAAATGTCTATTACCCAAACCATTTAATATTACTCTTTGTACAAATATCAAAATCCAAATCTGAAACCACTCCCCACGGGTTGTCCAGAACTGAATGAATGCAGTCAGTTAAGACAAGTGCCATGATCTTCAAATCTGGGTCAATAGCAAGAACTAACCAGCATTCAACCTCTAATATGATGAGGGCAATTTTACATACCAAATGCATTGCTTTCCTGCATCACAAAGCCACCATCTAAAAGCAGTTCTTGTGGAGTTTTCTCAACAATAAGGGTTTTACCATCTCCAAGAAGGGGCTCTGTAATGTCATGATGGCAACAAAGATTTTGTAACTTAAGAACAGGCAAAAATGCTTGCATTTCAAATGATCACAAAAAACAAATAATGGAAGAGAGAAATGGACATGTTCTGTATACTTTTATCTACAATTTTTTTTAATTTTGGTGAGTTGCAACATCTAGCACAGGCGTTAGCTTCTCCTGTGTGTATCCAAGCCACCAAAAGCAGCAGAAAATCCACTAGCCAAAGCGTCCTTCAAATTCCTCCCTGGTTTTATGCCCACTTGCATGAAAAATGCGGTGCAATTTGTTAGGTTTGGGGTTTAAGCGGGGCCACCTAATTTCAAATCTCTTGCTTTTACAATCCCGCTCATTTAAAAAAAAAATTCAAATGTCCATCGGTTGTCTTTGTCTCCATCCGCCATTACCAACCGTCTCCTTTTCCGTTTGTCATTCTCGTCGGTGCTTTTTGTCTCATGGGAGGCATGGGGATGCGATGTTATGTATCAATGTTACAATGCATAGGTGAATTTTGTCTAGTGGTTACCTTTCGCCCTTTTAATTTAGGAGATATTCCTAATTTTTTTTTTAATTCCTTAAGACTTTTCTTGTCACATATTTTTTAAAAAAATATCTATATTTTTATAAAGATGATTTTAATATTTACTTTTAAGACAAATTTCTTTATTTACATAAGTTTCCTTTTAGTATACTTTTACAAGGATAAATTAATTTAGATTAATTCAATAAAATTAAATATTCATTATTTTTGTATATAAGGAATAAATAATCAATTAAATAAATAATAGTTGAATATGAATAAATACCTATATAATCTTGTGTATATGGACAATAATAAATAAATTTGAGAATTTGTTCTCATGTTAAAGAATTCAAAATTTATTGCCTCATTTATTGGAGTTAGGTATTAAGGATGCTAGGGTGGTAATTAAAGTTTTGGAAGCAACGAGTTGACAAAAAATAGTGTTTATATGTTATTGTTATATAAAAAAAATTTGTTAGTCGTGTTTCCTTTTCTCTTTGCTAAAGCATTTTTTTCAGAGTGAAGTATGAGGTCTCCATTGGACTTGACTAACTATATCCCAGGATAACTTCTCATCCTACCCTATGTAATTATACATCCTATGCAATTTGGCGTTTTCCTTTTCTTGCTAATTTAGTACCATGAAATTGGAAGGCACTTTATTTTTTATTTTCTAATTTATTTTTAAAGTCAAATAATATAGAAGATAGGAGAGTAATTGGTATCATTCTATAGCCTTTATTTAATGCTTACGAACTTGTAGGAGGGACTTGTCTATGGGATAATCTATGTCTTGGTATTCAAATATGAAGCCTTGTTTCATACTTACTTGTCCCCATTAAATTTTTTTATAACATGACACTACTCTAACATGCATTTTAATCTAGATATTCCAATTACATGCAATTTTTATAAAGTAAATCTTTTTGTTCATTCTTACAATCATGGTAGTTCATATTTTTTTACATCTTGCCTTAATACTCGAGTTGACACATTTTATTACATTGTATACTTTATTAAGTAGTTAGTCGATGCCCTTTTTATTATGGTCCTAGCAAGGTAAAATTTGGGTATGTAAACCAAATAGAAAATATACTCCAAGGATGTAATAGGGTCTTAAGTGTCATTGGTGGCTCATGCTATAGTGAAATATTTTGATTAGTGTTATATGATAGTAGTGTATTTGAAACTTCCCTTAATGTATTCTTTATTAAAATATTACTTCAGGTATGGTTATGATAGAGGCCTTTATTGTGTGTCAATTGGGAAATCTTCCATTGACGTTAGTCCAATATTTTTCTAATCAAGGCCAGTTTGTTTAAGAGCCTTCTTTTGAATTATTAACATTATCATTGTTGTGTGAGTTGATGTTATGACATCTTTTTTTTTACCTAGTGGATTATATCCCTTTGCTATCCAACCATGGGAGAGATGGTTGAAGTCCAGTTGTTGAACTACGATTCCTTTGTGAATTATATACGTAGGTAAGGCCGTCAGAGACGAGCCCCCAAGGAATTAGGTTTGGCCCCTAGAGTTTTCTCTCTTTTCATTACCTTGAGTTAATATTGATATAACATATTTGCTTAGCTTATGACTTGATTGTGCCTTCAATTTATGAATGTGTGGGTTGAATTGTTCAAGTCTATCTTGATGATTTAATTTCTATGTCCCCATTTGAAAAGCCTTCTAGGATTTGCATAAGCAAGTTAATTGTCTAACTAAATATATTAATCTATAATTGGTCAAATGTTGTATGCTTCTTTTTAGTTCCTTCTTTGGTAGTAGCTTTGTGATTTTTGCAACCGTTCTTGAGTGCAATTTGATAGTTGTGTTTTTTCCTTAACTACATTTTTGAGTGTTAAATTTAGGGAATGATAGTTAGGGTTAGGGTTAGTATTGTCTAATTATAATTATGGTTTAATTTGGATTAAAGTTTAATAAAGGTTAGGGTTAGGGTTCAATTAGGGTTAGGATTAGGTTTTAATTATTGTTAGAGTTTAATTATTGCTAGGATTCAATTAAGGTTAAGGTTAGTTTAATAAATGAATAATATAGGACAATGTATACATCAAAGTTATAACTAGGATCAAGGTTAGGATTAGTGTTATATGCATGATATGAATTGAAATTAGGATTAGGGTTAGGGTTAGAGTCACACTTAGAATCAGGATTAGGGTTACAAAAAAATTAGGATTAGGGTTATAACTAAAGTAGGGTAATGGTTTTAAGAAAAAATATGGTTAGAATAAGAATTAGGGTTAGGGTTATGTTTAGAGTTAGGGTTTAGAGTTAGGATTTGAATTAGGTTCAATCTAGGGTTTAATTAGGTTTCAATTATGATTCTAGGATTAAGCTTTCCATTACACATAGGATTATGATTATTAATATCTAATTATAATTATAGTTATACAAATAGGGTTTAATTTGGATTATGATTTAATAAGGGTTAGGATGGTTCAATTAAGGTTAGGGTAAGTGTTAGGGTTATAGTTTAATTACAGTTACTAATCACTTAAGGTTAGGGTTAAAGGATTTTATAATAAAGCTTGAGGTTTGTATTTGAGTTAAGGTTAGGCTTCAAATAGGGTTAATATTAGGTTTTAATTATTGTTATAGTTTGATTAGGACTATGATTTAATTAAGGTCAAGGATATGCCTAGGGTTGAATTAAGGTTAGGGTTAGGGTTTTATATATTAATATATATAAAATACGCTGAGAGTTATCATTATTGAGGCACCTATTGCATTGAGAAAAAATGATGAAAATAGGCACCTCAAGAAGGATAACTCTCGACATAATTTATATATAGTAATATTTAATATATGTATGCTATTTCTCTAGAAAATGTCCTTGAATTTCATTTTTTGACCAAAATAATTCTGATAATGTACTGCACCTAGGAATGGGTGTATCCAAGTGCTCAATGTGAAACACAAAATCGAGAGAGACATGCAATTACAAATAGCCAATGGGTTCTTCACAACTATTCAACCACTTATTATTTATAGCTTCATTATATTTTGGTTCACCATGAAGCTTGCGAACTATCCTATACAACCTCTTAACTCTTAGAAATTTATTCATTTTAGATTTTCATTTAAGATATTTGAAAGGAGTTAGAAGTGAAATTGAAAATTTCTCCATGATGAAACAAGATGAAACAACATAAATCAAGAGGAATGCAACCACAACCATAAGAATATTCCTCTAAATTCACTCAATTAATGAACCCCGTAGAAATATCTAAGCTTAGCACTTTATGACTAGTGTGATTATAGATGTCATTCGCCAAATTCATTGAAGTGGTCATGATCTTCATACATGCAAATGCCAAATTTTGGAAAAGAATCAAACTAATTTTTTTTGACAAAATGAGGTCAATTTGATCCCCCCATTGAAAAGTTAAAAACAAATTATGCACTTTAGAAGAAATGCACATAAAAATGTCATTGTAAGAGCAAGAATGGAGCCCCAAAAGTTCCTAAAATGAGAATGGTTCAGAAAAACCTATGAGAATTTTCATTTTTTGGAAAATCCATATACCAAAATAAAAAATCATTTAGAAAACTATGTAGAGCATGATATTCTACACCAAATGAAAAAAAAATCATAAAATTTGTAGGACCTAAGCTCAATTTTATGAGAGTTTGAAGATCAAGAGTGAAAATAAAAACTCCATTAGAGAAGGGAGGATTAAAAATTCCCTATTGATGTCATTTTGACATTAGCAAAGAATATTCATGGAATATTCTTTGAATCACTCCATTAAATTTGATGGTTTATTGATATAAGAGGTGGAGTAGAGGTTGATGGAATATTCTTGAGTTGTCAAAATATTTCATTTGCTCAGTGGGATTTTTGTTGGTGTCCAAAACATTTACCAATGGAATATGCTTTAGAGGCACCAAAATATTCTAGATTTTAGCTACCTATTATGAAGTCTATATGTTTTTTGGTTGGTGTTTTCGTAGTACCCATGTGTACTCTACAAATACAACTGGTACACTATGGCTGTGCCAATTACAAGTTGTTGTATAATTATATATATGTTTTTGAATTTTTTAAACAATATTTTTTTGAATAAATATATATTTAAAAAAATAGAAAAATCTTAAAAATATATTATGCACATAAATATTAAGTGATCATAATAATGTGAGCATGCAAGCAACCATACACTCGTATGGATGACTGAGTAGGGGAGATTTTATTTTTGATGGATTCAAGAAAATTTTGTCTAATTTTGATGAATTAAGTGTCAATCTTAGGGTTCTTGGGCCTTTTGGACACAATGGGAGGGTCTATTTTAACCCAAAATGCTCCAAAATTGCATCTACCTCTCAAATGTGGCAACCACTTTCCAACTTCGAACCCTCATATATATCACCTCATTTATTTGAATTGGACAAAACAAAAGGAAAAAATGACTTTATTGAACACCCTAAACTCAATGGCTCAAATTTATACTAAAAATCTCCAAAATAAACCTACAATACAAAGTCACAAAGAGGAACCCCCTAGAATATGGTATTTATATCAAGATTTTCTAATTCTCCAGATCATCACTCAACACAAGAGAAAAGCATACTCAACTTTGAAAGATCTACCAAGATCTCTCCAAAAATACTAACCAAAGACATCCAACTTGATTTGATACCATGTAAAATTCATCTATGGAGATAGCCACTGATGATCCAGAGGCCAAAGGAAAGCACAAAGAGAAAATCAATATTACAGGAATAAAATATATTATTATTTATAAATACAAATAGAATTGATGCACAATGTATGAGAGACCCTTGTCTATATAGCCAAGGTGAGACACATGATTAGAAAATTTCAAGACAAGTATATTAATCCTATTTTATGAGACAACTAATATCAATTGACTTCGGAAACAAGCATTAAATAAAAAAAGCTAAGATAAAATATATTTCCAAGTAAGAATTATAGAAAGATTCCTAGGACCTAAATAAACTTAACATGTGAATAACACATACTAGGTGAACTAGTTAGGTAGAAAAACTAATTCTTACTTATATCTACTTATATCCATATTGGATAAGCATTTGTACAATTCAAGACAAGCATCCAACCATATTAGCTAGGCATTTTTTCATGCAAGATAGATATTCATCTATCTATTTGGGATATGAGTCTATCTGAATGAGATATGTTTCTATCCATAAAGGATAGGTTAATGATCTTGCTAGAGACTTATAATCAAGACCATATACACCCCAAGTAATTATGTATAAATTCCACTCCCTTATTTGTAGTGAATAGAGGCCGTTACCTTTAGGAGTATATTATGTTTATAAATAAAGGCTTAAAACTCACCTCAGAATTCAACATAAAGCCTATAGGAATCAAATAATATACTCAAGATTATTCTAAGTATATGATTAATACATTTTTTCTTGATATTTATCTTAAACAATTTTCCCTTAGGGTATGTGAAGGATCATCATGGAAAAAATAGGCCCTTAAGTGGTGACGAAAATTCAAAAAATCAGAGTTAGGCAACTTGACGTAAAAATTTGAATAAGTTATCTATATTATTTCAAAAATATGTAAGAATAAAAAATGTAGAAAATTGAATGTAGTTTCTAAACTACTAGGTTTATTTTCAAGAAAAAATTATTTGGTGAAAATTTAAAATTTCAATGTATTAACTATACTTAAATTTCAGGGAAAAAATAAGTAGGTGTATGTCTGACCACCCTAACCACAATAAAATGATAATTATTTGTTATAAAATTTTAGATATAAGTAGAGGAATTATATCCTAATGTGATGCATATTTTTTTGTAATTTTCTTCCAAGTAAATAATTAATTATGAGTTTTTTATTACAATTTTTAAAAAATATAAAAACTGGTATGTCTGACCACCTTAACTTGGTCAAAACTTCATGAAATTCATTTTTTTTAATCCTATAGTACGTGGAGCATAGAATGTGATGCATGTTTCAGATTCAACAAATGTGATACCATTTGAAAGTTATAGATGTTTTTCAATCAGCCTGTCAATCAAGACTTTAGTCGTAATTCAAATAGAAAATGAATAATAATAATTTATTAAATTTAGAGTAAAGCATAATTTATATTGGTGGAAATCTGAGAATATCATTTAAAAACCTTTTTCGTTTCATCAATTTTGGATAAAAAAAAGTTGTCAGCCACATGGGACATCATATCACTTACATATCGCCACTTTTTGGCCCATCATGATCCTGCACATACCCCTTAGTTTAAATCTTTATCTCCTATTATTTACTCAATAATAATGTTCAAGTTGATATAATTGTTTCTTGGGTATTTTTCAATCTCATACTTCAATTCATATGTATTGGGAACCTCCTTGATTCACTAAATTGTCTATATACATCACTTATAAATGGGATTAAGGTGTAATATATATAGTTCTACTTTGTAAGATATGTATTATGTGAATTATTCATGTGGGTACGTAGCCCTTTCTAAGGCCCTTTCTTCCAAAATAGTTCCTATGTAACTACCACCATCAAGGGAGCATTCAAAGCTTATTGATTATCATGACCAATACTTGTCTGTAACCCAATTTCCATATAATACCTAGTCCTAATCTAATGAAATAATATTTCTCGAATAATATAATAATAGTTCTACTCTATAAGATGATAGACCATGCATTTCCCATTTGAAACTTTAATTTTTAGATTTATATTAAAATAAATTATATGAGATGGTCCTTCTATTTTTTTCATTTTTTCATTGTCAATTTAATCCAAAAAATTGATTAATTTGAATTACCTTTTTTTAATAAAAATAAATTTAACAATTCATTGAAATAAAATCTCAAACAATCTATTCAAGCTTACTTAAGATTAAATTGAATTGTTCTCATATAGTCATTTTATTGAAAGAAACTACTAATAAATTTATTATCACATTTTTAAAATAAGTTGATTCCTAATATAATCAAAATTTACAAGCATGATTAACATTGGTGGTTTCAAATAATAGATGTTTTAAATCAAATAGTTTATTATTTGATAAATAATTTTGATACTTTTAACTAAATATACTATTTGCACTTTAAATGAAAGTTATCTGATTTAATTTTTAAATATATAAAATGAAAATAAAAATGCTAGTTAGTAATTCAATTAATAGTATAATAAAATAAATCTAGGAGCATTAAGGGGTGACTAATAATTTGATATAAATAATAGGTTTATAATATTTTCAAAAGAAAACTTTAGAGATTGCTCTATACTTTTATTGTATATTTGTTATATGAGATAATTGATCAATTATTCAGTAAATAAATATGGAAGAAGAAATGGTGAAAGGATTATCAACTTCAAATTCGCTTTGTTTTGTTAAATGATGGTGATGTAATAACTAATCTATTTTTTTATATTTTACAAATTTATGAACACTTCATTGTTTCCCTTTCATCCTTCATGTCGTATAATTAATTTATGTAGTTCATGAATGTCATAAAATTTAAACTAATTTGTATAGTTCTTGCAACCTATATTCTAATCTTTTTGTTGAATTAAATTTTAACTTTCCAATGTAAGTTGGAAATTTTAACTGTCCAATGTAAGTTGATTCCAACTTACATAGAGATGTATTTTTTTTATATTTTTTTTGTAAGCATTTAAGTATTCTCCTATGTACATATAAATATGAACATAATTGATATGCATACAGATATTTTAACTCTACTATATAATTATACTCTTATATATATACATATATACTTTATTATTTCTTTATTTATATATCTATATAAACATATCAAACTATACACACACATTCATATATACAAGCTAGTATTCATTTTTATTTAATTTATCATACATGAGGTGACTTGTATATATGGGTCACATGACAAACTATATATACAAGCCGCTCCCCTATGAAGGGATGGCTCTTGTGGCATTATAACTTGATATATAATTAATTTTTATTTTATTTATGAATGTGTATATATGAAAATTTCATATATAGATGCATATATGTATGCACATACACATAAATATATACACATATATATGTATGTATATATTTATATATGTATATGTGTGTATGTATATATATATGTATATATCTATATATGTATATGTATATATACATATACATATATACAAATTTAGATATATTGAGAAAATATTTTGACAATATAAATTTTAGAGGTAGGTTTAATTGTAAAATATGGATTAATTATATATGTACCTATTTATGTGTTTATTGTTTTGTACTCATTTTTGTTAATGCATTATTTTTATGAATTCCTACAAGTGGATGGATATGAATAGATAACTAATTTAATTTTATACATATATGATTTATTCTATGTTTTAAAAAAAAATTCTATCTAATTCCAATGTAAATAATGTAGATGTTACTCCAAAATTCTAGATTTCAAATAACTATAAAAAAAATATGATTTCTTTTCTCATTTTTAAAAAAACCTACAATTTTCAAATATGGAACATAAAAAAAAGTTAAGAGCTACCTTCCAAGAAATCACAACTCCCTCTTTGATGAAGTCTTATTTTAAGCCTATCCCCAAAGCTTAAAATCCTCCCCCTCGAGTATCCTTATTTGCTTCAACTACCTACTCCTTAAAACCTTGTAATACTTTCTAGCTCTTTTGTTTTCCAAATCCCCTTATTTATTGTTAGTTTCCTAATTTTCTCAAAATTTTATTTTGATTTTAAAAATATTCAATAGTAAAAATAGTTAAAAATATTTATTCTATATGTTAGTAAATCTGAAGTAATATTTAAAAGTGAACTAAGACAAAGGAGTTATCTCCCTTCTAAGTTGTCTCTCTAAGTAATTGAGAGAAATTGAAAATACAATAAATAAAATTTTATTTTCATTCACTTCAAGAGTTCAATTAGCTAACAATTGTAGTAATTTTGTTCCCTACTATTTTCTTACGTGAATTTCTATTTTAACTCAAATCAGCAAAAATCATTTAGTTAACTAAAAACCACAATCCACTTAATTACATTAATTTATCTCCCTCTAATTTTTACTTAACTAATAATTTATTTTAATCTTGAATAAAAAAAAATTTATAAAAAAATTTAGAGGAAAACTAAATTAAAATATCATTATATAAGCATTTAATTTTTAATTTATATTATTTTTAATTTTATTAATTTAATAAAACATATCTTAGGTTATAGATTATAGTTTAATTATTATATAAAGAGTATATTTAATAATTTATAATTTAAATTTTAGTTATATTTGATAAAGTGATTTTAATGTACCAAGGTAAGTTTTGTGGGAATACCTATCAAATGATTTATTGCTAAGAGGACTAAGAGTGGACATTAGATGTCTCTTGTACGATACACCAAGATGAAAGGAAGTCAGGTGAGCAGAAACAACTTCCTACACTAATCTAAGTAGGAGAGAGTTGCAAATATGTTTTAACACCTTATCCAATTACAAAAAGAGAAAAACACATAGAGAAGAATAGAACAACAAGTACATATAAATTTACACTAGATATACATCGGGAAAACCCTTTTGGGTGAAAAACCCCACCCTCCAAAATCACAATACTTCTATATTACTTCAAATAGAAGTTTCAATACAACCCAAGTACAAAGCTTCTACACAAGTGCTTTGAAACACACTTGTTCTAGAGTTAACCTAGCAGCAGTTCGTTACCTGCAAACAAAATATGCATTCTACAATGCAAGGCATTCATTTTATATAGAATATAAGTGAAGAGATGCTTCTAAAAGAGGATGGGTGTCCAAATACACATGGCACAATATTCAACACCATAGACATGCATTTGAATACTTGTACTTGATTCCTTTACACCTTTTATAAATGTCATACATGAAAATATTCTCTCTCCTAGCTTGGGTGCACAAAATATGCTCATAATTGCTTATGATAGATTCCTTTCAACTATCATAGAATATGTCATAAATATTCCACAAGAGTTGTCATAGAATCTATAACAGAATCTAACATAACTAAATAAAAATAGTTGATTCTCTTACATCTTGTCATAACCCAACTTGGGCACAAACTTTCCCCATGCAAGAAGATGCCTTGTGATGTGTCATAGAATCTATCATAGGTAAAAGATTCCAAATTTGGACACCTATGTCCACTTGGGATGATTATGTGTCATCCAGACATTTCTAATGGGGATGCCACCTAGCCGATGGGTCCCGATATGTGACATGAAACCATAGACAATTCAATAATACAAAATTAATTCAACAATACATCAAATTAAAACAATATTAGGACTCGAAGGTTGAGACACCTTAATCACAACATTATCCCACTTGTCGAAGACTTGTTGAGAGTTATACAAAATCAACTTCTTAGAGCCTCAAGGCTCATGGAATCAGAACACCATTTGAACTTCTCTATGCTCATTGGTTTTGTCAGAGCATTAGAAAAATCATGAAAGTGTCAACCTTATCCAAGTTCACATTTCCATCTTCTACCATATCACAAAAAAAATGATACTAAACATCAATGTGCTTTATTTTGGCATGAAATGTAGGATTCTTTGCTAGACAAATCACACTTTGATTGTCAGAACAAAACTTAATCCATCCCACATCTAAACCAATATAAGAACACAATATCTTAAGAAAAATGGCTTCCTTACAAGCATGAGTGGCTGCCATATACTCTACCTCTATCATGGACAATGTGACTACAACTTGCTACTTTCTCATCCAACTAATAGCACCACAAAGCATCATAAACATGTAACCATAGGTGGATCTTTTGTTGTCAATGCCACCTACCCAATCTGAATCCCAATATCCATGAATTCTCATAGAATGTTGAGTTCCAATAGGATAACCATGAAAACACAAGGCATACTCAGAAAAACCTCATAAATATTTGAACACTCTCTTAACTACATCCCAATAAACCTATCCAAGATTAGCCATAAAATGGCTAAGGACTCCCATTGCTTGGGAAATGTCTAGTCTTGTACATACCATCGTATACATTAGACTTCCAACTGCACTCACATATGGTACTTTGGTCATTTCTTCCATCTTAGTAGGATATTTTGGACAATCATTCATAGAAAGCTTCATCCCTTGTATCATAGGAACAACTAACTGTCTGCAATCTACCATGTTGAATCTCTTCAACACCGAGTTCACATACTTGCTCTATCTTAACCAAAGATTTTTGTTAGCTCTGTCTCTTTTGATTTCCTTTCCCATAATGTACCTAGCTACAACTAGGTCTTTCATCGCAAACTATGCTAACAACTGAAACTTCAAATTTGAAGTCAATTTTTACCATTCCCAATAAACAACATATCATCTACATATAGGAAAATAATGAGAATGCGACCATTATCCATTTTCAATTATACACAATGGTCAACTTTAGATCTCTTAAATCCCAATGAAAACACATAGGTATCAAAATTCTAATATCACATTCTAGGAGACTATTTCAAACTATAAAGAGACTTCTTTAGTTTGCAAACAAAATTTTCTTTACCTTTTTTAATGAAATGCTCTAGTTATGACATGTAAATCACTTCCTCCAAATCACCATGAAGGAATGTTGTCTTCACATCCATTTTTTCCACTTCTAAGTTGTATGCTACTACAAGTGAAAATAGAAGTTGGACAAATGTCAACTTTTCTACAGGAGAGAATATCTCTCCATAATCAATTCCCTCCACTTGAGAAAACCCCTTAGCAACCAACCATGCCTTATACTTCTCAACACTGCCATCAAGACCACACTTCTTGAAAACCCATTTAAAATTGACAGGTTTACATCCATCGGGAAAAGGTACCAAATCCTAGTTATTATTCTTATTTAATGCATCCATCTCCTCATCCATGGCTTTCTTCCAAGAATCTATATTACTCATACCTATAGCCTCTCTAATAGTCCTAGGCTCATCAATGTTGGTAATCAAGGAAAAAATGCAACTAGAATCTAATAATGAATAACCAAACCTTTTTGATTGCCTCCTAACTCATGTAGACCTCCTCAAAGGCTAAGGTTGAGGTTCTCCATATTCTTCATAACTTTTAGAGATACTTGATCTCTCCTCATCATCAGGTCCAATAGGAGTACATAGTTCTTCTTTCTTTGGAGTAGGTGGAATTTGAACTACCTCCTTATTATGTTTCTCCTCTTTTTTGGGCTGCATATCAACAATAGAAGGTTTCATCTCTCTGAAGATCAAACTTATTTTGTAGAGAACCTTCTAAGCTTATGTATCCCAAAGCTTGTACCCTTTCACACTGACATCATAGCTAATTAAGATACACTTAACATACTTGTACAACTTAGACCTCTTCTCAATCAAAACATGAGCATAAGATTCACAACCAAATACTCTGAGATGTCTCATCGAAGGATTTTTACTAGACCACAACTCCATGGGTGTCTTACCAACAAGTGCTAATGTAGGAGATTTATTGATCAAATAAAATGCAATGGCTATTGCTTCAACCCAAAACTTTTGTTCAAGGCTAGCACCACTCAGCATACTCATAGCCCTCTCCATCAAAGTTTTATTCATCCTCTCTGCAACTCAATTTTGTTGTGGAGCTTAGGGAGTAGTTTTATGTCTCTCAATCTCATGCTCTTTATAGAACTTGTAAAAATTTGTGGAAAAAAAATCACCACCATTATCAATCCTAAAACACTTAGTCTTTCTGTTAGTCTGATTTTTTACCAAGGCCTTAAACTCCTTAAACCAACTAAAGATTTCAGCTTTACTTATAAGAAAATAAATGAATGTCCTTATACTATAATCATCTGTGAAAGAAACAAAATATGCATATTTTTATAACGAAGGAATATTCATATTACCAAAAACATTTGAATGAACATATTCCAAAACCCTAGAAGACTTGTGAGAACTAGAATAAAAAAAAAATAGTGTTGCTTTCCACTTACACAATTTTCACAAAATTCAAACTCAAGATTACAATCACCAAGGCCTTCAACAACTCTCTTAATTTTTAGGGTTCTATGACCCTTCTCACCAATGTGACCAAGTCATTAATGCTATAAAATTTTACTCTCTATAGGAAGCTTTAGTTCCCTAGATTGAGCAACCTTAGGTACTCGGAATGCATTACCATTAGATGTAGTTGCAACATACTTCTTCTTTGTGTTAGTTATTTTTTTAGAACCAAACTTAATCTCATTACTTACCCATGAATTTTCTAGAACCCAGTTATTAGCAAGGTTGAGGATTCACCAACAAATGAGTAAAAGGTTGTGGGACTCTTACTCCTATATTTTGGGCTCTGTTAGACCCAAGAGGGTAATCCCACAATGAAAACTTAGGAATTCACACGACTACACTTGAACACATTTCCAATAAAAAATCCTTCTCATAGAATCACTCAATAATACAATACATCAAATAAGTTGGCAGCTCATTTATGAATATGTTATATTAGGAGCCTTCGAAGACATAACTCGACATGAAACAACTACAGTGGTATCCATTGGAGAATATAAAAAATCAGAGTGATTAGTTGTTGAATAAACCAAGAAATTGAACCATGAAAAATTTGTATGGACTAGTGCTCTTATCCAAATATAGAGTCAGTTTCAATTTATATAACCTAATTAAATTTTAACAATAGCAGATAGAGTTCTAAGAAACTCTACATTACAACATTTCTTTATGACATTCAAGATTATTAATGCTTAAAACTATCCTAGCACCCAACTCTTACAAGTTATTAATCTCACTCGAGCACTTAAATTAATTTATTGAACTAATAACCAGGAACAAAATTAAACATCCATTGAGAAATAACATAGACAAAGAAAAGGGTCCCTGATTTCTTTCATTCATAACTTGTAAAACAAGCACAAGGAGAGATAATAGCCATGAAATTGGTATTACTCTATATTTTATTTGTTATACTATTATCAAAATCACATACATGACACTAAACTCATAACTTAAGACAAAAACACAAGAACATGCTATGTATTGCTATTATAGTTTTCTACATTACTCAATTTTCAACCAACCCCCTACTTCTAGCCCTGAATTATTTCTTATAGAGATGAAATAGAAAATAAGCCTCAAGCCAGGAAGGACAAATTTCAAAACATAATTGGACCGCTATAACAAATATTATGTTTTCAGTTACACTCAATCCTTCAGGTGACGAGAACAACCATGAGGAAAAATTAACCCTAATCATTGTAGAGATCAAGTACCACCTCAAAAAGGCATCATTTGTTTGTTGTAACAGCTTCAAAATATTCCCCATGCACTCAAAATGTTTTTCCTGAGGGAAAACCAATCAAAAAACTTACAAAGAAAGGAAACCAGATAAAAAACAAAGTTGACTAATTCATATCAGCACTTGTGTCACGAATCTTCATGTTGAGGGGAAAACAATATTTTGCAATACTTTATCAAAATTCTAATTTGCACTAGTTTTAGGCTATATATTGTTTTATTCCCCTTATCCATTATTCATCAAATCAAATATTTTTCTAGCCAAGTAGTATACTTATCCTCAGTGGGCCACTTCACATCCAATAGACTCTATATCTTCTAGTTGTGTTGAGTGTACCTAACATCAATTAATGCTCTAGCCTCTTTAGCAAAGATATCCATCCATGTCTCAATCTCTATCAGCATGTATTAATATGTGGATTCAACAAAGTATAGTCAACCATAGACAAAGGCATTTTAGTTGATGTGAGAAGATCTCCCAATTCTTCTTTTCATTTTTAAAACTGATGTAACTCACATTTGTGATTAAATATTGCAGGCATACGACACTACACCACATCATTAAATATTTGTATCTTATTTTGGAGCTACATACTTAGTTTTCCATGAAAGCTAGTTATTCCATTAATCAAATCAATATTTTGCAAAATTTCAGGGATGTTAGTAAGTGCCTCGAGATCCTCCTTCATTTTGGGCATCATTTCTCTTAAAGCACCTACACTAGTACTCTAGTAGCTCCATTCATTCTTGAAAGCCTCGTGTACTTGAAGATACCCCATGTTTGCTTCATGAATATTCTTATAAGTAGCCCAAACATCACCAACTTTGTTGACCAACTTGGTCACCCTGTGTTTTAATACATCCTTGATGATCTCATTTTCCACCTTGACAGTTTCATACACAGCCTTCTTGACATTTTCCTTTTCAATATTCAGTTGATCATTGAAATCTTTAATTTTCAAGGCTAAATTTTCCTTATCCTATGTAGAAAAGTCTAAGGAAGGTGAGGATGGCATGGATATTTTTCTTACTAACCGAGTAGCCTGAACAGTGGCACTCATCTTATTTATCTCATCCAAGGCCTTATTGTATTCCTTTACTAAAGAATCATGTTTTTTCTCAGAAATCTATGTAGTGTCCACACTAAGCATTGCAATGTGAGTAGTTAACTTAGCTCCTAGGATAGGAGTTATATTTCTATCTCTTTTGACTGCCAAGGAACCAATAACCTCTTCAATCAATCTAGAAACCTCATATTTTCTAGTATTAGGTTCCATAGACCAAATTGTAAGAGTATGCAACTTTGGACTATATCCAGATCCAAAGACCTTATCCTCAAACTGTTGTTTAGATATTGAAGCCTGATGGTCTCTTCTCACTACATCATAGGCTATAGCAGAGGTGATAGTGCATCCTAGTAACAACATGATTCCACTATCTGAGACAATTTCCTAGCCTCTACGAGAGTAATAGCTGAAATTTTATCCTTGATCTTTTCTTCCTATGCTTTCTAAGCTTCTTCTTGATGAGAAGGTTCAACACTCACCCGAGCTAGTTGAAGTCTTTCTTTTATCTCCTTACTTCAATGTTGAATCATAAATTCTTGAAACTCGTTGGATTGCACAAAATTTTCATCTGTAAGGAATTCATCACATTCCTTGATCATAGGATCATCATCACTTTCCTTATCATACTACCATATGACAATTCTATGAGGGGGAACAACTGAACTAAGGGTTTCCTCAAAATTAGGAGTAGGGAATTTCTTCTCCACCTCCTCATTTCCTAGCACATGTTGTGCCATTTTTTCCTCCCTAATTTCTTAGACATTCGTAGGTTGCTTTGTGATATCCATAGCTTGTGGGTGTTGTTGTAGGAGGGCATGGGCTTTCAAAACAACCTCCTTCACCTTCACCTTAAAATCACCACTTTGATAATCTCTTAGCTTAGTGATTTAAGCTATTTCCAAAGGGTCAGCAATCACATCATTTAGACTTATAAAAAGTGCATTCCTCCTTATGATTCTTTCTTCAATGTCCATTATGAAAGTTAATTCCCTCTTTCTAGCTATGACCGCTTCATCACTTGTAAAATTTCTTAAAAAATCATTTGTATACAAGAACTCATAATGTATCACTGATATATTTGATCTTTCCTTCTTCTACCCACAAATTCTTTTAGATAAAAAATCCTAACCTCACTAAAAGGCATTCTGAGCTTATTGACCATGATTCCAAATTTTTCATACCCCTCATGGGTAGTAAATTTGAAGTAAGAAAAAAAAGATGGGGGACTCACCATAGTACCCTTCCCAGGCTTCTTGAACATCTCATAATCTATATCATCAATTTTCCACATGAGCTCCATAAAGGCTAATCTGTCAGAGACATATAGGGGTAAAAAGTTTGGTGCCGCCTTAGCTCCATAGGCTCTGATCAAAGTATACCTTGAATGAAGAAACCAATCTACCCAATTATGTCTTCCTTTAGATCCTGGTACATCTTTTTGGCACATGATACCTCTAATTTCTGGATAAAGCTTGTGATTAGGTGTTACACCCAACACTTCTAGGATACCATACCTTATGATATTAGAAAACATGATATAATTGAAATGGGAACAATCCTGATCCAAAATGTGTGTCCACATTTATATTGGAAAAATATTATTTTCATTGACTCTTAATCTCAATTTCAACTTCCTTTTCCAACTATAATCATCATCAAATAAGAGCATATGCATTAGCAAAGAATAGTGAGGGAAATATAAAGGAAGTACCTCCTTCATCAAATTTAGGAAATGCTCATGCATTTGTTCACCAACATTATTGGAATAGTCATAACCACTATTTTGATTATGACTATATATCCATCACCATGACCAATAAGTCAAGGGATATCCTTACCTCAAAGTTCTAGGCCAACACTTGATTTAAATAGTAATAATTTTTCTTGAAATAATCCACAAACTCCTCACACTCTAAAGGCTCAAAAAACTTTGGGAGAACCTTATTCCTGCTTTGTTTATGTCTAACAACTAGTCTATCTCTGTATGCAAATATTTTATTCTCATATTCAACATATAGTTTAGCATGCCTAAACTTCGTAGTATAACTAGGGTTTAACCCAAATACCTCCACAATTTTTTCCTTTGTCACTTCTAGGATCACATCACCATTTTCATTCCTGATTGTTCTATCAATGGAATGATAGTTCCTAGTTATTTCCAACATCAAGTCCATTTCTACAAATAAATTCAATACCACCACCTTTCCAAGGTTCATCCCATATAAGAAACATGTTGGCTTATTAGAATACTACCTGTTCAAATCATACAAGAATAGTTTCCACCCACTCTGAGGCTGGGGTGTTTTTCCAATTTTACCAACACTATTAATCAATCTAGTGGTCATGGAAACTTGACCTATAGGTCTCTTCCCAATTCGTGACCCTCCTTTTATACCTCCAGAGGCTTCTTGCATGAACCTTTTTGTTTCCTTCTTTCAACTTCTTGTCCTAGTAAATATTGCAGGAGTACCTAGTGTAGGGTTAGCTGCTGCAAATAGTTTTGGCTTAAACTCAGATGAAACATCCTAAGTTGTAAGTCATTTAACCCTTTTATATTTTGGTTTCCTCTTTGGTATAATACTAGACTCACTAGGCTCTATCTCACTCATGTTTGAAATGGAGGAGGACTAGGGTTTATGATTTATTACAATCGAAAGGACCCTCCCAAGAATGAAATCACATAACACTACTTGCAAAACAAAACTATTTTCCCAAATTCTAACCCAACACCTATCACTAAATTAAAGCTACCACTAATGGACAAGCAAATAATCCTCCCAATTCCTTATCAACTTCCTAAAATATTTCACTTCAATATTTTTTGTGAGGAGGAGATATATAGTCTGCTTACTCAAGTGAATGATTTACATAGTTGCCACTATATTAGTTCAACAGATCTTCCCATACAACTTCTTCAACTTTTGGCACTCATTTTCCACTCTTGAGAAACTCCAAATGCTCAATTAACTAGGTATCTACCCTCTTTTATGGACAAGAGATAGGAATGTTACCATTAATGTATGATAGTAAGTTCATGCGAGCTAATTGACATCTAGCCATGCATGTTCAAACCCTAGCCATTGATCTTGTTTTAAAACCACATAAATCATCCTCAACTCGCCTTGCTAATTTAATTCTTACTTTATACAATGTCCTCATGATTCTACCACATCGCCCTTTCATTCACTGGTCATCGCTTATCGCCGATGTGTCTCCTCCTTCATCAACTGCAGTAGTGAGGCAAGAATCTATGAGATGAAACCTTATCCCTTGGATTGATGGCCCATACTTGATCACATTCATCCTCCCATCACATATCATTGATGTATCTTCACACTTTGGATCCTATTAGCGATGAGAAATTAAAAAAAAATTGAAAGAAACTTAAGCTATAAAAGACATCACATATAAGATCTATTCAAGTTAGTGAAATAAACTTGAACAAATAATTCCATCGATCATTTCTCTTTTGTAACTTAAAGCCTTGGCATGAATCTACGATAAGCGATATTGAAGCACTAGGACATTGCTCATCGCTAATCCTCTTTATACATTTTGCAAGCAATTAGCGATGAGAGATCCCCATGATGACATTGAGTATTCACACCATGTATCACTAATGTAAAACTTATCATTTAAAACCAATCCACAATACACGAAACTTGAGAAATCCATCATATCGCTCATCACTATTTGAAATTGACCTCTTCAAAACTATTTGTGATGAGCGATAAAGAGAAGAACATAAGATCTGAGGCCATCGCTTACTCCTATTAAAAATTTGAAGCTCAATATATATTAGCGATAAGCGATAAAAGGAGAAACAAAGGAGCATCACTCATCGCTCACTGAGATCAGAAGCTCCAAAACCTCAATGCAATGAGGGATATTTAAATACCGCTCATCATCCATCGCTGGTACAAACTATACACTCTAGAAGAAATTCACCATACACAATAAAAAGAGATGGCCAATGGAACTTAAGTGAAAAATTTCAAGCATGTGCTCACAATTTGTTCTAATGAAAGCGGACCCTCTAGGATGACACGAGAGAAGGACTCAAAGGATTCTAAGTTATGAAATGTAAAGGATGTAAAGGCCAAAAGGCCCCATATTTATCCTTATAGAATAAAATGAACTCAAACCTAGGCAGGAGGGACCAGTTACCCTATGATGATGAACAACATAAGATGTTTTAATGTGACCGACAATGGGGAACAAGGAGTCAACAATGAAATAGAACGTTGGCTTAGACAAAAAACCCTAAAGATACTATAACAGAGGATTCAAAACATTTCAAAACCCTACAATAGTGATGACAAGCAAAAATAAAATCACCCAGATAATTAGAATGTGACAAGATTTGAGATGGAACATACAAAATTTGTAGGATCCATTAGTGGCTCCAGTTGGGGATGTCTGTTTATCCAAAAAAGAGCAAGAATCTAGGATCTCAAGTGAAGTAGACTAGCCAGACACAACAAATCAAAAACCAGGGCACCACTTAGACATGGCAACAAGACAAAAATAGACACAACCAAATAAAAACACACCTATATACACAATGTACAAAACCTACATGTACATGGAGAGTAACATACTTAGGAAAAGTATGGCTTTAAGAACTGTCTGTATACTAGCAGCTCAAAAAGTTCACTTGTTAAGCTTTGGAGGAAATAAGAATATTCCCCATGTGTGCTAGCTATCAAATAAGGGTCTACCCATAATTCTTCAAACTTTCCATGTTTACTCTTCTCTTGAGCCTTTTCTTTCCAAGCTAACACCATACTATCTACTTCAAACTTCATGGGAGAAGATCTTTTATCATGTAAATTCTTAAGTTGCAATTGCATCTTCATATTATTAGCATGAGCCTCTCTTCTAGTCTCATCCAACTACACAAGATTATTTTTTATGTGCTTCATATAATCACATATCTCTTCATCATACTCCTGCACGAATTTATACATCTTCAGTAGGTTATTCTATGGAAATCTAGGATCTAGACCATATACTAAGCCAAATGGTGAATAACTAGTAGCCTTTTTCATAGCCACTCTATCTAGCCAGAGTGCCAATTTTAGCTTTGAGTCCCAAGCCTTTTTGTTCTTTTCCATCACTCTCTTGATGATTTTAATCAAGCTCTTATGACTAGACTCAGCCTGACCATTTCCCTGAGGATGGTAAGGTGAAGAATAAGAAACCTGTATACCATGTTTTCTACAAAGTCTTTGAATTCCTCAAACCTAAAGCACATAGAATTATCTGAGATGATTGTTTTTGAGACTCCATAATTGATGAGAATATTATTTAAGAGAAAATATACCACCACCTTACTTGTTGCTTTCTTAGTGGGTATTGCTTCTACCCGCTTTGTAGAGTAGTAAGTGGCAACAAGGATCCATGAGTGTCCTCCATTGGAATTTTTTTGGTATCTCTCTAATGAAATCAATTCCCCATTATTTGAAAGGGGCCTAAACAACCATGAGCCTAAGTGGTAGACTTCTTGAGAACTTTAACTTTCCTGAAAACCATTGACAAGCATCATAAGTAATTGATCCTGAAACATAGTCGGACACCAGAATCCTTCCCTTAGAATCTTGTGTGCAGTAGTATTTTCCACATAATGACCTCGACACACTCTGTTATGCATCTCATGCAAAATTTATAATTGTCGCTTTCCATCTATGCATTTAAGAAATATACCATCCAAGTTCCTCCACTATAATTCGTTATCAATAATCACATATTTGATTGCATGCAACTTTAACGTCCTCTTGTCATTGTCAGCCATATCTACAGGACACTGCATAGTTTGTAAGTAATAGAAAATTATTCTATACCATCCACATGTTTGCATATCACAAATAGGTGCAACATCAATTACTTATGTCTAATTTATCTGGTTAGCCTCCAAATTAGCTTCTGCCACTAATTTATCTAGTCCTTGCCCTCTTACTAGTTTGGTGATTTGAACATCAATGTTAAATTATTTGATCCTATTGATCCATTTGGACCTTCTACCTGTAGTCTCCTACTGAGTGAAAATATCTTTCATAGAAACACTTGGGACAAAGGCTATGCCAATAGATCCTTGTAAATAAGTCCTAAAAATCTTTACAGCCTTAACTAGAGCATACGCTTGCTTCTCATTTGTGTCATATTTCAGCTCAGCAACTTGTAAAGACTTGTTAAACAATGCAATGGGTTGTTCAAATCCCTCACTATTTTGTAACAGAACCACAATAATGGTATGAAAAGAATAAAAAGAGAAAATGTGCATCAATTGTGAGAAGTCAAGAGATTTTAGAATTGGAGCTTCCTTAATAGATTTTTTAACCTTATTGAATGCCTAACTAGGATCCTCACTCAAAAGCACCTTTTCTCCCTTCTTCAACATCTTAGAAACAGGTCTTATGATTTCTACAAAGTTAGTGAAACACCTCCTTAAAAACATTATGTCCAAAAAATAATTGAATGCCCTTAACATTTTTTGGTTGAGGGATCCTCTATGGCTTCCACTCTTTCAGGGTTTATCCTTACTCCTTCTTTAGACATAATGTGCCCCAACAATTTTTCCGCAGTGACCTCAAAAGCACATTTCTTTGGATTCAAAAATGTCTCATATTCTAAAGCCCCAACAAAAACCCTTTCTAAGTGCATACAATGGTCTTCTTCCTTTTGGGAATGGGTTGTCAAGTCATCTTGGTATATGGCCATAAATACATCAATAAAATCTAAAAAGGCTACATCCATAGCTCTTTGGAAAGTGGCACCCAAATTTGTTAAGCCAAATGACATCCTTACATAAACATAGGTGCCCCATGGAGTGGTGAATGCCATCTTATACTACTCAGACTACTTTACCTTTACTTGGTTATAACCTGAGAAACCATCCATCATTGATAGTAACTAGAAACCATCCATCATTGACAGTAACTCACAATTAATCACCCTTTGTAACATGGCTTCCATGTTTGGCAATGGGTAATTATCCTTTAATGAGGATACATTCAGGTTTATCAAATCAACACATAATCTTATTTCATCATTATTTTTTCTTACTAGTACTAGATTGGATACCCATGAGGAATGTCTAATGGGTCTTATAATACCAACATCTCTCAACTTTACCAACTCCTCTTACATATTGGGATCTAGAATAGGATTAATCAGTCTTTTCTTCTACCTGAAAGGTTTAGCATTCTCCTTTAGAGAAATCTCATGCTGAAACAATTCCTCTCTATAAGCTTTCAGGTCATCATATGACCAAGCAAAGACATGTCTATATTTTCTAAGGAAATTAACATTGCCTTCACCTTTGGCTTCATATTTTTCCCTACATATACTTTCTTAGGGGAATTTTCAGTCCCCAAATTTACTTCCTCTAGGTCCTTTGGATGAGCAATAGTTGTCTTAATCTTTCCTTTATCTTGATTGTCAAAGACCCATTCAAGTGCTACAAGGCCTTTGGGGATTTGTTTTTCCTTAACTAAATGACTTCCTTTTCAAATACCATGTCCTTTCCATCAATATTCTCAACAAATCCACCAAATTCAATCTCCTAACCTTCATATCCATGAACATAGTTTAGGAATTTTAGGATATCCTCATAATCATTGAAAACATGCCAATTGTACACATTATCAGGAATGGAAGTCCTTGTCTGTACCTCCACCTTAGAAATACCTATAAAATTTATGTCATTAGGTCTCAATACAATGTTTGTAAGTAAGTCATCTACTCTATTCTATCTTCTTTCCATCCAATCAATGTTGAACGCATCAAAATTCTCAATGGAATCCTAGACAACATTTATGTATTGCTTAAGTCTATTATTTTTGCAGGGATATTTATCCCTTACCTGGGATATCACAAGCTTGGAATCACCAATTACCATTAAATTTTTTATTCCCTTGCTTCTCAGCCAGTCTCAATCCCAGTAATAAAACTCCATACTCTGCCACATTATTTGTACAGACAAAATATAATGTGAAAGAGAATCTATAAGTACCGCCAGTAGGTGATACTAATAATATCCCTACACCTGACCCTTCTTTAGAAATTGCACCATCAAAATACATTTTCCAAAGTCCACTACTGTCTAGTAATATTAAAACCTCATTTTCTATAGGTGTAGGAAACTTATCAACCTTTCTTGGTACTTCTTTGATCCTGAAATCACCGATATCAGTGTCTATGAACAAAACTTTGTCATCTTCAAGAGCATGCTCCAACATATGTGGTACCTTCAATTATCTCATTATTTGAACATCCTTACCATCAATGGTAAATGTGGCATAAGACATGTCGCATTGCATACTACCTCCCATAGATGCAATCCATTTCTGAGATAGAAGCATTCAATAATTAGGTGGAATATCCACTACCACCACACTCATTCTAAATTCTTTGTCAGGGAAGGCTGCTAGTTTGTAGGGAAGTTCATTTATCACACTAATGACAGGGACTTCTCTTGCATCCATGGCATAACACTTTTCATAAGTGCTATCAATTTTTAATCCTAGTGCATCCATTATTTTACCTCGCATGATGTTGTTGGATGCCCTAGAGTCAATAATACAACTTTTATAAAATTTTCCCCAACCACCAGGGTGAGAAAGAACGAATCTATCTTATCAGACCAAGTAGTTACTAAATTTTCTAGGAAGATATGCGGAATCTCAGTAATGATTCACTCAACTTCCTTGTCTCTCTTATCCTTTTCACTTAGTTTGGGTGGAGTGAGCACCACTAAATCATTACAGGCCATAGCAATACCATTGATAAGAGCTACTACCATTTGCTTATGTTCCTCTATTCTCATCATTTCAAGAAAAGGAACATATACTTTTACTTGACTAAGTAATTGAAACATATCAATATGAGTATACTTAGGTAATTCAATTAGGAGCATACCTTGTTCATTACTACTCTCATTATGTTGATTTTTTGTTGCCTCAGTCCTAGTCTTAGCATTCTTCCTTATGCTTTCAGGATTTTTCCTCTATGTTTTTATCTTCTTAGGAAGAGATTTAAATTCCTGAATAACTTTCGAATTTTGTACTCTCTTAGCCCAAATTTGATCTCCCTTTCTGGTGCAAGAGCACCTAGAAAACACCTAGGAAACACTAGGCATAGGCAATTTTGTTTTTGAAGTTATGAGGTCATGTTGACCATTCCAATTGAGTTAGAAGATTAGTGACTTAATAAAATTCCTTGGTCAGGAGCTATCAGTAGTGGCAAATTTTATGAGTTTAAACACTCACTTTTGTTAGTTTCTAGGAAATTGGCAAAAGTGGCAAAATGGGACATTTTGCACCTTTGCCATTTGGGTAACTGACTTGTCCAACCAAAGGAAGGAATAAATACTTTGGGAAACCTATTTAAGGTGTGCCTTGACCTATATATTGGTTGGAAGGTTTGTAATTTGAAATTTGGTGAATGATAAGTGTGGACAGTGAGAGGATTTGTTGAAATTTTTGTGTTTCCTTTGTATTTCAGTGATCAGGAGCTATCAAGGCCCTGTAGAATGTTATAGTTGGTAGGAATTGTGATGTTTTAGGCTTGTGTGGTAGCATTTAGGGTGTGAGTTCAATTTACAGGTGTGCTTGTAGTTGTTTTGTTTCCTTGTGAGTTGCTGATCTAACTGGCAACCTGTCAAAGATGGGGTTTTAGTTCCTTTTCCCACTGTACCTGGTGTACGGGCTTTCAGGGATTGGGGCTAGACTCCATGTGTGTACAAATGGTAGAATTAGAAGTAGGTAGGGACAAGAAAACATTGTGAAAGACTTCTCCTAGGTGGGCTTGACAATGCCCAGTTAGGAAAGTCAAGGAGTGCAAAGCACTTGGATTGCAAGGGTGGCCTTTCCTTACTAAACCACATGGTAGAAAGGTGGATGGAAGACTTGTAGAGGCTTGGTAACAAGGAGGAGGTTCCAACAGTCCATTTGGGTGGAGAACAAAATAACAGTCCAGTGTGTGGTCAATAAAACCTAAGGAAGAGACCTATTTTGCAAAATTTGGAAGGTCTGACCTGTGTACGAATAGTCAAGGGTTAAGACCTTTGAAATCTTGAAGTGGTAGGAATCAGGACTAAGAATCCATAGAAAAGATTCAGAGTTCTCTAGAGAATTTGGGAGAGTTACCTCATTTTCTCAGAGGAAAGACCTATTTTGGAAGCCTAGAATTTAGGGAACTAAAACCATAGGTGAGGGTTTGGTGAAAGCGATGAGGAGTTGGAGTTTTGTGATGGTCCAAGAACCTTAGGAAGATGATGTGAAGCCATTGAAAACATATCTACACCCCTGCAAGGACCTAATGGAGTGGTGAGGAAAGTTAGCCTTTAGGGAAGATTAAGGGCTAAGGAAGAGTTGAGAAGAAAAAGATATGCCCGATTCCGTAAAACAGCTCCAAAATGTCCAATATGCCCTCTAGAGCCCTCAAGGGATAAAAATATAAGCCCTTGGTCACCTAGGCGAACCAGGGGGCTAGTAACTAGGTCCTTTAGTGGAGCCCCTAGTCATGAATGTGACTATCTATAAGGGCTTAGGCCGACAGGGGGTTGAGCGCTGGCGCCGATGTGACTAGTGGCCAACAGTTTACGGCCCTTAGGGGTTGGAGGATAGTGGACTGGTGGTATTTGAGTGGCGCTACTTCAAGAGCAACTAGAGGGCGGTACAAGCGGTGGCCACTTGGTGGAGGGTGGGTGGTAGTCACCTTTAGAACTGGTTGTGCACAAATTTCAAATAAAACATTATTTTTTTTAAAATTATTTAATTTTCTCGTCTCGTTCTATGTGCCTTAGGGTTGTACAACCTTGTGGTAATTTTTTGTTTTGCCTTTTCGAATGACTGTGGCCAAAATCAACAAGTTTTATATGAAAATAGAGGTTTTCAAGCACTATGAATTCAACGGCGAGGTCTTTTTGGGCCCAAAATGAACCCAAAGAATGAAGTATGCCGAATCCACAAAAAATCAAACTAAAAACCTATGAAAGTCAGATCAAACCCTCGTAGCTCGAAATTCTTCAAAACAAGAATAGGCTACAATAGGTCCATGCTTTGATACCATGTAAAAGTTGTCAAAACCAACTTCAGAGTCCAAGAACACCTAAATGCAAAGAGATACCTGTCACAGGGAAGAGAATGGAGAAAAAAGAAAGAGAGGCTTTGAAGCTCTAGAATATGAAAGATATATTAAGAGAAAACAACATGATATTTACAAAGATCAATCCTTAAAAGGAGGTCATGCAAACCTAAAAGCTAGACATTTAATAATTAAAAGAATTATTAAATGTCATAAATATGCAACTTAAGTGAAATCTTAAGAAGGGAATATACGTAACATAATTAAGTTAAAACCTTTACTCTAACAAAACATTATTTTAACACCTTATCTAGTTACAACAAGAGAAAAACACAGAGAAGAATAAAATAGAATAACAAGTACACATAAACTAACATACACTAGATATACATGGGGAAAAACCTTTTAGGTAAAAATCTCCACCCTCCAAAAGCATAGTACTTCTATATTACTTCAAATAGGAGTTACAATACAACGTAAGTACAAATCTTCTACACAAGTGCTTCAAAATAATCACTTGTTCTAGAGTTAACCTGGCAACACTTCGTTAACTCCAAATAAACTATGCATTCTACAATGCAAGACTTACATTTTATAGAGAATACCAACCAAGAGATGATTCTAGAATAGGATGTTCATCCAAATACTTATGGAACAATATTAGCGTCCATTGACATGCATTTGGATACTTGTATTTGATTCCATGACACCTCTTACAAATGTCATACATGCAAATATTCTCTCCCTTAGCTTGGGTGCCCAAAATGTGCTCATAATTTCCTATGATAGATGACTTACAACTATCATAGAATATTTCATAAATCTACCACAAGAGATATCGTAGAATTTGAACCACAAATTTTTGGGGATAAATCTCCCTTACACTTCTATGGTTTTTCACCTAAAATGAAAAGGATATTCCATAAAAACTTGGGGGTTCACTCAAGACTAATGCTAGTATGATTAAAATATGCCTAAAAGGAATTTCCTAAATGCAAAAGATTAGTAAAAGAGATTGAATACTAATGCAAAACTAATGAAATGTAGATTGTTTGAAAACACATAATGATATGCAGAAAGATAGATTAAATGCCATATAGAACAAGATAAAATGGCTAAATGGAAAGAGTGCACCTAGAAACTGATAGAGGTTGAAATGAAGTTTGCAAACACCTCTGAAATTTTGGAAAATCTAATTTTTTGGCCAACTGGGACACTTATGCCAAGCTAGGCGACTTAGTCCCAGATCTAGGAAACTCCTCTAGAGTCCTTTCTAGCTAAATGGGTATCCATATCTACAAAAAAAATTGATAAACATGTATATTAGGACTAATTCGCCACTTTTGCTGACTTAGTCCACTCTTGCACTTTGTTCTCTTACTGAAATCCGGATCCAAACTTGAAAAATCACCTACAAAATAGAATATAATTAGGTTTTTGATGGAGCATCTTCCTTCGTCAAACCCCTAGTTGGTATTTAAAGCTTGAAATAGATAAATAAATCTGCATAAAACCATAGCCCTAACTATATCTAAGAGTAGAAAATTTGAAGCAAGATGCAACCCTATTCTAGCATGTAAGAATGAGATGTGAAAGTAGAATAATGCAAGACTCATTCCAAGAGACCCTAAATCACATTAGAAATGAATCTTAATGACATGGAAACCTTCCTTAGGTTGAAGAAGAGAGAAAATGGAAGATGAAATCACTTTGAAAACAAGTCTTTAGGTTGATTTGATGGCTAGTTGCATCTCCTCAACCTAGATGTCTTCATGATTCTCCATAGGCATCCATAATAAACATTTTGCAATGTGAGATCTTGGAGAAAAACTAATCTTGAAGACATGCAAAAATCCTAGCTTTCTAGCCTAAGCTTCAACTTTGTTTTAGATAGAAAAATGAATCTTCTTGTGAAATATATTCAACACTTGACTCTTGATTTTTTTTGTTAAAATGACTAAATTTTGTGAGATATTAACTAAAAAAATATATTTATAGGTATCAAGACCTAATTGTCCATTATTTAGACCTAAGAGGCCGACATCCATTGGAAATTTTGATTAAGTCGGTGATTTTCCGACTCAAAATTGAAAATTCCCCCAAAATGGACTAAGTCACCACCCTAGGCGACTTAGTCTCACCAGGGGTTTTTGAGGTGGGTTTTCTATAATTTGAATAATTTGAATGTTGTTTATCAGCGAATTAAGCCTCAAGGTCCAAAATAATGAGCCTTAGGGGTGTATAGATGTTGTTTTAAGGGGTGATTGATGCAAGGGTGTCTAAAATAGGACAAAATTAGGAATGAAATTGCCTCTTTCTTCAAGATTATACAATTTTTTGTGACACATAATCCATAAGAGAATCTGTCATAACTAACTAAAAATAGTCGGTTCTCTTACATCCTGTCATAACCCAACTTGGGCTCCAACTTTCTCCATACAAAAATATGACTTACGATGCATCACAAAATCTGTCATAGGTTAAATATTCCAAAGTGGGATTCCTATGTCCACTTGGGATGATTATGTGTCATCTAGTCATTTCCAACTAGGATGCCACCCAATCGGTGTTCCCCAATATGTGACATGATGCCATAGGAAATTAAATAATATAAAATTGATTCAATAATACATAAAATTAAAACAATATTAGGACTCTAAGGTTGAGATACCTTAATCCCAACACAAGACACAATGACTCTCTCTAAGAATGATCTTAATAGTTCAATGTTGAACTCACACTTAACCTAGGTGTACATAGGGTCCTTGATTTTCTTCTTGGTAACTTGTCACAAATTAATTACCTTAGCATATTATCTCCAAGAAATAGAGATCTCTAGTCTCACCCAAATTTGAAATAGGTTTACAATTGATCATCTAGTTCTAGTCAAAATCCAATAGAAAATCATGATAATAATAAGTTCACAAGAAAAAAGATCGCACCACTCATCAATACGATTATAAGAAATCATCAACAAAGCTCTAACTAAAATCAACAACTCACCACGACATTCTAATATAAATATCCTTAGAAGACATACTTTCTCCTAAGAAGATTGTGGATCCCAATTGAACATATTTTCTCCTAAGGAAACTTATATCATGCCAAAAATATATTTTGTAATCAAGAATCCACCATGTAGCACAAAAACACCCTATATATAAATAAGGATCATATGAAAAATAGATGAATTGGAGTTGACACCTCAAATAGATATTTTAATACTCATTTATTGCAATAATATTTTAGCATGTCCAAATCATATGAAAACAACCATATCCTATCAATAAAACTCAATATGTCAAATAAATCTCACAAAATACAAGAAAGTGGATCTAATATCTTGTACATGATACCAAGAACCATTATGGAAAATCATCCATCAACAAGTGATGAATCAACATCACTACTAAAAATCCCTTTAAATTTTTATATTTATAACACATGGCATCATGATAACCATATCTTCAATAAAATCCAACCATGGTCTACAAAACCTCAACTATAACACCTATTTATGGTGTTGGAAGTGCTAAGAAGAATTCATTCTATTTGGACCTTGGAGTGGGTCCACTAAGGATTTATGTCAACTTAAATTTGTGACAAGCATTTGTGTTTTTATTCTCCAAGGGAGGTGAAACAATGGAAAATGGGTGATTGATTTCCTATGGTTTAGGACATAGAACAAACACACTTCCCAATCATTTCATTGAAGGGAAACCCTAAAGATCTCAATCCAAAGTATGCAAAGGAGAATGAGATCTTGCAATAGTATAGTCCTAGGGTTTGATTATAAACTAATGAGTGGTTTACTACCAAGCTAGGGCTTGGCAATAAAACTTCAATGCAAATCAAAATGCTTACACCTTGTATGATGCAATCTTTCATTAAATGACCTAAAAATGCATGTAAATCAAAACAAAAAGTTTTAAGATGAAATGTGTGCACCTAGAAATTTGAAGAAGACTAGATGAAGGCTTAAAATTTTGAAAATATTGATTTTAAAGCATGTTGGGACTCATACGCTAGTCTGGGAAAATTATTCCTAGATCTGGGTTTCTCTATAGAAACTAGAATCTAGAAAATGGATGTTTGAAACTGCAAAAATGTGAAAATGACCTTAATCGAGACTCATACACGAGAACTAATGTAACATTATAGTTAAGGTTTTCTAAAGCTTCAAAGTTGGAATCTAGTCTTCAATTTTTTCTCTCTACTTCCCAATTAATTTTCGAATCCAAAACCATGGTTTGCAACCTATAGAAGTCTTCCAAGTATCTCCAATACAAGGTGACAATTTTGATGAATTTGAACACTTTGACAACTTTCTCCAAATTTTATATTCTATGTGTCTTCAACCTAGACCTGCAAATCACATACTAAAGAGAGCGAAAAATGTTGTTTTGTTAGTGGATAGGGGTTTTCCTTGGTCAAACACCGTTTTGGTAATCAAGCCTTGAAATGAAATGAAATAGGAGTAGATAATGATGAATGAAGAAAATATGATGTTACAATTCAACACACTAGCAATATAGTGTTGAAAACATGTATGAAGTGACTCCAATGGATGTGGATCTTGAGTCTTGCTCGAATAAGATAGATCTTGAATGAAATGCTAGCTTGAATCATGAAACCCTACATAACAATTTCTAGCTCAAAAAAAAACATGATGCATGAAGACTTTGACATGATGCTTGATGCTCGAATAATGCTCTAAAACACTTGATAATCAGCTCTTGAATGCTCTTGTGAACTAAAAATTTCTATAAGGATGCTCATTCAATATGCTAGGATGAAAATGAGTGAAAGAAACTTGTATTTATACTTAATTATGCAAAAATTCTTGAAATTACAACACTACAAGATGACATCAGATCTAGGAGGATAAAATACCACCAAGAATTTGAATTAATTTTAATCTTTGGCCACATGAGACTCATATGCCCAAGGTGGAATATGAGTCCCATTAGGCATAGATTATGGGACAATTTTCAAAAATGCTTAGAAAGGTGTGAAATAAGGACTGGGACCTAAAACCCTAGGTGGGACCCATATGCCCAAGGTGGCATATGAGTCCCAAACCACAAAATATTGGCCACATAACCTAAAAAAAAATGAATTATGGTTGGATGTTGATTTATGTCAAGATCATCCTCAAAATGATGCATTAAATGAGGCTTGTGGATGCAAAATAAGGCCAATTAAAGAATAAAGGAGAACCCTAGAAAAGTGTGAAAGTGTGTTACAACACTTTACAACACTCCAAATAAGGCATCAATAAGCTCATTTAGTTCTCAAGGGACCAAGACCTAATGTGAATATGTTATTACAACATTAAATCAAGTCCATGTTATGGAGTACTTTTTCCATCATTATAGGAGGTAAAAATAGTGAATGTATTGATCTCGACACCCAACAATGCCACATGTTATAGGGGTGCAAGCTCGAGAGCATCTTGAGCTTGAAGAACTATCAAAGGTGTGTGATTGGTTGTTTAGTATCTTGTGTGTTATTATTGTATTTATTATTGTCATGTGACCCCAATAGCGGTTCTGAAAGCTTATGCCACTATGATTTCTACAGTATATTCTCTTAAGAGAAGTACCAAAGGAAAAAATATAGGGTATGGTACTAGACAACATCATGTGTCATATGTGCACAAGATCAAGAGAATTTTTAGCTTGCACTTGGTGCAAAGGTGTGCTATTGGCTCCCTTATTACTTGCAAGCCCACAAGAGTAGATATGAAATATCCTAAAATGAACTTGTTGTCTACTACCACCATGTGTTACTTGGGCACAATTATAAAAAGTTACATTCCCAAGGAAAGCTATAAAAGAGTTCCATTGGTTCGTTATCAATTCCAGATTGATTTTGGGAGTGAGTGATTATTTTGACACTTTCCTAGAACATTATTTTGGAATGCTACCACAAACGCTAAGAAGCCTTCTAAATTTGAGGGAATACTATATTGACACTTTCTTGACTAAAGGTGGCAGAGTTCCCTCCATACCACTAGGATTTAAACTTGATTTGATGGGTATTAATGAATAATTAATTTCGGACAAAGATGCCTTCAAAGATTAAGGATGTTAACCATAATCGATAATGTTAAATACTTGTACCAACATGTAATCTTGTGGTTGTTTTCTTTCAAGAATGAATTTGAGCATTGTGAAGACCAAAAAACATCATCACTAACCAAATAGAGGTAAAGTAATATTTTAATAGTATTTATTGATACACTATAATATTTTTTGTTTCATGCATGAGTATTAATTGAAATTAATGCGACCAAATTGAAAAAGCACTCTAAAACTCATAGTGTTCATATTTTCTTCAAGGGGTCTTTGTGTCCCTATGAGGAGATATGGATACTCCCATAAGCCTTGTGAGTAACTATAGAAAGATGGCGTTGTGAGGCCCAATCATGAAGATCTGTTTCGAGAATCAGATTTTATGTTGATTGGAGCAATCAAACTCATCCTTGGTCAAGATTTTTTGGTGTTGGACGAGTGGTATAGGGTTGAATTAGACATATCCTCACATTTCATGGTGGTGGAAATGACATGAAATATTTTATACATAAAATTTTAAGTGGGTTGGATGTGGTGATGGTTGTTGCCTCCTTTGGCTAGGGTATTCTTAGGCCCCATGATTTCCAGCATCTTCTGGGACCAGGTGAGGAAGTAACCTTCTTCCCCATAATTTTGTATATCAAAAGAAAGGATCTACACGAACATAGAGAGTGGGTGAAGGTGGCAATAAGATTCTCGAGGAAAATGATGCATGTTGAGCCTATCTGACACTTTTAATGGGTTATTTGTATTATCAATTATGTTCAAGAAATTGGTAATGTATAGTCTAGTTTTCTCTTCAAGATTCAAACTCTATTATTTTTTAACATAAATGTATAAGTTTTTTGTCATAAAGGAATTTTAATTATTAGAAAGTTTTTGTAGCTACTTCTAGTCAGTTGGGTGTTTTGTTTTTAAAATTTTAAAGAAAATTTTGAGCACCATGAATTTTGTGTTGTCACTTCATACTGCATGCTAGGTTGTAGGGGTAGCTTATAGATTTTTTTCTCTATTTTTTCTCTTGACGGGCCATGTTTGAAATCAGTTTTGAAGCATGCATTTATTTCTTAACATTAATATAAAAATTTTAGGCCTTTTTCCTTTTATAAAAATCCTAAATCTCTAAAGGATAATGTAGAACTAGGATTTCCAAACCAAGAAAAAAACCACCGCCTATAGTGAATAATGAATATAATACCACTAGTAATGCATTCAAATAAACAACCATTTGGTGTCAAATATCCTAGCACACAAGGAATCTCAATTTCACCATAATAACCATATAATGTACCAGCATAGATAACCATGTCATGCCAAAGATCCAAGCATACAATAAATCTCTATGACATGATAATCATCATTGAATGTACCTACAAAATAAACCATTTTGTACTAAATCTCCAAGAATACAAAGAACCTCCATGATACCATCATCACCACCTAATGTATCTATATTAAAAACATTGTCATGTAAAATCTAAAATCATACAAGAAACCTCCATGATAGGGTGCTACTACAATATTGGGTTACACTTTCTAGGACATCTTGATTTTTGTTGAAATAACACATTTTTAGAAAATATAATGATTTAAGTCTTGAAAGGTTCCATTTAAAGGATTTTAATACAAGAGGTTTTTATCAAATCACCTTAGACCAAACCCCCTTGGATAGAACCCTGCTAGTTTTAAACCATACCTATAATGGAGTCTCCTTTACACCTATACAAATGTTAATAAATAAACAAATTTGATTTACCTTTTGGGGGATCAAATTAACTAATTTAAAATTATGTTTTGTAAGTATGTAGTCCTTATTATAAGCTTCCCAAAAAGTATAATTTTAAATATATTTAATTTGATTATTATATTTATCTTTGATTTCTTGTCAATGTAGGTTTTTCACCAAAAATTAAGCTATCTGTTCTACACATGTGGAAAAATAGTAGATTACCAAAAAGAATTATGAAAAATATCTATGCTCTTGGTTTTTGAAAAAAAGGAATTTCAATAGATAGAAATTTTTTTATGTGCTACATAGTAAACCTATGTCTAAATTGTAATTGGTATGACTTAAAAACTTAATTAAGAAAAAATATTAAATAAAATAATATGAAACCAAATGAAGGAGATAGATATCATAGTTACAAATTTAAATTAAAATAAAAAATAAAAAAATTCCTTCATAAAAAAAAGTTATGTTCTACACAATAAACATCACTCTAAATAAAAATATTGTTTACTATTGAAAATTAGTGATCAAACGAGATGGAAAAAGAAATGCAATTTGATTTCAAAGATTTAAAAAATATATATTTAGAATCTAAAGTCAAAATGTCACAAATCACTAGTTTGCATCATCTTCAAATTCCTCATGGTTTAGCAGCTATAGGTGTCCAAAAGTGAAGATTTAGTTAAAAATGTTTATTTCAATGTCAAGTTTGACCAAAAAGTGTAACCTACTATTGTGGGATCACGCAACACCATGATTATATCAAGTAACACGATATCTACCTCATAATGCAAACCAAACCAATGAATCATATGACTTAACTAGGCCAAGAAAATGGAATGTGGATATAAAATAAATATGTATCGGTATAGATGACCACCATTTGAGTTGTCCATGCAACCTATAAGTATGTATAGCCTACAAAATTGCACTATATTTCTCAAGAAAAACTCAATTCCCATTTTGAGAGAATAACACTAAATTACTAAGAAACCATAAAACATGAAAAAGGTTCTAGACATAATATTCATTGTTTAAAAAGGATGTGAAAAATAAGTCATTCATCATAGTTAAGATCTCCACTTGTTCAAGTCAAGTTTCTATTTTACCTAGGCCCATTTCTTAGAAGCATTTATGTTTGGACTAGGACCTATATGTTTCCTCATAAGAGAATTATTCATCCTTGAGTATAATCTTTCTATAATTAAATCAAGTATGTTAAGGAGAAAGCTCTATCAATTCTCATTGTTCCTCCCTTTATTAATAACTTTATTAATCTTTTAAAGAAATAAATCAGCTATTTACGTACATGCATATTAATTATATGAATGAATTCAACTAATAAATAGTTAAGTTAGATATACTGAATTGAAATCAATAATTAAAATTATAAAATTAAATATTAGAATTAAATAATTAAATATGATGTTTAGTTTTAAAATGATGATGTAAAAGTGAGTTAGGGTTGGTAACTGAAATCACTAAGATTAAACCTAAGAATTAAATATGGTACTTAGTTAAAATTTTAACAATGAAGTGTTGCAATAGATCGAATAAATTTATTTATTAATTTTATAGAATTTTAGGATTGATTTGCATGAAAATATCAAATTATTTATAGATTACTACATTTCCATTTTTGATCACCTATAAAAGTGTGACCCTAATCTATTGAACTATCTAGATCTGAATAGAAAAGAATGTACTTTTTTGGAATTCACATACTTTCATTTTTATGTCTAATTGTTCAAAAAGATATGAAATATTTAAAAACATATTGAGGAATTTATCATATCAGTAAGATTCATTTATCCTTTCTTAGACCCTTAGCATATTGAATTTATGGATATGAGTTAGATTAAATCAATTAGGCAATTGTATATTGATAGTAGGATGGTGTTATAACTAAAATGTAGAATAGAATATAAAACAACCAATCTTATAAATTATAAAAACACACATTGGGTTGGTTTGCAAGGACTAGTGAAGTGGTTATCAAGGTGAGAATTTTAGTTTTAAATTTAAGAAGTTGAAGATTAGAATGGTGACTACATAATTGACTTGGTATAAATCCATAGTTGTGGATATAATCCAAAATATAATATGATGGATATAGTGATTATTATTGAATATTTGTGGATTACTAATAATGGGATTGGAATATGGTATTGTGATGAACTAAAGTCACACAAGATTATACTACCTATGGAATAATTGTTACATTTAAAATGTAACGTCCCGCTACATAACCCTTGAAGGGTAAGATCCGAAAGAGGACAAGATTATATTTTTGAATAAAAAGTGATAACATACAAATAAGATGGTTGTCGATTTGATAAGTCAACAAAAATTGATGGAAAATTATGGTTGAATGTACAACCCATGGGAGAGGACTAAATCATGCTCTCTAGAAGAAACATTATTAAAAATATACATTCATTTTAAACACAAACTCAAATGTTCTTATATCCCATTTCCAATTATAAACATGAATCCATAATCATCATAGTACAAGTGGATCCGATAGCCACACTAGAATCCATAAGCCAAATAAGAAACATCTCATTTCTTCTCATTAAATTATATGATTACATCTTCTCTCTCAAGAGAGTACAATTACATAAAATAATATGCAAGTACAATGGCATAGAAATGAATATGATACAATAATTGAATGATTACAACAACTGATAAAGAAATGGAGAGAGAGAGAGAGAGAGAGAGAGAGAGAGAGAGAGAGAGAGAGAGAGAGAGAAGATCTCCAACTAGTGCTCCAATAACCTATTCGTCAGTCCCCAATGGTGGCGGAAATGCCTCCCAACCATGTGGACTTATATGAGACCACCCCACCATGCTTAGAGGTAGTCACAAGGCCCAAACAAAAGTAACATTTAAGTAATGGTATACAAGATGGCCAACACTCACATCAATCACACAGAAAACACGAAAAACAATGCATACAACTAATGTCATAACATAGAGATGCTCATCCAATCAAAGGTTCAGTACTACTCATGACTACTAAGGTACTAGATACTATAGTGTAAATCTGATAGAGTGTCATCATGTGTGCTCGAAGGTATGGCACCACATGGAACCAAGTACACCTCTCATATAGATGAGGAGACTCAATCATGCTCGAATCAATGCATCGCAGATGGATAGCTTGATGCCCCACAAATGGATAGGCCTTCTCAAGTACATCATTAGTATTTACAAGTTCTCAAGGCCATGCACAAGGACTCATTATCTTATTAGTGTTTTTACCCCAATATTTTATTATGTTATCACTTGTTTATTATTACTCTACTACTAGTTCCCTTGGCAACCACGTGCGGGCCTCGGGCCCATAGAGAGCCACTCATAATTACAACTCTAATTACCTAGACCAATATCATCTCATTTAACCAATGAGGAATGAAATTCCAAAATAAAATAGTGAAATAGTCTATTTAAAATCCATGATAACATCAATTAAAACAACCAAGTAAATCCACCAATCAATATTTTAAATCAGCCAATTAATGAAACATTTTTTGTCATTTAAGATAATAAAAAAGTCCATGTTCCATCATTAATTAATTGATTTCACAAGCTGCTATAGACAACTCTAGATAGAACTAGGCATAAAAATGAAAGTAACTAATAAGTAACAATGTTCATGACAGGGTTCCGTCAACATAAAATGCTCAAAATAAAACTTGCCAAGATATGAAACATGACAACAATGTAGTTTGTATTTTGGTGTTTCTAGTTAGATTGCACCTTTGGTTTTAAGTTTATGACCGGATATAAGTTGTTGTTTTGAAAAAACATGTTTTTCTGCCATGCTAGGCAAAAACATGAAAAAAAATGGAAGTGCACATAATTCAAATTTGACAATGAGCCAGTTGAGTTATGGGCGTTTCAACATGGAATACACCTTTATTTTATGTTTATGACATGACGATAAAGTTCAATTAAAAAAAAATGTTTCTCTTCAAGGTGGCACAAATTTGCCAAAATTCATACTTGCCAAAATTTTGTTTGGACATCGACCCATTTGAGGTTTTCATGTTTCAATTTGAAATCCATGTTTATTTTATAGTTTAAGACAAGTCATAAGGGCTGGTTTAAGAAATATAGTGTCTCATGCCCAAAGTTTAAGCTGAAAAAAAATGAATGTGAAGAAGACTTTTAAAACCAGATTTTTGATTAAAATGGAAACAACCAATAGATCTATAATAATTGTTATCTCTAAATCTTGCACCTGAATTGAGTTGTGAAACTCATTTAGCTAGAGAAACATGGGAGCATTCTCAGGTTGTGGGTCACCCAAAATGAGAATGAACCTCTGGACAAGGCCAAATTCCTAGTTGGTTATCACCTAAACTAATTGCTTTGCAAGGAAAAGGGAGAAAGATAACATGAAAACTAAAACTAGAAAATGAAATGTAAAGTGATACACCAAACTGAAAATGAGATAATAAAACTCAGAAAACTAACACTTGGCTTCAACTGATAAGAGAAAAAATATGCACAATTCATTTCTATATGTTCAGCATAAGTATTTCACTAAAGGGTATGAATGCAGAAAATAACACAAGGGAAGGTATACTTCACAATGAGTAAGTAAAAGCATCAATTATACTCAATTAATGACCTACATAAACACATTATTTGCACAAAGGTAAAATTATGAGACAAAACCAAAAGGGAGTTATGAAACTTCCACTAATAGCTTTGTCAAATCACTTCACATACGCTAAACTATAAAAAATCCAAAGGAAAGTATTCATTACCAATAAAATCCAAGGCAAAATCTATATTCAGTATCTCCAGAGTTACAAAAATGGCAAAAGTGCATATGGAATGTAAAAGTGACTAATTCATGAAAAATACTAATGTGAACTCTCTCAATAATGAGTTACCAAAATGACTAAGTAGAAAGCTTCCAAACAGTTCCACCGAAAAAGGAGCTAGAGGCATCTTGGGTTAGATGCAACAATAAACCCACAAATCTAGCTTCTAGATCCACTCCAAATGAGCTCAAAATGGGTGAAAAGGTCAAATTTGACCATGTCAAACCATAACCACTCCTAAAAATGCTCCAAATAGAGTAAAAAATCCTATATTCTCTCAACAAGGTGATGAATCACTCCTAAATCTCCTCCTCATGTCGGCAACTAACTCATAACAACTCTTATATGCTCTCCAAAACAATGAATACCCTCACAACCTCTTCTCCATAAATAACCAAGTTAGTTTCACTTACATTTAAAATACAACAAGAAGACTTTAAGGTTTATAATTACACCTTTAAAGTATCTTTCTTTACATGGGTGCATATGAAAACTTCATGCATTGACCATTAAATGTTGGTCAACACATACAAAAGTGACTCCAAAAGACTTAGGAGAATATAAGACGTTTGTGAGGTAAGTGTTTCAAGAGGAATTTTTTTTTTACAACGCCTAAGGCACAAAGCCTTAGGGAACCCACAGGCTATGTATTAGTTAAATCTTTGATTTATTTTTTTAAATGGAAAAAAATGCCATCGGTGAAGTTAGGGCATAACAAATCCTAAGAACAAAATGAATACCCAAAAGAAAATATTCATTTCATTCTTCAAGAAGCTCTATCATCGACAAAAGGGTTTGAGGAAGCTTCAAACAGAAAAAAATTGACAGTGATTTTTGAAAATAAGGCATGTATGCTTCATTTCACAGCGAAAAATGTATTCACATGCACTCGGGGTAAGCATTCTGTAGACTATTCATTTGTTTTTTTTCAAAAGAAATTGCTCAAACCGAGCCCCAAAACTATACATAGGCATGAATATTTCCTCCATTTAATGATTTTCCTATGCATCTTCTTGTTCTTGTATTCTCTGGAAATGATGAGCTCGCCGACAAGGGTTTCGGTTGACCTCATAAATGGCAGATTTTAGCTAGAAATATTTAAGGTTGAGCCTACATAAGCCATTTGTATGCATAAACTAAGCTTTTCACCGCTCTCTTGTAGGAAAAGTTTGTCTCAGCTATTTTGTGGAGAAAAAAGAAATGATGAGAACATGTCATTTTCTACATGTAATAATGAATCTTTGCATTCTCTATAGAAAAAACATGAATCATTGCTTACTCTGAGCATATTATGCAAAGAAATATGGGGATAATTTGTTTTCATGTGCTTTCCTCAAAGTATTTTAGCTCGGTTTGGGTTCTTAATAGACTGTGGCCTCCCATTTTCCATTTTGCTTCAAACCCTAAACAAAATGAGGGTTTCTTCCTCTATACAAGTTGTGGCTTTGTATTTTTATTCTCCTCTTTCTATAGATGCTACTCCTTAATGATAGTGAGGTGACATTACTTTCTTGTTTCATTTCATATGATGTTATCATGAATGAATGTCGCCTTTAAGCAATGCACTATAATATGAATACATGATTTATTTGAGACTGTACAGTACTTGTATGTTTCTCATTTATGTTATTATACTATGACATGTATGTTCACCATTGTTGATACTTTATGAAGCATTGAATCTTAAAGGAAGGTTAGATGTGTTTACTCTTGCATCCAACATGAACTTGTAGATCATTAAGACCTTCAAAATGATCCCCTTTTCTTGTGATAGTGAAGTGACATGTTGCTCCATCCTTTCATTTCATTACTGTAGCATTTATTATGAAGTTATGTTGCATCCTTATATATTTTTAGATGGATTTCATGATTTCCTTTTCCTTTCAAATAAGCTCAAATGAGCTCACCACTACAAAAAATATTCACACCACTTGGTAAGTTGGGCTCAACCCTTGTGCGAGCCACATTTCATTCCACTTGCCAATATGAAATAAATCAAAACAACATCTTGATAACACCTATATCTACACATGAAGCAAACATATTAGAAAACAAATACATGTTTTAGGTGTGTATGTTGATCTAATGGTTTACCTAGACATCTAAAATATGCATTTCTCATTTAATGCACATTGAGATCAGTCTATACATGCATAGGTAAATGTTCATATAATGTTTGTGACCTTTCATTGCTTAGAGAATTTCTCTAACATTATTTCTACTGCCAGATGCAGGAACTAGGACCAGAGAACTAAGAAGTACGTGAGCATCTCAAGATAGCAACAATGCAATACACCACACCCTAAACCAGTCATTCTTAGGTAATGACTGGTCACTCTCCTTATATGCACATTTTCTTTTTTACTTATTCATGTATATGCTTTCTTTAATTGTATTGAATAAGTAAGGTCAGTCTCACGGCTTATGTGAGACAATGTACACTTTTACATTCAATAAAGATTACTACTCTGTTTCATAAAAATATTTGTGTAAATCCTTCTTCTATTATAGCACTTGTATGGATGCTATAATGTGTAAAATGTAATATTTTTGGATTATTTCATTTATGCAATTGAATGTAATGAAGGAAAGATTGAAAAGGTACCTTTTCTTAGTTTAAAATTAACAAACTCTACCTGATTGAGCTATAAGTAAAAAATCTGGTAACAATAACTCCTACTCAAGAACAAGTATTCAGCTGAGAGATTCAAGAATAAGAATGAGGAAACTACCTTAGTCTACCCCAAATCTATAAACAAAAAAAATCTCTCTATTGTGACCTTCTACCTTTCAGATTTGAACAACAAGGGGTAGATCATGGGCTGCAACAAAGAGCATACTTCCCATAGAATTCTCTACAACAACAAGTCTTCTTCACAAACCTTTCCAACCTCTAAGCATAGGATTCTTCTTGCTCTAAAACTTAGATTTTCCTCCTCCCCAATCCCCCTTTTGAATGTGCCCTCAATCCGGTCTTCTTTCTCCTTTTTCACCCACTCTCCCACTCAACATTAGACATTTAGCCCCTTTGTTTCCCAAAGCCCACAAAAGGCATGTTAAGAGTAAAAAAATCAAAATAAAAACTGACTTCATGTGATTTGAAACAATTTGATTTTCTACAAAATATCCTTCGAAAGAATAGGAGAAAAAGACTCATTCCTTTAATTAAAATTAAAATCTTCAAATACCCATAAAAGAGCTAAACTGAAATGAAATAAAATATATATAAAAACTGACTTTATTTTCATCCTTTATAAAATCTAATTTCTAACAACTTAAAAATCCATTTTTAAATACTAAACTTTCAAAAGAGAAAAAAATCATTTAAAATTACTTAATGAAATATATCATTCTCCCATAATGATTACTAAAATTCACTTAAAATAACATATTTAAAACCACAATTTTATAACAATTTAAATCTCTATTTAATCCAATATTATTAAATTCCATATTTAAACTCCATAACGATGCCAAAATAGCCGCATTGAACAATCAATAAAAACCAAGGAGAAAATCCTCAAAAAAACACACTGGAAAACTACACATGACCATATGGGGCAATTCGAACATTACCGTTAGGTAAGTAGATGATAAGACAACCACACTAGAACACCGCACTAATAGGGTACAATGGGCTAGGCTAGGGTATAGGGCTTGTGACCATCTCCAGTAACCACCATCGGGGAATAAGAGTACGCTCAGGCCTATGAATCCAGGCGAAGTCGATACGTAGTACCTACATCACTCCAATCACATGTCAAATTACATACATGCATATAACACATATATCATATAGCCGAAACAATATCAATCATTAGGAAGAGGGTATTGATATCGTAAGCCTCTTGGGTATGAGTTATGACATCATCCCTTTCCTCTCCATAATTGTAGAAAAGAAATGATAACAATATATAGACATATAAGCATGTAATCCAACATAATAACTAATCATGTCAACATCATAATCGTATCTGAATTGCACCTCATGGGTGCCAATACATAATTATGAGAGGATAAACAATCCAATACAAAATACACAATTATTGAAATCCAACAAGGAAAAGCAACAACAAAATATGAACACGGGGGTTGTTACATCCTACCCCTAGAACTAGGCTTACTCTTGGAAGCCTGCAAAATGATATGGATAAAGGTATCTCATCCTCACCAAATCCCCCCAAGATGTTCAGTACTCACCATCAAGATCCCACTGGACCCTTACCTACTCTATGTCTTGACCCTTAAAGGTCAACCTCTGACACTAAAGGATACATATGGGATCCAAAGAAATTTTCCTATCTGGCTCGACCTACAAAGCAATTCAATCAAGAACATGGGTCACATCAAGAATATAATTTCTAAGAACTAAAACATGGAAAATATCATGAATGTGCAATAGAATCTATGGCAATGCAAGGTAATAGAAAAAAAGACTAATCTTCTCAAGGATCTCAAAAGGTCCAACAAAACGAGGTGCTAACTTTGAACCTTTCCCATAATGGATGGGGCTCTTCTATGGATGAACTCTCGAAAACACATGATCACCCATCGAGAAGTGGTGATCCAACCTACAGGCATCGACATACTTCTTTTGCCAATCCTGAGCTATAGCCAATTGTTCTCTAAGTCACACTACCTTCTGCTCCATATCTTGAAGCATCTTCGAACCTAGAAGAACTCGGTCCTCTAAGCGATCCCAATTCAATAGAGTGTGACATAACCTACCATAGAAGGCCTAGAAGGGAGGCATACCGAGAAAAATGTGGTACCCATTATTATAAGAAAATTCAACCAAGTACAAGTATTCCTCCCAATGAGACTATTGATCCATAACATACATCTGAAACATATCCTCTAAAACCTGGTTAATCCGCTCTGTCTATCCATTAGTCTTGGGATGGTATGCAGAATTGAAATTAAGCTGAGCTCCCAAAGCATGTTGAAAAGAAATCCACAAAGTTGAAGTGAACACTAGATCACAATTGGAAATTATCCTACAAGGAATACCATGTAGATGCACAATATCCTCCATAAACACTCAAGCCACAAACACTACAGTGTATAAAGATCTCATGGGTGAGAAGTGTGCCACCTTGGACAACTTGTCCACTATAACCATAATAGCATCATGATGATGCAAAGACATAGGTAGCCTCACTATGAAATCAAGAGCTATCATATTCCACTTCCATCTAGGGATGGAATGAGGTTGCAACAATCCTACAGGGTGTTGATGTTCTACCTTCTCCCACTAGCACTCAAGACACTAAGCAAAAAAACTGGCAATATCTCACAAGAAACTTGCCCAATGATACAACCATTGAAGATTGACATGCATCAATTCATTACACCCAAATGAGTTGAATAGGGTGCATGATGGACCTCTAACAAAACCAAGGAACAAAGATCATCAGAATACGAAACATAAATATGACCAAGATGCAACAAAAGTCCATCAAACTCAAGAGAGAAACCTACAAATCTTCTCTCAAGGACTCTCCCAAACTCAATCTCCACTCTAACCTCCTGATATAAAGTATCACTTGGAAGTGACTCCAAAATATAGCTCCTCAGATCCACTACAAGGGAAAAAAATGAGATCTCATGTCTCCTCCTTCTGAAGGCATCTGCAACAACATTCTCCTTATCCTAGATATAGCGACCCTTAAAGTCATACTCACAAAGGAACTCCATCCAATGGTGTTTCTGAGCATTCAAATTTAGTTGAGTGAAGATATATTGCAAACTACAATGATCACTATGCAACTCAAACCGATATCCCAAGAGGAAATTTCTCCAACACACAAGTGCATGGACGACAACCGCTAACTCCAAATTGTGGGTGGGGTAGTTCATCTCATGATCCTTGAGCTTACAAGACTCATATGCAATCACTCATCCTTCCTGCATAAGAATTGTCCCCACACCCTTCAACGAAGCATTGGTGCACACTACAAAATATCCTATAGGATCTGGCCCTACTAGGATAGGTGCACTAGTCAACCGCTCCTTAAGAGCTTGAAAAGCCGATTCACACTGATCTGACCACACAAACTTCTTCCCTTTTCCTTGAAGAGAAGTGATGGGATCAGCTACCTAAGAGAAATATCTCACAAATCAACGATAATAACCTACCAATCTAATGAAAATATGAACCTTAGCCACATTCATTGGTGTTGGCCAATCCACAATGGCATGAATCTTAGAAGGATCCACTCAGATACCCTCTCCTAAGATTATATGGCCCAAATATCTCACATCATTTTGGAAGAACTCACACTTGGCCAAATTTCTGAACAACTAACTATCTCACAAGCACTGCAATACTTGTCAGGTGAACCCACAAAAGTGGTTTACAATTCGAGTGAGGAAAGCAAACTTTCAAAAAATGACCCATTCAAAAAAAAATTGTTTTGGGGGGTTCGAGGGAACTCTAGGTTTGAATGAACCCCAAAGATGTTTGCTTGAACCAGGGTTCAAATGAACCCCAACCCCTTTGGATGTGGGAACCCACAATTCCCATTGTGGGAAAGGGGTTCACTCAAACCTAGGTTTGAGTGAACCAGGGTTTGAGCGAACCCCTGGCGGTTTTCTCGAACCCCTTAGGTTCGCCCAAACCCCCCTTTTCCCACCTTCCTACCCTCCAACACAAAAAAACTCCATATTTTTTCCCTTCGAAGCTTGGGTTGAGGATGAAAATGGAGGAGACTTCATAGACCCAACTAGAAGATGGTAGTCCTCGGAACGAGCTATCCAACGAATATAATTTTAATATGTTTTTGTTTTATTATGTATGTGTTTTTTATTTTTATTAAACATAGGGTTTTCATTGAAAAATCAAGCTCTTTGTTCTGCACATGTGGAAAAATAGAAGATTATCAAAATAAAATTTTAAAAAATATGTTCAAGTTGGGTATTGATATCCTTGATCCACTAAAAATAAATAAATTGAATTTTGATACATACATAAAAAAATTTGCAGTATACGGTCACCCTATGTCTGAATTGTAATTGGTTTGAATTTGAAACTTGATTAAGGAAAAAATATTCAATAAAAAACTATAAAACCAAATGAAATTGCTAGATATCATAGTTACAAATCTAAATTCGAAAAAAATAGAATTTTATCCTTCATACAAAAAACGTTATGTTGTATATGGTGAGCGTCACTCCTTAAAAATGTTTTTTTTTTTTTAACTAGTTTTGAAAGGAGATGGAAAAGTAAGTGCAATCTGATTCCAAAAAATATATAAATATATTTAGAATCTATAGACAAAATTTCACAAATCACTAGTTCTCATCATCTTCAAATTGCTCATGGTTTAGCTGCTATAGGAGCATGAAAGTGAAGATTTAGTTATAAAAAATTAGTTCGATGTCTAGTTTGCCCAAATATTATAAAATAGTATTGTGGGATCACCCTACTGTAAATGGCCTTCATGCTCCTCCATAGTCCTCAAATAAATCAAAATATTGTGAAGGATCACAAGAAAAAACCAATCAAGGTAGGTGTGAAACACCCCATTTATCAAAATCATGAAAACTGATGGAGCATTGGTCAATCCGAAAGGGACAACCGAAAACTCATAATGCCCATAACGTGTACGAAATGTCATTTGATGAATGTATTCTTCAAGAATGAGAAACCTATGGTATCCTAACTTTAGATCTATCTTTGAGAACAGCTTGGCTCCCCTCATCTAATCAAGCAAATCATTTATCTAAGGCAACATGTAACGATTCTTCACAATCACTTTGTTCAACTGGCGATAATAAATGCACAAGCGAAGAGATTAATCCTTCTTCTTCTTCACGATGATGATAGGTGCTCCCCAGTGGAATAAACTAGGATGAATGAAACCCTTCTCTAGTAACTCCTCTAACGACAACCGCAACTCAGTCAACTCTTGATTAGTCATGCAATATGATGCCCAAGAAATAGGTTTCACACAAGGAATGAGATCAATATGAAAGTCTATGTCATGCTTAGGTGACATACCTGGAATATCACTGAGAAAGACATTTGCAAAATACTAAAGGATAGGATGATCCTCAAGAGATATCTCTTGAATCCCATGCTCAACAAGATCACTAATTGAAATAGCGAACATATGACAACCTTGCCGCAAGGCATGCTTCATCTAAATAGCCAAAATCATATGAAGAGAAATTGGTCTCTAAACCCCAACTAACTCAACACGCTCACCAACATCATCTACACATTGAATCGACTTACGTCGATAATCTATACTAGCTAGATGGGCTTCCAACCAGTCCATGCCTAAAACAATCCCGTAGGACCCCAAAGGCAACACACAATGATCCATTGTGGCAGTGAAGTTGCCCAAATCCAACACACAACCATGAACAAGGGATTCTATAGCCACCTTGGCTCCAATAGCTAACTCAACCTACTAACCAACATCTTGCCTTTCCACCACAAGTTCACAATGCTCCACAAGAGGAGAAATAAAATAATTTGAAGCTCTTGAATCAAATAAGATATATGTGGTAATCCCACATAACAGACTTGAATACTCGACCACGGTGCCCTAGTGCTTAGCTTGATAGTTATCAACCACTGTAAAAACTCTATGTGATCTACCGACATCACCTACTATAGGCTCTCAAGTAGGCTAGCTCCGACTACCTCCAACCACTAATCTCTAAGGACAATGAACAACTATATGAACATGCTTCCCACAAGAAAAACAACCATCTCTGACAAAACCTTGGCCCAAAAATGGTGCATGTGACTGTTAGGATCCACAACCCCTAGAACTTTGTTGTGCACTATAATAAATTTGTGTCAGACCACTCTGCTACCTACTCTGAGAATGATGACATGGATGATCTCTTGAAAATGGAGTACTAGGACTCTGCCCACTCTACTGAGACTGAGCACACCTATGCCTCTATTGTTGACTAGATCTAGAAGGTGTAGATTGAGATCTAGACGATCCAACTCCTTGAGACTGGGTACCCCGAGCAACTGATCCTGAAGGAGGGGCACTAGCAATCTGAACACCTGCCTGACCACCAGATCTTGTAGGAAAATTCTCCTCTATTAACCTCGGCTTCTCCATGATGATCTCTAATGTCTTCACCTCAAATGCACAAACACCACCAGTAATATGAGCATTCAAGCCCCTGATGAAATGTTGCACTAACAATGACTCATCATCAGAAATGCTAGCATATTGCTTAAGCTCAAAGAAATGGTGCGCATAGTGACCTACCATCATAGTTAGCTGATGAAGCTCACAAAACTCATCAACACATCTCTACCAATAGTAGTCTGAAAGAAATCATGCATGAAATATCTCTAAGAATAGTCCCCAAAAAATGGAAGCAATGTCCAGGTGAAGCTTTTGCTCCTCTACTCTCCACCATGTAGACACAAAACCTATGAGATGCATAATGTCACATTGAGCTCCAAAATTGCTACTATAAGGATGCATAGAAGAGCATCGATCGAGACTGATCAACTAAGTCTCTTCCTCAATACTTGTACCAAAAACATCAAAAGTAGGGGGATGAGCTCTCTAAGAAGATCCCTCATGTGACCTGTAACAACACTCTCTCAATCCACTCTATCCCTCATAACATATGCTCTCAAATTACCAAGACTATGGGAACACTAACGCTGAATCCTATCATCTTGACCATCCTGATGAGAATTTTGTGACTCCTCACGAGATACTTCCTGATGAGGTCCTAATCGATCCATAATTTGCTATAAAAGAGCTAAAACCTGAGCACCCTCGAGCCCTCCAGCTTGGTTCTCCACACACTATTCCTCTTGATGCTCACCCTGATTACCCTGATTGACATTATGTCGGGTGCTACATTGTAGAATAGTAGCTCTACCTCTAAATCTGCCTCTGGCTCTGCCCCTAGGAGGCATCCTAAGGAAACAAAGAACACATCAAAATAGATCATCACAAGGATGACCTATACACCATACTAAGGCATGAAATCATAACAACAAGACTGAAACAATATAACAAGATCATGCCACACACGCCAAACACATCAAAATATAGAAGGCTCAAGTGCGCTAGAGCTCCTAGTGTGTGAACCTGGCTTTGATACTACCTATAACATCCCACTACGTAACCCCCGAAAGGTAAGAGCAAAAAGAGGACAATATAATTTTTTTTTGAATAAAAAGTGATAACATACACATAAGATAGTTACAAATTCGATAAGTTGACAAAATTCATGGCCAAGTATGGTCGAATGTACAACCCAGAAGAGAGGACTAAATCACTCTCTAGTGGAAACAGTTTTAAAACTACATTCATTTTAAATGCCAACTCAAATGTTCCTATATCCCATATCCAATTATAAACATGAATTCCATAATCATCATAGTACAAGTGGATCTGATACCCACACCAGAATCTGTAAGCCAAATAAGAAACATCTCATTTCTTCCCGTTAAATTATGTGATTACATCTTCTCTCTCAAGAGGGTACAATTACATAAAAGAATATACAAGTACAATGGCAAAGCCATGAATATGATACAATAATTGAATGAGTACAATAACTGATAAAGCAACAGAGAGAGAGAGAGAGCATCTCCAACTAGTGCTTCAATAACCTGTTCACCGATCCCCAATGGCGGTGGGAACATCTCCCAACCATGTTGACTCATACGAGACCAACCCATTGTGCTCAGAGGTAGTCAAAAGGACCAAACAAAAGTAACAAAGTAAGGGTATACAAGATGGCCAACACTCACATCAATCACATAGTAGACATAGAAAACAATGCATACAACCAATGTGATAACATAGAGATGCTCATTCAATCACAGGTCGGGTACTACTCATGACTACTAAGGTACTAGATATTAGAGTGTAAATCAGATGGAGTGTCATCATGTGTGCTCAAAGGGATGGCACCACATGGAACCAAGTATACCTGTCATACTAATGAGGAGATTCAATCATGCTCGAATCAATGCCCCATAGATGGATAGCTCAACACCCCACAGATGGATAGGCCTTCTCGAGTTCATCCTTAGCCTTTACAAGCACTCAAGGCCATGCATGAGGAATCATTATTTTATTAGTGTTTTTATCCCAATATTTTATTATGTTATCACTTGTTTACTATTACTCTACTACTAGTTCCCCTAGCAACCACTTGCGGGCCGCGAGCCCATAGAGAACCACTCCAAAAGACCACTCTAATTACCTAGACCAATCTCATCTTGTTTAACCAACAAGGAATGCAATTCCAAAATAAAACAGTAAAATAGTCCATTTAAAATCCATGATAACATCAATTAAAACAATCAAGTAAATCCGCTAGTTAATCTTTGAAATCAGCCAATTAATGAAATAATTTATGTCATTTAAGATAATTAAACAATCTATGTTCCATAATGAATTAATTAATTCCCAACTGGCTATAGACAACTCTAGATATAACTAGGCATAAAAATGATAGTAACTAATAAGTAACAATGTTGATGGCAGGCTTTCGTCAGCATAAAATGCCCAAAATAAAAAGTGCCCATATTTGAAATTTGACCATGACCCAGTTCATATTTTGGCATTTCTAGTTGGATTCCACTTTTGCTTTTTAAGTTTATGACCAAATATAAGGTGTTGTTTTGAAAAAAGTGTTTTCTCCTAAGTTGGGTGAAAACATGAAAAAATTGAAAGTTCCCAGAATTCCAATTTGGCAATGACTCAGTTGATATATGCGTGTTTCTACATGAAATCCACCTTTAGTTTACATTTATGACATGAGGATAAAATGCAGTTTAAAAAAACTTTTTTCTTCAACTTGACACAAATTTTCCCAAATTCAAACTGCCCAAAAATCTATTTGGACATCGACCCATTTGAGATTTTCATGTTACAAGTTGAAAGCCATGTTTATTTTATAGTTTAAGATAGGACATAAGGGATGGTTTAAGAAATATAGTGTCTCATGCCCAAAGTTTAAGTTCAAAACAAATGACTATAAATAAGAGTTTTAAAACTTGATTTTCCATTAAAATGGAAACAACCAATAGATCTATACCAACTCCTACTCAAGAACAAGTATTCATCTGACAGATTCAAGAATAAGAATGAGGAGAGTACTTTAGTCTGCCCCCAATCGACAAACAACAAAATGTCTCTCTACCACAACCATCTGGATTTCAAATTTGAGCAGCAAAGGGTAGATGGTCGGTTGGAACCAAGAGCATACTATGCACTAAAATCTTTGCAACAACAATTCTCCTTCACAAACTTTTCTAGCCTCTAAGCGTAGGATTCTTCCTGCTCCAAAACTCTGATTTTCCTCCTCCCCAATCCCCCTTTTGAATGCACCCTCAATCTAGTCTTCTTTCTCCTTTTTTCACCCACTCTCCCACTCAACATTAATTATTTAGGCCCTTAGTCTCCCAAGCCCATGTAAGGCATGGTAAGAGTAAAAAAAAATAAAAAAAATGACTTCATGTGATTTGAAACAATATGATTTCCTCCAAAATATCCATCGAAAGCATAAGAGAAAAATACTCATTCCTTTAATTAAAATCTGATTTTATTTACCATTTAAAATCCTCACGTACCCATAAAAGAGTTAAACTGAAAGGAAATAAAATATATTTAAAAAGTGACTTTCTTTTCATCCTTTATAAAATTTTTAATTTTTAACAACTTAAAAATCTATTTTAAAATATTAAACTCTCAAAAGAGATAAAAAAAATTATTTAAAATTATTTAGTGACACATTCTCCCATAATTATTACTAAAATTCACTTAAAATAACATATTTAAAACCACATGGTTATAACAATTTAAATCTCCATTTAATCCAATATTATAAAATGTCATATTTAAACTCCACAATGATGCCAAAATAGCCACATTGAACAATCAACAAAAACCAAGGAGAAAAGTCTCAATAAACCACACTGGCAAACTACACATGACCATAGGGCAATTCAAACATTACCGTTAGGTAATCGGATGATAAGACAACCACACTACAACAATGCACTAGTAGAGTGCAATGGGTTAGGCTAGGGTATAGGGCCTGTGACTATCTTCAGTAACCACCATCGAGGAAGTAGAGTACGGTCAAGCTTGTGAATCCAATTAGAGTCGATACTTAGTACCTACATCATTCCAATCACATGTTAAAATACATGTGCATGTAACATATATTATATAGAAAAAGCAAGATCAATCATTAGAAAGAAGGTTATGATATCATAAGCCTCTCGGATATGAGTCTTATGAAATCATCATTTTCCTATCCATAATCATACAAAAGAAATGATAACAGTATATAAACATATAAGCATGTAATCCAACATAATAACTAATCATGTCAACATCATAATCATATCAGAATTGTTCCTCATGGGTGCTGTTGATGGTGAAAATGACACAAACAACGTTAAAACAAAATATTTCTACTCTATTTCTCCTGAAAAAGAAAGACAACATATAGTAGCCTAACTCCCAAGGTCTTGGTAGTTGGTTCTCAACTGTCTAGTGTCACTCAATCGGTTCATACAACTGTAATATTCAAGGGGCCTGTGCTGGTAACAAAAGATTCAAGCTTTGACTCATTTTATCAAACTGTTTTAGTAAATCAATGGGGTTTTCAAATAAAAGAAAAAGATAGATCAAAGGGGTAAACTAGTAAGTATGAATCAAACTTGTCTAATATCTAGACATATATTTTTTAACAATGAATGTTTTCTTAACAGATCACAAAAACCAAAGCATGACACAACCTACAGAATAATTGTACTATTGCATGCATCTCAGGTGCTTAATTCAATTCCACTATTCGCATATCACAATTATTTCCAAGATTTCAAAATGACACACATTCATTCATCATCAAAATTATAGATCAATAGACTTTTAATAGCTTCAATTCAATGACAATCTAATAAGATAATCTTTAAATCTGGTTTCTTCTAATGACTTTCATCACATAAGAAACTATCATGCTTCAGCACAATCACTAGCATTCAGATAGATTATAACTTATTAGCCTTATCAAGTAAAGCAACTCCATGCTAACACCATATTGCGTAAAACCTGTAATTCTATTAACTGTAAAAGATAAAATACAAAGTATCTCTGTGAATCACTATAAAATTCTATCTCCTAAACTCAGGTAAGCCAATCCTATTCTCAATTAGCCGACCCTTACAATATGATACCCATCAAGTATTTATAGATATACAAAAGTTTGAACTCCACTTCTAATTTAGGTTATCCACTCTTTTAGGAACTAGACTCTCTTGGAAACTCAGATCAATTTGATCTTGAGTTCTTACATTTAAATATTTGGTTTAAACTAAAAATAGAAGATAGAAGAGAAGAAGAAATCATGCGCTCAAAAAGCTGGCAGTGCTGCATGCAACATGCAAAGAGGAGGAAAATCGGGCATGCAAGGACTCATGCATGCAAAGCTGGATCCGCCATGAACTCATCGTAGTTGGTGAAGACTTGTTGTAATGTGTCTATTTCTATCCCATCAACCCAACTATCTTCAAATCTGATCCAATCCAATTCTGCTACAGCAAACTTCCTCATACTTTTCACCTTCATCAACTCTCTTCTAGTAGCTTTTATTTCCTTTTTAACATCAATTAATCGATCCAACATCAACTCTCTGCCATCATTCTCTTTCTGCATGAGTCATTTGAATCTTTCATCCCATTTCTCTTTTATTTGATTCAAAGGCATGCCCTCTTTTGTAAACGTATCTACATCTACAATAATGGCAATAACTGCTTCCAACTCTTCCAACTATTCTGTCAAATTATTAACTTCTTGGATTTCATCCTTATGTTTTCTCAAGAAGTCAATTCTAAAATGAAGTATCCGAGAAGTTTTCTCCACAAAATCCTTGTTATCTTCCTCAAATATGGATTGTTCTAGAAGAGTTGTTAGAGGAAATGCACTTAATCTTTCCAACTTTTGACTATATTCTTTGTATTCCTCTTCTTGCTTTTCCGATGCCTCAATGTATTGATACATTTCTTTTACTAACCCTTCTGTGTCCTTGTAGGCTTCAAATCCTTTCACTAAAACTTCCCCTACCTCTTGGTTCAATTTGTCTATCCACTTGTCTACCATCTCCGCCTTTCCTCTAACCTGCACCAAATCATCTACCTCCTTTTTGCTTAACAAAACAAGAGTCTTAATGGCTGCTACCTGTTGTGACCTTGGAGAGGAGACACTCTTCAAGAATAAATGTAGTTGATCCAATTGAGCTTTAAGCTCATGTTTCTTTTGCTTGTCCTTGATCATTCTTGATTTGGTCGTTGAAGCCACCACATCAATCAAATTCATTTGCTGATTTCTAGTGGATCTTCCCAAATTGACCGTAATCAGCTAATAATCTGTTAACTGCATATCCCCTACCTCCTTTTCTGTCATCAGCATGGCACATTCAGCAACAATTTCCCCTTTGTCTATGAGTCGGGTAGAATGTAGAACTTTGGCCTTCTTTTTAGGCCTTTCCTGCTCAATCCCCTTCATCATATCCTCCCAATTGAGAGGTTGTGGAGGTGTTCTTTCCCTTTTCTGCAGGTCCAATTTCAGCCAAGTAGGAGCACTTCGAGTAGTAGTCATCATGGAAGAGGAAGCAACAACTGTAGAAGATGGTTGAACATTTACCTGAGGTTAAGAATCAACCCTTGCCTTCTCTTGTTGTTCTTGCAGCATATGCATTTGCACCAACTTCTCAGCCTCTTCTCTATCTCTTTGTTCTTTCCTTTCTTCCTCTTCCTTCCTCTTACTCTCTTCTTCCAACTAATTTGTCTCCATTTTTTCCTTTTCCAATCTTTCTTTCTCTACTTTTTCTTTCTCAAGAGCCTCCAAAGCCTTAATTTTTTCTGCTTTTGCTTCTTCACCAGCTCCTTGGCTTCCTTTTTCTTTCTTGAACTTTCTTCTTCTTCTTCTTTTTGGTGAGCTTATTCTGCAAGTTTTAGTTTGGCAAGCAAGATTTCCTTTTCTCTCTGGTTCCTTGGTTTCTCTTCCTCAAGATCACGAATCTTCTGTATTAGCTCCAACTTGTCATTTTCTGCTTTGACCTTGAGCTCATGCTCTTGCTGCATTCTTTGTTTTTCTTCTTCATCAATTGTTGCCTTAGCTTTACTTTGTCTTGCTTTCAATTGTTGCTAGTGCAATGCAGCATCAAATTGAATCTTGGCATCAATTTCTTTTTGCTTCTCTGCTGTAGCCCTTGCATCATACTTTCTCTTTTCCTCTTCAAAAATCATCCATTGTTCTTCCTGTGTCAAAATTTGTTCAACATTCTCCTCTAAAGGCATGTTTTCTTACAAATCCTTTTCTGATAGAGTCTCATATGAATCTGTCTGTATCTCTAGAACTTCTTCCTCCATCTCTTTTCCCTTAGCAGTTTTAGCCAAGCTATGAAGAGTTTCTTCTTGAATTTCTTTACTTTTCTTCCTTGTAATTGGGGCTTGGGTGGATGATTCACCTAATATAGGTGTTGAAATAGCAGATCCTACTGGAACATCTCCTTCTTGTGTTTCCTCTTCATCAACATCCGCCTCAAGTTCTATCTCTTCAATGTTCGGAGGAAAGAATTCTAATGGCTCTTTAGGAGGTGTCTTTGTTTTTGATTCTTTTGTATCCCTTACCCTTTTTAGGGGCTGGTTCTTGAGGAGCTTGAGTTCTTAACACTAACCATTGCACACTCCTATCCAATACTATCCTTCCAATCTTCTTAATATCAATTGTTTCTTCAGCATCCCAATCAACTGGATCTAGACCCTTGGTGCCAATGTTCAATGCTTCATAGGATGGATCCAACACTATTCCATCATCCACCAAGGTGTCAAGAATGTTTTCTTTAACACCTAATTCTTCCATGAGTGCAACCGACAATCTTTCATAATTCTTTCTCAAATCATACTCATCCTTCCGATCACTCCAAAAGCCTTCTAACAAATTGAAATGTCTAGTGAACACTGAAAGTAATAAGGCATAAATCTTCTTCTTTGGATCAAAATACTTATGAGCTGTATATAATCCCAATTTCAACTGTATCAACTCATTACAAACCACCTTTGCTCCCTTCAAGTGTTGACAACTATATTCACCCAATTTCATGGGGAATTTATGGCATCCAGTTTTATGCTTAATCCCAAACTGAGCATTAACTCCAAGAGCTTGATATACAAACTCCATCAAAACTATTCTGTTATTGCAGCACCTTGGAAGCAAATGTGGGTGGCCTTCAAAACCAAATAACTTGAAGTATGTAAATTTGGGGTATTGGATATACCAACATCCCCATTCAGCAATAAATGCCATGGCTTCTTGACTTAACCTATATCCTGCATCTCCATTCAATTGATTGATGACCACATATAAAAATGCATCATTGACTCTTCTGAAATGAGCCTCAGCAACCTGAAGAGATAATTGGTCATAGTGCTCCCATACCTTCTTTTTTCCATCCAAGGCTCCTATCATGCCCACTCTGTTCAAACCTGGGAAAACACCGAACCTTGCTGCAGCATATACAATGTAAGAGGTCATAAAGAAACACTTGGTCTGCCTAACATTAGTCAATTGATCATATATGGCATCAGAGACAATCATTGGCCAATCAAACTGCTGGGCTCCATTTAAGATTGTCTGGATGAAAGGAAACATCCATTCCTTGAACCGATATGCATCTCTCTTCCCAAAAACTCTTGATAGCATCATAATTAAATCCGACACCTCCTTATAGAAATCTACCCTCTTTGGCTGATCGGCAAGCTTGCTCAGAGATTTCTTTTCCGTTGTCAACCATTTCTTATTCAAATGAGATCTATTAGAGTCCTTATGCTTGCTATACTTCTCCAATGCCTCTGCCTCAGTTAGCTACACCAAGTTCTTGGGATTTGGAACACCAAATATATTTTGAAACATCGGAGGAGTAAGATCAATAATCACATTATTTTGTGAATCCATGCATAATCTTGTAGCAAGATTGTAAGTACTGGCTACTGTCAAAATCAACTCTGGGCACCGGATTGACAAAGGGAATATAGTAATATGTGCCAAGCCTGAATCAACAATCCTTTGCATCCTTCCTGTTAAACCTTCTCGTTTTGCAAAGATTTCTACATATAACTCCTCAAAGTCATACTAGCCCAAGTTTGTATCAGTGATGTCTAACCAGTCTGATTCCACCATGCTCACCTTCACATATGGACTCCTATGATTATACCTCAAGGTAAGGCAGTTGTTTCAGCTTCAACTTCTTTGGTTTTGGTTCTGTCTTTGATGTTCCTATAGGCTGGTTCCCCCGAGCAGCTTCCCCTGATGTTCCTAACATCTTTCAATTTTCCTATAAGCAAAACCTCAAATTAGATTTCTGAATATCATCTTAAAAATATGTCCTCAGATCACACCCTTTCATACCTATACCGGAGGCAGAACCAAGTAAAAACATAACCTAAAACAGTCTTTTTTACAACACTGTTGGACTCAGAGCCAAAACCGATATAGACACTTCACTAACATTGACCGGGCTTGGAGTTGGAATTGGGGAGGTTATCGAAACTGGGATTGGAATGGAAAACGGATTTGGTTTTCTTCAAATTTTCATTTTCCATATTCTATTTCCATTCCACCTCTGCTTTCGACTTAGTCATCGATATTTTGAAAGGAGATTTTATCATTATGCACGGAGCCGGATACGGGATGAAAATGGAATTCATACCTTTTGTAAAACATAATTCTCAAGTTCAAGATCGATTCCGATCCTATCTCCGCCTAGGTTGACCATGACGTCATCAAAGATTTTATTGATTTAACCTATAACTCCATGACTAAAACCTAGGTCATTTAAAATGAAAAAGGGGATTAACACTGCATTCATATGACCATGGGGAATGACTATATATCTTTTAGGGCATCATATTCTAACTAACCAACAAACACAAAACCCTAATCTAACAAACCCGATAAAACTAGGGCATGGATTTTAAACCCTTCCATTTACCAGAACGAAACGTGATAAAACCCTAAGTAGAAACAATGAATCAATTTACCTTAACTCACTATAAATCTCTAATCTACCTCACTGTAAATTTCTAATCTAACTAACCACCATTTAAAACCTAAACGTAATCTAACTCACAGCAAATCTGATACAGCATGACGTGATCCCGACTAAAGCATGAAAGCGACCATGCCCTAAAAATAGAAAGAACCAAAAATAAAAAGCAAAAGAAACAAAGATCATAACTAGACAAATAAAATAAACAAGACCCGAACAAATAAGCATGCCAAGAAACATGAAATCGTTTGAAAACGACATGATCCAGAGCATGGGAAAATATATACAAAACACGCAACAATAAATGAAACGAAGAACAACAATAAGAAAACCTACCTGAAATGCAAAAGAACCTGAGCTAACCTTTGACCTAATTTACACGCAATATCCTTCCTTTCTTTCGATCAATCTGCTTAGATGAACTCCGCTGGTGCTCTCTCGTGCTCTTCAATATCTTAATAATGATAATAATGATCCATTTAGTCCTTAAATAAGGTAAAAATGAAGATTTCTGCCTACACGACCAGCTGCCATTAATGCCTTAACATGCAATAAAGGCGGAGTTAGAACTAAAAGTGAACGAGCACTTCTCTACAGTGTAACTTCAGTCAAAAAGTCAACGACCCAAAAGCGGTGGGGGCATAACTAAAATGGAAACCATTTCGAAACTTTAAGAAATTTCCAAACATCATTCCGGTTCCGAGTCTACGAACCAAATACAAAACAAAAGCAAACACCAAAAATTAAAAGAAAAGACCGATATACTAAAACTAAACACTAAGACATCGACTAAAAAAAAATACAAACAGTGAAAGCAGGGGTGGAATCGATTATGATTTTGCAATTTTTCAAAAAATACCAACTTGACACCCACTCCGGGTCTGGGTCCGCTAAAGACAAGACAAAAAGCAAAACGAAAAGACCATTGGGATGGGTACCAAAACAAGTTTCAAAAGAACTTTCAGAACCCGATCCAGTTCCTATCCCGACTCCGCCAGACTAAACCGAAAACAACAAAGTGGTAGAAGCAAAACGACTCCAAACTTTGTTTAAAACAAAAACAAAGGATAAAGAAAAACAAGGGGGACCCATTTTGACCAAGGCATAATAGGTTCCAATACAAAATAATGATAGGACGAACAATCAAATATAAAATACACAGTTATCAGAATCCATCAAGGAAAAGCAACAACAAAATATGAACACGGGGGTTGATACATAAAACACTCTAGTCAAAATAGGCTAATGTGTTGGCAAAAAGTGTTGACGTTGATACTTTTCACTCATTTGGACCTTTGCCTATGGATTTTGGACCCTTTTTAGTCTTTTTTCACCTCTTTCCAAGCCTTGTGCCAAAGTGTTGTAAGGTGTTGCAAACCATTTTCATGCTTTCCTAGGCTTGTCATCACTTAATCAACCCTTTAATGACCCTTTAATACACATATAAGTCTTATCTTAGTGTGTTTTCATGAGACAATCTCAACAAGCAACAATAATAATACTTTAATTCCTGACATTCAATGAAATTTTCCTAGGTGGACTAGGTCGCCCCCTTGGGCGATCTAGTCCCATGTGGCTTAAAATTTGAAATAAACATAATTTCTTTCAATATTTTGGTCTCTTAAACCCTAAGGTCGGCCTATATGGTTTTATTTTGGGAGAATTAGGGCATAACTTGTATAAATAAGCCTCAAAACCCTAATTCCTCATTATGCACCACTCATTTTCTCCTCTCATCTCTCATCTCCTCTTCTTCTCAAGAAAGCTCGAGATTGATTTGTCTAAGCCAACAAGACATCTCTCAAGGAGCATTCAAGGATTGAATCCTCCATTGCTGCAACACAAGATCAAACATCATGGCAAGGTAAGCTCCCTCACTCCTTTATCTCATGATTCTTTACATTTACATATTCATTTGGTTTGATTACTCAAAAGGGGTTTGACTAAGGTAAATCCCTAATCCCTAACAATCAACAAGTTTCCCTCTTTGTGTGATTTGCAGGTCTTTTAGGTAAATTTAGCAAAGACCCAAGGTGGAAGATCATTCAACAAATTTTCCAAGATCTCTAGGGTTGAAGAAACCCTAGCTGAAGCTTGGAAGACACTTATAGATCAAATTTTTCATTTTCGAGGCCAGACACCTTGAGGAGTAGAAAACTCGGACCTAGGGCTCGATATTCCATCTCCTAATTTACAGAAATTCAGAAGAGGACTAGGTCGCCACTTTGGGTAACTGAGTCCCATTGAGGTTTTTTGTTAGGGATTTTGGTAGATCTGGATACCCCTTTGGCATAAACGAGCTCCAGAGCTATTTTATAGAATTTTCCCAAAGAAGGACTAGGTCGCCCCAGTACAAGTGTCCCTTTTAATTTCTACATCAAATTCAGCAACATTTCTAGCCTCTACAAGTTTCCAGGTGTGTACCCCTTCTATGTCATTCATTTATGTAATAGTTTGTTCATATTTCTTAGGTTATCTTCTAGATACCTGCATATCAAAATGTGTATTCAAACATAGTTGTATTCTCTAGGTTCTACATTCATAGTTAGTTAGTTTAATTCTATCCCAATATTTAGGGCACTCCACACACATCACATTAAGCCCCTAACCTCTTATGTTGAATGAAATCACCAAAAAGACCATATCACTAAGCGGATAGAGAGCCATTCCTAAACCAAGAGATCCTAGGGTGAGAAACGCTAGGGGCCTAGAAAAGAGAATCCTCTTTCCCTTCTGTGCATTTTTTTTGGTGGTTCATTTTGGTGAACCCAACATTCTTGCACCCTTCCTTTCTGATTTAGAGTCCTTCCCCATCCTAGGTTTGCATCGCATTGCATTTTGCATTGTTCTTTTGCATTCTAGGGTTTCATATTTTTGCATGCATGAAAGTGTATATATTTTACATTATTGCATCTCAAATAATTAATTTTCATTCACCCCAAATCTGTACCTACCTTTCTTCCTCTAGTCATCTAACATCATAACCATCAAAACCTAGTTAAAAATTTCTGGAAATAAAAAAAAACCCTAATTGGGACTAATTCACCATTCTGGGTGACCTAGTCCCTATCCAAAATTTTCACTGTGTATCACAACACCAAAAACCTCATTTATGTGCTTTCTTAGGCTCCTAGTATCATATACTATAAGTCTAGAAAATTTTGGGAACATTGGTTTTAGACATCTTACTCAAAATCATCATTTTCGGATGGTCATTCTTAAAATCATTTCATCATTAGAACTGAAAATGCTTACATTTCTACAAATTTGCATCTCATTAATAAAATTAATTTTCACTTGTGCATATACAATTTTTATATTCATAAAACTTTGCACTTTTCATTTTAGCATGTACATTATATACATTCATAAAGCTTAGCATACATTGGATAAAAATGTCTTCTACTATTGCATATACATTGTTTATATTGCTGAAATATTGCATAAAATGGTTAGATATGCTTTTCATTTTTATTCAAACATTGTTAGTAGCTTACATAGATAGACATGCTAAGAAAAATTTAATCTCCCTTCCCTATGAGAATGTTGTAATGGACGAAGAGACAACTTTGGACATTCCTAACAATTATATTAGTTCTTCTCCTAATATCTCTCCCCTTAACGATGAAGATATGTGGTTAGAAGAACCAATCAATGAGAGTTATGTGAATTCTAGTTGTTTCTCTCCTTTTACCTCTCTTAGTAGACAAGACCTTACCAACCAAGATAATACAAACATAGATAATCATGAAGATAAAATTTGTTGTTCTCCTAGTATTTCTCCTTGTTGTGAAGAAAATACTTTGCTATTATAAAACACAATTAGTGAAGATCATAAATATCCTAGTTGTCCCCCTTCACCTCAAATAATCCTTCCTATGCACAAAAAATAATCCATTGATCCTTCCCCTACTTGTGATGAAGTCCTTTTAGAAGAAACAACCTTTGATTGTCAAGTGCAATTGGTTTGTAGTTCTCCTAAAACCCCTCCTCATAGGGAGGATATCATGATTCTCGATAAGGATAACCATAACAATATTACATCCTTAGAAGAACCTCAATAGGCACCCTTGGCCTCTCCCTTTCTTAAGGACATTAATACTATTCAACCTCAGCTCATCCTTTACCCGCCTTCTAGCAAACCTGAATTCATCCTTTACCCACCTACCCATAATGTGTTGCAACAACCGAGTCATAATACTGTTGCTCATACAGATTACACCCGCAATAATTTGTGACCACAACCATCACCCTCAACTCCTTTACCTTTCCCTAATCTCATCTTACCTGCTGCCCCTCGCCTCAATTCCCTCCTTAGGGAGTATGAGCGTGTTGATCAACTAAGGAATACTCTCGCTAAGATATGCTTATGGACCTTATTCAAGTCTCCCCTTACTATCATAACACGATGCAAGTAGCCTTACAACAAGTTACTATCCCTTCTAGTGAGCCATCAAATGACATAGCCGCTATTATTCATGGAATAAATGCTGATATTGTTTTTCACCAAAGTGAGCTTCCTCCTTTGGATGTACAAAAACAAAATGATGCTTTCATGATAATCTCTCAATACAAAACAAAAGGGATAAAGAGAACTCTTGTAGATATTGGCACTACCCTTAATGTGTGTAGTGTGAGCCTTTTGAATAGGATTGGCATAGATAGATCCCACATCCAACATGATTCTCTCTCTATTTGTGGATTCGACATTGTCACTAATCAATCGCTCTGTGTGATCACTATCCCTCTTACAGTTGGAATGGCCACATTGGACACTAAAATCCATGTTATGCCTCATGAGGTTTCATACAATCTCCTCTTAGGAAGACCATAGATTCATGCTATGAATGGAGTGCCTTTCACACTTCATTGTAAGATGAAGTACATCTACAATAAAAAAGTTTACACACTTGATGCCAATACCAAACCTAATAATTTCTTACACATTGATAAATCCAAAGAGAATCACTTCAACACCTTAACCCCAGCCACCCAAGTGGAACCCCTACAACACCCACCTAAAGAACAACACATTACACCAATCACCAAGCTCTTAGATGATGATTGGGGTTCCTTAGACTTCACCTCTCCCTTTGTGGGATAATCCAAGATCATAGACAACAACTCTGAAAAGGGATACACAGTCTTGTCCATACAAGACTCGTCTGGTCCTTCGCATACATCCACCTCAACCACTTCCACCAATAAAGCCCATTCACCCGATCAAAAAAAGCTGAAAAATATTTATGGAAAAGGTTATAATCTCATGAAGCAACTTGGCTATAGTGGAAAAGGTTGTGGTGCTAATGAACAAGGTATCTGCAACCCTATAGAGCCTATCACGCAAACATCACATCATGGTCTTGGTTATTATCCCTTAATCAAGATCACCAAGCCTTCACCTCCCATCAACACTATCTCAACCCACCCTTCTAAACCAACCTTCAAAAGTAATCCTTTGAAGCCAACAAAGGACCCTTCACTTAAAGCCAATGTCATCTTGCAACCCACTATTGATTTTGATTTTACACACTCCTCTACAAGAGTGTACAAAATCTCACAATCTATAGTGCCTTGAGTAAGTATGACATCCTATACTAAGAATGACCTTTCTTTGTCGCCCACAAAAGGATCACCTTCTACCCTTGATCAAGAGGGTATCTTGTTGAGACTCCTCTAAGATCACTTGATCTCTCTTCCTCCAAAAAATTGAAAGAAATGTTACAACAAACATTCCTTTTGTGCCTACCATTGAGTTCACGACCACTCCACTAATGAGTGTAAGGCCTTGAGTAGAAAAATCCAACATCTTAAAGAATTTGGTGTTCTTCCATCTATGGGGGTACCTCATTCCTCTAATTGATACTGATTTTCCCTCTACCTTACATTCCCTCAATCCTTTCAGCTCACTCTTGTCCTGCACTAAGTGGGGGCAAGGGGGTTAGTTAGCCTCTTCCCTTGTATGTCACTTGTCGTTGTCTCTTTTGACTTATCGTTAAATTTCCATGAATATATAAGAGCAAGCTTGGGATGTGGATGAAATGTCTTAAGATTGAATCGCATGTGACATACACCCCTATTTTCATGATGTAGCTTATCAGAAACATATGAATTAACATAGGGCTTTCTGAACAAGCTCTCATGTATTCTTCCTCTTCTCTAATTTAAAGTAATCACTCATAGAATGGTGTGTAGTAGTGGGGGCATACATCACCACTCACATTTCATTGCATGAATTTCTTTTTCTTGCGATTCCTTCTCTTAGAAAAATTACACACAATGTTACTCATGTTTAGACATTTGCATTTTTCCTCTTTTGCATACAAGATGAGTCTTTGCCTCTCTTGGATACAATATGAGTACATTTTCACTTTTCCTCTCTTGGTAACTTACACATAATGTTCCCTAGGATGAGACATCACATGAACAAAGCAAAATCCCTTTGAAAAAAATCATTTTCAAACATCATTTTCTTTTGTGGCACCTTATCAAATTTATCATAGGGTATAACTTTGGTATGGTTTGGGTGGGAAGCCCAACAAGTTGCACAAATTTCCCCATAGCCACTTTTGTGAGTACATACCAATCGTGTGTATGTTTCTTACCTTTTGGGACAACTCACCCCACGGATGACCTAATGTTCTATGGCCCCAAAGTGAGCACATCTCTTCACCTTTATCTTCATACCAATCATCGTCATTGCATGATCATGTATCTCGTTTCGCCACAATGCATTAACGTTTGAATGTCTCTTCTTCAGTTGATGTCGACTTGGCTTAGAATTTCAAATCCTTGGGGACTTGACCACCTCCTTCATCTTACCCATTTCTTCTTTTTCATTCTTTTCCATCTCCATTGGGCTACTTTAGTGTGAGTTTGAAGCAAGTTCATACTCTCACTAAAGTGAGGGCTAAATGTGTTGCCAAAAAGTGTAGAAGTTGACACTTTTCACTCATTTGGACCTTTTCCTATGGATTTTGGACCCTTTTTAGCCTTTTTTCACCTCTTTCTAGGCCTTGTGCCAAAGCATTGTAAGGTGTTGTAAAACATTTTCATGCTTTTCTAGGCTTGTCATCACTTAATCAACCCTTTAGTGACTCCTTAATACACATGTAAGTCTTATCTTAGTGTGTTTTCATGAGACAATCCTGACAAGCAATAATAATAATACTTTAATTCCCAACATTCAATGAAATTTTCCTAGGTGGACTACGTTGCCGCCTTGGGTGACCTAGGCCCATGTGGCTTAAAATTTGAAATAAACATAATTTCTTTTGGGATTTTGGTCTCTTAAACCCTAAGGTCAGCCTATATGGTATTATTTTGTGAAAATTAGAGCGTAACTTATATAAATAAGCCTCAAAACTCTAATTCCTCATTATGCACCACTCATTTTCTCCTCTCATCTCTTATCTCCTCTTCTTCTCAAGCAAGCTAGGGTTTGAGTAGTCTAAGCCAACAAGACATCTCTCAAGGATCTTTCAGGGATTGAATCCTCCATTGCTACAACACAAGATCAAACATCATGGCAAGGTAAGTTCCCTCACTCTTTTATATCATTCTTCTTTACATTTACATCTTCATTTGGTTTGATTACTCAAAAGGGGTTTGACTAAGGAAAACCCCTAATCGCTAACAATCAACAAATTTCTCTCTTTGTGTGATTTGCAAGTCTTTTAGGCAGATTTGGCAAAGAATCAAGGTGGAAGATCATTCAACAACTTGTCCAAGATCTCTAGGGTTGAAGAAACCCTAGTTGAAGCTTGAAAGACACTTACATATTAGATTTTTCATTTTCAGGACCAGACACGTAAAGGAGCACAAAACACAGAACTAGGGCTCCAAATTCCATCTTCTGATTTATAAAAATTCAGAAGAGGACTATGTTGCCAATTTGGGTGACCTAGTCCCACTGAGGCTGTTTGTCAGGGATTTTGGTAGATCTGGATACCCTTTTGGTAGAAATGGGCTTCGAAGCTATTTTCCAAATTTTTCCCAAAGAAGGACTACGTCGCCTAGATTGCCACAAGTGCCCCTTTAAGATTCTACATCAAATTCAACAAAATTTCAGCCTCTAAAATTTTCCAGGTTCATACCCCTTCTATCCCATTCATTTTTGTAATAGTTTGTTCATATTTCTTAGGTTATTTCGTACATGCTTGCATATCATAATGTGTATTCAAACATAGTTGCATTCTCTAGGTTCTACTTTCATAGTTAGTTAGTTTCATTCTATCCCAACATTTAGGGCACTCCACACACATCACATTAAGCCTCTAACCTCTTATGTTGAATGAAATCACAAAAATGACCATATCACTAACTGGAAAGAGAGCCATTCCTAAACCAAGAGCTCCGAGGGTGAGAAATAAAGGGAATCCTCTTTCCCTTCTGTGCATTATTTTCGGTGGTTCAGCTAAATACATAATTGAATAGGGCATGTGAATATAATTTTTACCATGTTACAATAGCTATTAGAATAGTATACATTGAATATTAGTTAGAAAATGGGATACACTTAATTCTAGAATAATTATTACCTTTATTTGCATTTAGTCGAGGCTCTAAATGATAAATTTTAAAAGGATTGGAGAATTTACTAGTTGGTAGATATTGTGGATACAAATTATTGATCTATTTTTAATATACAATTATGAATATAGATATATATTCATTCATATAAGTTTATTCAGATTCCAACCTCATGCCTTATTATCTCAAGTCTTTCTATTTGACAATAATCAATACTTAATAATCTCTTGTAAACCAAACATTCTTATTAATAAGCATTTAAGTGGAGAAATATTAAAAATTAACTCAAAAGAGAAACATTTAATTATATAACTAACTTATCATTAAATATAAAATAAATAAATATATACCAATTTAATAAACCCTTTCAATTTTTTAAAAATAAAATAATTTCAATCTTTATAGTTTCCTTTTTCATGAAAACCTTGTAAAAAATCATAGAAACTCAATATTTATGGGTTTTTATTTTCATCTCTTTTCTAAGTTTTAAGCTCAAGATATTATTTGAGGCATTGTAGTTTAATTGGTGAGGATAATGACATGTTTCATGATTACACGATTCATCAATGTTCAAATCTTCTAAAGGTGCAATTGGGTTAGGTTCGACTCTTGGGTCACTTTAATCAACTTTTCTCTCCACATGTAATTATTCAAAGGATGAATTTTAGGTTAGATGCATACTTTTGCATAATGCCATAATCTACTATATAGAAATAAAGATATGATATCTATATATAATGCAACTGTTTATAAAAAAATGAACCTAAAAGAATTAAGTAGGATACTAGATTAATCTAATAACTATCCTTGATTTCTACTATTTATTTAAATATAACTTATATTCTAATTATTAAATACACAAAACATCATTCATCTTGATAAATTTTATATTAAAGAAAACACAAATAAAATAATCAATTAATTAATTTATTCTATTTCTTTAATGACATTTATCAACTCTAAACTAAGACAACAAATATTTCTATAATAAATTTTTATTATAGTTTAGAAACATTGACATAATAACCTTACCAAACAATAGTAGTAACAGTATGCACTCGAATTCATACATTATATAGAATAAGCTCTCTATATCATGATATATCCCTGGTCCTAAACTTATTCCTCAGCATTTATTGAAAATAACACTATCTATGTATAGTTTAGAAACATTGACATAATAACCTTACCAAACAATAGTAGTAACAGTATGCACTCGAATTCATACATTATATAGAATAAGCTCTCTATATCATGATATATCCCTGGTCCTAAACTTATTCCTCAGCATTCATTGAAAATAACACTATCTATGTATACCTTCCAAGAAACTACAAGCTCTATAGTTTGTGCACATGACACTAATTACTTTGTAAACACGACGTGTATAAGGAAAAATTGATTTCCATGGAGAATCATTGCAGCATATTATATGCAGTTGCAAATAAATCTATAAACTACTTTAAAGAAGTTGAGGAAGATCTCTGGTTAAAAATGCATTAGATATGATTTGATATGCCTTCTGAGTAAGGTGGACGGAATCAAAGAAGAGGTATTTGGAAGCATCAGGACATGTAAAGGAACTAAATTTGTTGCACAGGGTGCCAGTTTGTACGGTTCCCGACCTGCAGCAACCCCTTGCAATCACCTCCAAGCCTGGCAGGTAATATAGTATTACATGATTAGACATAATTCTAGCTATATATTAATATAGTACTAAAGCATCCAGGCATAATGACATCATTATTGTTACCATATTTACTAGGATTTGCAATGAACTTAGAAATCAGATTGTTGTAATCGAGAAAAGCAATTTTAAGCCTAGGAAAAGCAGGTTTGAGTCCATCAATCATGGCACTTACTCCTGAATTGAATCCAGATGCAGCCTGGTTTATCTCTTCGTCACATGCGCCCTTGGTTGGAAAGCTTGTAACCATTCTCTCTGCTGGTAGACATCCCAATGGTGGAACATTAATCAATGCAATTCTAGTGGCACCCAGATTGTATAACTCCTGCAAAATTGAGACTCAGAATTCACTACAATCACGATTGCAAACTACTAAAATCAAAGAGGAGAGACAAGTTATAACCATGCCTTTATATAAACTGTGTATGTATTCAAGAGGAAATCTGTATACTCTTGAACAGTGAATTGAAGTCGACGAGTTGTGTTTGCAAAGTAGTTGACAATGAAGTCATTGGTGCCTATCGAAATGAAAATTATTGCCCTTCGGACTATGGTGGTGGCCTCTTCCTCTCCCACCAATCCTGTTAGTCACTTTCTATACTCTTTAAAATACTCAATTTGTCTCCAAACTGGTATTACATTCTGCATTCATGAATACAAATCCAGGTTATAAAAATGTAGGAAAAAGCTGACAAAATACAAATGTATTGAGGTCCTGTGAAACACTATAATATGCAATGTCTGCCTACATTTATTTGGACAATGAGATTGTCTAAGCCTGTGCCAGAAGATGAAAAACAGACACCAGTTAGCAAGTCTTGGGCTTTGAGGTTTGGGGCCAAGTAAGGGGGCAACAATTCGTTGACTCCAAGTCCTTCAACTGTGATGAAATGTTAGAATCGTAAATATCATGAAATTCGAAAATTGGTGAAAATAATTCAAACCAAACAAAATAACCAACAATCTTCCGATTAATAATACCAAATTTACTTAACAAACAACAATATTTCTGACATGCTAAGTTAGAATTTTAAACTCTTGAAAGACCAAATTGTTTCGCTTATCAATGGCAATACATAATCTACATTTCTGAACTAAGATCGACAACAAATTCTACGGTGTAACGAAGATAGAATATCTAAGAAAAACATGCAATATAAAATCCACATTTATGAGCTTTCAAATTTATTGTCAAGCTTTAAGAAAAACATGCAGGTATGGCATATCCAGGTTACCAAAGTAGTCAGACATGAGCTTTCCATTGGATATCCTTCCTGTGGGAATGTGATGTATGAAATCTCTTCCATATGGTGGATAATCACCAGAAATTGTCGTATTAATAAAATCGTTATTCCCTGTATCTAAATAGGAGTCCCCAAATGCAAAAACAGCAGGCATTTTGTGTCCTCCGACAAACAAAATGTATTCACATTTTTGCGCTATTATGATGATGAAACTAAAAAATACAGAATGTAAAACAAGAGATTCTAACCTTGATTTCATTCTTCGTTAATTCAATCCCTTTAAAGCTAAGCTTTTAACAATGGAAAGCATTAAAGATAAGCTTCCCCTCACAAGGCTTCGTTTTGTATACTCTGTCATTCACCAAACTAGTGTGGAGCAAATTATTATGATGTAGGCGTATGTTGATTCTGTGTGAAGTAGGCTATGGACGTTGAGACACAACTAACTTCTGTGAAGAATTATCTCGACCGATATAGACTGCTTACCGACGAGTCTCTAGCAATAGAAAGATCACAGTCCTTCACCTACCTAAACAACACTAAAGATCATTGTCGCTCAGTCTCACAATTCTTTTTCCCATCATTTTATACATTCTTATCTTTCTTCATATAAGTTTATAATTTACAATTATCGAAATATAATTTGTTTTGAATTTTAAAACATAAATAAATAAATTAGTGCTAATGTGTGATATTTACTCTTCAATCAGTATTTTTCAAATATTCTGGTATTTGAATAGTTTGTTGAATTTTATTTTTTAGGCAAATGAGTATATCATCTTGTTTAAATTAAATATATTGATGATTAGAATCTAATTAAAATTGTATGTTGATGAAATTTTTGAAGTAGGTGTATGTTGACTCTATGTGAAGTAGGCTATGGATGTTGACACACAACTAATTTGTGTGAAGAAATATCTTGATCGATATAGACTGCTTACTGACGATTCTCTACCAATAGAAAGATCACAGTCAAGTCCTTCACCTACCTAAACAACACTAAAGATCACTGTCGCTCATAGTCTCACAATTCTTTTTCCCATCATTTTATATATTCTTATGTTTTTTAATATAACTTTACAATTTATAATTATCAAAATATAATTTATTTTGAATTTTAGAAAATAAAAAAATTAGTGCTAATGTGTGATATTTACTCTTCAATCGGTATTTTTAAAATATTTTAATATATGAATGGTTTGTTGGATTTGATTTTTTAGAAAAATGAGCATATCATCTTGTTTAAATTAAATATATTGATGATTAGAATCCAATTACTGTTTTATGTTGATGAAATTTTATTTCTTGATAACAAAAAGATGATAATTTTAGAGAGTTGAAAAATATAACTTTCTAGTATGTTTAACATGAATAGTTTAGATATTGAGTCATCGTGGCAATAGCAACAACGACGACTACAACCATAAGTGTTGGCAACGGTTTCCCTTCATCTCCTAGTGTCTCTTCCGCATGTGAGGAAGGTGTGGGAGATGTTGAGGACCCTAAAGATGGTCTTTCCATAGAGACGGGTGAGGCGAAATTGAAGGTGGGCTCCCATGTATCCCTTTTAGGGGTAGTTTGGGGTGGCCCTTTTGCTTCAGAAATTTTTGTTTGCAACGGTGCATTTTTTGAGGTTGTTGAAGATGCCCCTATCTCTTCGGAGGTTGATTTGTGGGCACAAGAATGGGATGAGGAAGATATTCTTTCCTCTGAAAATGGAGATCTTGTTGTTGATTTTCTTGAATCTGATGCCTAGGAAAGCGAAGAGTTTTCTGAGGAGGATGAGTTTCTTCTTGATATCCTTTTTGAGGAACATCTAGAGGCTCAAAAGAGTATGGCTGCAAGATCTGTGGATAAACTGCTTAAAAATTCTCCATTTAAGGGACTTAAAAGGGTTTTATTCTACTTGCTAATGTTGAGGGGGGTGTGGTTTCCCCTCCTATTGGGACTCTTGTTCCTATTGTTTCTCCTTCGACTGCTAATGGTCATTTGAGCGGAAGGATGGAAGGGTTGAGAGCATTGGTGCTCTTATGGCTATTTTTTCATCCTCTCCTATCCCTACACCAAACCCTAGGGTGTTGGTTGAGTTATGTGCGAAGCAAGTGGGCAGCACATCTAACTTGCACGAAGGTTTTGACTATGAGGTTTTTGATGGAAGCTCCATTGATGTTATTGATGATGGTTAGATTCAAATAGATATTCCTGATTTTTTTCTTTTTGAGTCTTTGAAGTGGATTAAGAGCTCATTGGTTGGGATATTCAATAAAAATCATCCCAATATAGATGTTGTCAAAATGTGGGTCCTTCAAGCTTGCAAGATTAATGATGATGTTGACGTAAGCACTATGTTGAATGTTTTCTTTCTATTTTATTTCGCTATGAGGGAGAGTATTAAAAGGTCCTTCTATATGGCCCCTTGTTTCTTGGCTCAAATGGCCTTTGCCTCCAAAAGTGGTTTCGAAGTTTCAATTCAATGATAAACACTTTGAAGTTTTCTATTTGGGTTTCTTTGCCAGGGCTACCTTTGGAAATTTGGAATGAAAATATGTTTATGGATATTGTGAACTCTTTTGGGAAATACTGTACTATTGATAAGGTCACCACATCTATGAAGCACTTGTTGTTTGCTAGATTTTGTGTGTTTTTGGATAATAATCTTGTTTTTCCCACTAAGATGAGCTTATATCTTCTAAATTTGTTAAGTGGGTGTAGGAGATTGATTATGAGGACTCCTCGATTATTTTTTCATTCTTGTGATAAAGTGGGTCATACCTCCACTAATGTCTTCAGTAATAAGAAACCACACTTTATTTGGAAGAAAAAGGAAAAGTTTCCAAATTTTGTGGAGGATCACACTGCTCCCTCCATGGAGTTTCAAAATGAAGTTTCTAATCGAATTTCCTCTCTAATGTTGGAATCTTGTGTTGTAACTTTGGGGTTGGAAGTTGGTTCTATAAGTGATCTGGTGTCTTCTTCCTATAAAAAAAGAAGAAATTTTTTGTGGAGAAGAATCCTTGTATTATATTATAGAAAAAATCCATGGAATAAGTTTGTAAACCACCATGACTTAGTGCTCGTCAGGTGGTGTTTCATGCTTTGTATTGCTTTGTTTTCTCTTTTTCAAGTGGTGTCTCTTGCTTTGTAATGCTTAGTTTTTTGCAGCCATGCCATTGCTCTATTTGGTTGTTCTTTGTTGTCGAGTTGTGCTTATTGCTCTATCTTTCTTCTTGTACAAGGGTCAAGGCCCTTTCAAAAATCCTATTTTTCTAGTAAAAATTATGAAGGATTTTGGAGTATGAAATTTTTTCCTTGAAAGTAAAAATTGGTATAGATTGCATTGTCAAAGTAAGTATGTTGATACTATTTTGTGATGGTTTTCTCTACATGATTTTAATTCAATGAGTATTCCTTTATCTATAGGCACCAAGCTTTCATTGAACATTTGTTTTAAATATAATAATATTAATTAGGATATGAAAAATGTGTTATCAATATCTTGATGTATGAAATGATGTGTACTAGACTAGATATTGTTAAAAAAGTGAGATTATTGGGAATTTTGTCTAATCCTCATAGAAATCATTGGACTTGTGTTAAGAAGGTGGGTGAAAGCGTGAAGTTGAGTCCACTTAAGGTGGAAATTTCCGACTCAGGAAAAAACTTGAAATTAGGAAAAACAAAATGGGATCCCGTTATTTAACAAATAGGATCCCATTTTACTTTTGGGCCCCAAGCCAAAAAATGGGATCCTATTCCAAAATGGGATCTTGTTTCATAAAAATAAAAATAAATATGCTTTTATGAAAAGGGATACTTTTTCTTAAAAGAATACAAAAAATACCTTTTTATGAAACAAGATCCCATTTTAGAACGGGATCCCATTTTGTAAAATTTGAATTTTTGGTTGGGTTTTTGCCTTGTTTTTTGGTTCAAGAAAAGGATTGTGGACCCAAACCTAAGCTTTGGACTTGGTTTGACCTAAAACTTGAAGGTCATATCAATTCCACAAGAAAATAGTGACTTTGGACATATGTGTGAATACCTTTTATGCATATTTTTTTGATGAAATTAAAACCCATTATAGATGAGAATATCTAAAAAAATTTACAATTGGATTATTTTTTCTATTTTAAATTAATTTATAATGAAACTAGTATAAAAAAAAATCCTTTAATCCTTTTGGTTTTTTTCCCTTGCTCGCTTTGGCTTCAGAATGAATCTGTGCTAAAAAAGTGAAGGCTACTCCTAAAAGCGCACAATGCGCCACTTAGTGGTTGCAAAAATTTTACATATTGTTTCCCTTTCAGGTGTAGGTTGGGGCATGTGTTAGCTTGGCAGGGATTTTCATCAAAGCTATTCTCACAAATCTAAGATTGCCTGCTCACTTGACATGTCATCTATTTTGCTTCAGGCAGTTTGTATGTTTTGTGGAGTGATCTCTTTGAGCGGAGTTGGTCAGGAACATGGTCACATCTTGCTTTTCGGGTGGAACATTATATTTTGCATCATTGACCTCTATGGTTGATTGATCAAATTTTCACCAGGTTGTGTTGAAATCTAATTGTTTTTTGATAGTATCTTTACTAAAATATCTAAAGCCATTAATGAAGCAGTTGGGACTTAATGAGTGAAGATTGTTGTGATCTAATCAAGATCTAAGATTGGATTGTGGGCTATCAGGATAAGGCACCTGACACTTTATTCTTCTAGAATTTTTTTGACGGTGCTCTCATCTTTTGGTTATAAATAGGGGTCAACAACATTAGTAAGAAAGTTAAAAAAAAATCTTTGAAAGTATTTTCAAAGGATATAGATCTATTAGGGAGTTTATATATTTAGAAGTAGAAGGTTTTACAAAATATTGCTATTTTCTCTGGCATGTTATATTAATTCAAACTATCATTTGATTGGCATCCAACCTTTCATTTTCAGTTCATATATTATTGAAGTTTGGTCTATTTTGGAGAAATCTTTGAAATTATGCATGATGCTATGACCTCTATCAAGTTTCTTTTTTGTATCTCATTCATGTTAAAAAAATTGTTAAGTTTTCTTTGATAGTTCAGATAGCTAATTTTCATGTTGTTAAGCTTCTATGTTGAATGCTAGCTTTCAGAAATTCGATTATGTCTATTGAACTTTTCCATTTTCTGTAAAAAGTTTACCATGTTTCATATTATGTTGTGAAGGGAGAAGGGTTATGTGATTTTTTGGATATTTCTGTTAATCTTTATATTTTTCTTATGTCTAGACGGACCTTAATGGGTGCTTCCCATGGGGATATTTAAAAGACTACACTATTCTTTTACTAGCCATTGTTTCTCATTCTCTTCCCAACAATGAAGGGTCTATGACATTATGTGTCTATCATATCAGTTATAAGGAATAGTTAAGGTTTTAAATGTTGTAAAAGCTTTAGCACATCGCCATTTTTATGTTGTATTCACATTTATTTCTACCTTTACCCCCAAAACACAAAGAAGAGCCGATTTTCTATAAAAATCCCAGAGGTTATTCAGTAAGACGCAAATTGGTCCCCAACTCATTGAATTTCCCATAAGGCTATCAGAGAGGCATAAGCTTTGATGATCAAAATTTATTTTTTTGGCACACCTGGTGGGACAAAAGTTTTTTAGAATGTTTGATTAGAAGTCAATTTTTTTTCTTAAATTAGAACAAGAAAAGAGGCTAGAAATTTCATGCCCATAATCCAAATAAGAGTGTCTTGAAGAGGCCATTTTCACTAATCCTAGTTACCTGCCTTGACATCAAGGAGAAGAAGACTTACAAGTTTTGTATCACCTGTAAGAAGCAATAGGGAAAGAAGTGTTAACCCACAATCCAGAGCTTTATCTACTTCACTAAGAGGTCAAACTTTCTAAATCAGAATACCAATATATCCTATCCATAGGAATCTATTTTCAATGGCTCGTCTAGGTGCCCCTACTCTTAGAAATTTTGTAACCTGGGATAGAAGTAGTCCGCTACAACAACCTACACCCCCAGACATGTGGCCCACCATACCTTCCAATCCTCTCAAGGCTATCCCAAAGTTTTTTAGAGAGGATTTTAAGACCCTCTTTGAACATCTCCAAGATATAGCGGAGGTATGTAGAGTATATAACATCATAGAGGAGAATGTTTCTCTTAGGTTAATAGCCATTTATTTCAAAGGAAAAGACTAGGACTGGTATAAGTTTTTGGCTTCCAGTTCTATCCGCTCTTAGGACCAGCTCAGAGATAAGTTGTTCCAATGCTTATCCAAAAAGGGAGATCACTCCTTTTTACTATAACAATTAATCACCATCAAAAGTGATCCATAGGAGGCCATGAGCGACTTTAACACCAAGTTTCACAAGACCTGGCAAAGGATTCTTGTGAACACCAGGCCTTCGACCACTTTGGAATTCATGTTATACCTAAAGGATGTCAATTTGGATATCACTCTCATGGTACAATCAATGGGAGGATATTTTATTTTTGCCACATACAATCTTGTTGTGTGTGTTGAAAACAATCTCATTGGCATCGAAAAACTTCCACCACATCTACCAATGCCCATGTTCACATAAATATCTTGTGGTCCTCAGGAAGAAGCAACTCCAAGCACCTCCACTCCACAAGCAACCACATCAACTATACCACCATCCATGTACGTATACCCTAGCGCTCAACCAAGCACATCAAGCTCCTCTTCATTAGCAACAAATGTCAATGATATGAATAATCTCATGCAGTCCTTTGTGAATGAGCTAGTCCTCATTCGATGACAATAAGCAGCACCTCTAAAGACTTCCCTGTATACCTATCAAGCAGGAAGGCCATCTTATCAACAAAACACATATCAAGGAGCCTCGAAAGGAGGAGGTCAACAAATGGTGCCCGCAAACTAGATAGTCTCTATTACCATCCTACTTCAGATCATTAGGAAATAGTCTAGGAAAAGATTTATTCTCAGGCCAAAACAATGTGGTAGAGGAGGAGAACACATGATGCTTCCTGTGTAATGATAGTCATATGCCTTAAATTTTCCCAAGGCTAAATCTTCAACAAAAGATAGCAGAGTAGAGAAGCTAAGGCATTTTTTCAAGCATGAAAGAATACTAGTCTCCCAAAATGGAGAATGCCCACTTTAGAGTGCAAACACAAGGAATGTCCTTAGAACCAAAGCTGGATATCACGTTGGACCAAGTTCTCTTCTCTTGGATGGAATTAGAAGATGCAGTATTTGCAAATGATGCTTTGATGACTAGTTCCCCACAAGTACAATTCGAATACAACATAACATCCAAAAGAAGGCTTATTGGAGAGTACGTGCAACAAGCCCCACAACGTCCACAACCACAACCACAAGTAAAGCAAGCCACGTAGGCCTAATGCATTCAGTAGTCGCAAGCTCCACTATTACCAAAGAAGGAGATAGACAAAGCACCAAACCCATCCACATCATATTACCCTCTCCCAAAAGTGAGAGAGATACCATCTTTCAAACCCAAGGTCTTGCCAGTCAGAATGCTCAACATTTTCGAACAATTCAAACAGGAACCTACTAATATATGTCTATGGGATGTTAATATCGATTCCAGAACAAAAGGTATTTCTCTATGAAGAATTAAATAAGGAAGAAAAAACACTGCAAATGGATCTAATTGTATCGCGTGATCAAGTTAAAGTGAAAGAGCTCGTGTTGGACCCCCAATATTTGAGAGATGCAACATACGTGAAAGTCGTGGAAAATGCAAAGGTGAAAGAGGTAAGCAAGCCAAAGCCCACACGTTTCTTTTTAACACTTATTGTGGGAGATAAGATTTTACATAATAACATGATTGATTTGTGAGCTAGTACTACGGTCATGCCCAAACAAATGGTTGACACCTTGAAACTCGTGTATGAGCCTCTTGAGAAAGGAATCATGCAATTAGATGGGAAGAAGGTTTTGACCTTCAATCACATCAAGGACCTATCTTTGACCTTCTTTTCATGCCAAAGAAAAATGGTCACACAAGAAGTAGTTGTGATAGACACCACCCCAGTATTCAAGATGTGCCTTTCAAGGGACTTTACAACAAAGCTTGGTAGATATTTAGCGCTTGATTGGTCTCATTTGATATTATGGACCAAGCATGGGGAAAAGATGAAGATCCTATTTGAATCATTTCACCCATAACATATAGTGGACAATTTTGTCCCATGCTTTGAAGGAGTGCATACCTCCTTCTCAAAAAGATAAACACCTACACTTTTTTAGGGTTAGGTGCATTCATGCTCATAGTAGGAGCCGAGAGCAAAACCAAATTCGATTGAATAGATGTAGAGTGGATAGGAGAGTAGGACAAAGTAGGAGGCCCTAAAGTAGGGGTGGTCGACTCCCCTTCCTTCCTCTACAAAGTGGCCTGTTTAGTTGCCAAATCCTTTAACTCATGCTTGCACTCACACAGAAGGCAGTTTCTGTGACTTTAGGAGCTAGAGGATGGGAGTTGACAAGGGATAGAAGGCTCCTACTTAGCCATAGGAGTGTCCATCACAATTGTCTCTGGTCAAGGTATAGATTTGTGGATGAGATTAGGAGGAGGTTGAGAGATAGTAGGCGGAGTAATCTCTAGCACCTCAGTGATAGGCCTCTTTCCTTTAACTACTTTAGGAGTAGGAGTGATAGGAGGTCGTGGAGGCTGAGACATAGAGGGCTCCCATTGGGGACCCTTCCTCCTACTATAAATGTATGGCCAAGGTCGAGGAAGCATAATAAGAAGGTCTGATATCCTAATCTTGGTTTTACGCCAAGCACACACCATCAAACTTCTTATATGGAATCTAGAAGTAGACATCCAAAAATCTCCTTCAAAAAGGGGAGTAGAAGAGGCACCTCGAGGATGGGCAGGACTCTCCTTTCCCTTTCGAGAAGAGGAAGTAGCTTGTTGCTGCATTATTAGAGGTGTCACTTTCGGTTGTCCCTTACCCCCGATCTTATACTTCACATAGTTTTGATAAAGTAGGTTCATTCTAGGGGGAAGTGGGTAGATCGGGGTGGGTTAGAAATGATACAATGAATAGCCCCCATAGGATACCAATGGCTAGTATCCAGTGTCATGCAAAATGATCACAACACCTTCATGGGATGATTTTAAACACTTATGAATAACAAAAGTAATTTCGTTCATGGAAGCTAGCCACAAATGCCTAACTTTACCTTGAACAAATCAGATTCTGGAAAAACATCAAAGGTAGTATCCATAGCCCTAGATCCAACTATGATGGAAGGAATTATTGAGCCATATAGCTTAAGTGAGAGACCATCATGTGTACGAATGGTAGACTTCATTTCTTCATACTCTTCCCATTGTAATGAATTTAACCGCATTGTCTCCTTTATAATAACATTCACTCGGCTTGCGGGATCAACTAGGACACTCATCATAATGGTTTGATTGAGGCGAGCGGGAATGTAGGGGGGAGAGGGCTTGTTATTCAAGGGCATGTCCTATGAGGTGAAAGTCACTTCTAGTGAACCAGTTGTGTGCTACAAGGAAGGAGTAATCATGAGCATATTAATGTATGTCAAGGTCTGAGTAGAAGAATCAAAGGGATCAATAATCAAGTTAGCAAAGTGAGACAAAAATGGGTCCGTGTAGATCTGCAACTCACTATTGGCCTTCACTAACAATTTATTCACATTTTTTTTCATCCCATTGAGAAAAATTGTACCATCATCAACGAAATCCTATATCTCATGATGTAGGCGCATACAATGCTTGGTATCATGCCCGTTAACCCAATGGTGCTAACAAAAAGCATTTGCATCATACCAAACAAGATAAGGTTTCTTGAGAGGTCGAGGGCTTTCAAAAGTTATGATCTTATCCTTCAACAACTTTTGCAAGATGGAAGAATAAGATTCTTATAACTTTGTAAACTTCCTGTTGCATCTCAGGCCATTGTCATTTGTCATGGTGACTAAATTTGCAATAGCTTTACCTTTTCCTAAGATAGATACCATAGATTTTCCTTTTGAATGGGAGTGTGAGGAAGATCCTTCAAACTAAACTACTATTTGTTGATATTCCTGCAACACGACACCCTGATGCACAAAGGAAGGGTATTTCATTATGACACTTTTTTCCTGCCAAGCTCTCTACAGGTTACCTACAAACACCTTGTTCACACTAGAGTCAGGCAACAGGTACGAGATCTATGAAAAGAGTGCTTGCTATCATGCTATGAAATCAATTATCTTCTTGTTATCCCCTTGCTTACATCTGGCGAGATCTGAGAAGGTCATATTCAAACCGATGTTAGCTTGGAATTGTTAGAGAAACTTATTCACAAGTTAGTCAAATAAAAATATAGAATTTTTGGGCAAGGAACTATACCACTTGAGTGTTGTGTCCTTGAGAGATCAAGGAAATAGTTTTTCCATCAAAGCGTCATGATGAAAGAAATCCATACACATGACATTAAAGGATGAGACATGTGTTTGCAAATCCCCTTTTCCGCCATACTTCTCAAATTTGGGAATCTCCATTCCTTATGGGAAGGGAGTATTCATAATTGCTATTGACAATGGGCAATGTCGAAAGAAAGGCTGAAAGATAGGCTAGGCAGAGGCTTGGGAAAGGCTCACCAACTGTTTTTGCATCTGAACCATGTTCTGCAGAAGGGCATTTAGAATAGGGTCAGAGGATGACAAAGGCCCATTGGAACCTCCAAAACCGCCACCATCATAGCCACCTCCAAAGTGACCTTTGAAGCCACTGTCGTGACCACCGCTGGAGCCACCACCACCAGTGTGGCCTCCACTAGAGCCACCTCAATGACCAAAACCACCACCATGGCCTCTACCAAAGCCACTACCACTCATTCCATGGAAGCCCCCACCACGAGAGGTAGTAGGAGGGGTGAAACTGAACCTAAGGGGTATTCTACTCACCTTTGGAGTAATAGGGCTTTGAGAAGCAGAAAGACACTGATTGAGGACCCTATTTCATCCATGCATACAAACGTGGTGAGCATTGAAATGCCAAATTCTATGGTGCCCGTCCCATAGCAACCCCTTGCAATCACCTCCAAATCTGGCAGGCAATATAGCATTACAAGATTAGACATAATTCTAGCTATATACTAATATAGTAAAGCAACCATGCATAATGACATCTTTATTGTTATCAATCGTGGGAATATAAATTCACCATATTTTCTAGGAATATGCAATGAACTCGGAAATCAGATTGTTATAATCGAGAGAAGCGATTTGAAGCCTAGGTAAAGCAAATTTGAGTCCATCAATCATAGCATTTAATTTTGAATTGAATCCAGATGCAGCCTGGTTTATCTCTTCGTCACATGCTCCCCTGTTCGAAAAGCTTCTAAGTGTTTTCTCTAATGGTAGACATCCCAATGGTGGAACATTAATCAAAGCAATTCTAGTGGCACCCAGATTGTATAACTCCTGCAAAATTCAGACTCAGAATTCACTGCAATTATTCTTGGACACTACTAAATGCCAAGAGTAGAGACAAGTTATAACCATACCTTGATATAAACTGTCTATCTATTCAAGAGGAAATCTGTATACTCTTGAATGGTGAATTGAAGTCGACGAGTTGGGAGTGCGAAGTAGTTGACAATGAAGTCATTGGTGCCTATCAAAATGAAGAATATTGCCTTTCTAATTATGGTCTTCGCCCGTTCCTCTCCCAATAATCCTGCTATTCTCTTTCTATACTCTTTAAAGTACTCGATTTGTCTCCAAACTGGTATCACATTCTGCATTCATTTATAACAAATCCAGCTTATGAAATTGTAGGAAAAAGCTGACGGGTTACATTGTACTGCAAATAGATTAAGGTCCTGTGAAACATTATAATATGTAATGGCTGCCTACTTTTTTTTGAGCAGTGAGATTGTCTAAGCCTGTACTAGAAGATGCAAAATAGACTCCAGTTAGCGAATTGTCTAAACCTGTACTAGAAGATGCAAAACAGACTCCTGTTAGCAAATCTTGGGCATTGACGTTTGGGGCCAAAAAAGCGGACAACAATTCCTTGATTCTGAGTCCTTCAACTGTAATCAAATGTTAGAATAATAGATATCATGAAATTTGTAAATGGGTGAAAATAGAACAAGCCAACATAAATAACCAACAATCTTCTGATTAATAATAAAAAATTTACTTAACAAACAACAATAATTCTGACAGGCGAATTTAGAATTTTAAGCACTTGCAAGACCAAATTGTTTCTGTTATCAGAGGCAATATATAATCTACACTTATTGGCTCAAGCTGACAGGAAATTTTACAGTGTAACAAAATAGAATATCTAAGGAAAACATGCAATACAAAATCCACGTTAATGATCTTTCAGATTTACTCGCAAGCTCTAAGAAAAATATCCATCTATGGCATCTATAGGCTACCAAAGTAGTCAGACATGAGCTTTCCATTGGAGAGCCTTCCTGTGGGAATGTGATCTATGAAATCTCTTCCATAAGGAGGAAATCAGCAGTTGATATCATACTAATAAAATCATTATTCCCTGTATCTAAATAGGAGTCCCCAAACGCAAAAACAGTAGGCTCTTTCTGTCCTCCGACAAACAAAATGTTGTCACATTTCTGAGCTATTATGATAATGAAACTGAAAAATACAGGGTGTAAAATAAGAGATTCTGCCCTTGATTTCATTATCAATAAATATGTGAGCAATAAATTTAATTCAACCCCTTTCAAGGTAAACTATCAACAATGGAATGGATGAAAGATAAGTTTCCCCCTCACAAGGCTTCGTTTTGTATAATTTTTCATTCACCAAACTAGAGTGGAGAAAATTAATATGATGTTAGTGACGAGTTTAAGTGGACGTTGACACACAACTAACTTGGGTGAATAATTATCGTGATCGCTACAGAGTGCGTACCGACAGACTCCACCAATCGAAAGAGCACACGTTGAGTCCTCTACATAACTCCTCATTCGTCAAATTTAAGATCTTAAACAACACTAAAGAATACTGTCGCTCAGTCTAAAAAGTCTTTTTCCCATCATTTTATATAACTTAACAATTTACTAGTAGTTGCGTGTAGTGACATGTAACAATGAGCCGATAGACGGAGGGGAAATGCAAATGGCAGAGATGTATACACACATAGAAGGAATTTAGAATATGATAGATGCATATCTGCATAGAGGGAATGATAAGTTGTATGTTAAGTGATATATGGGACATCGATCTCACAATTGATCGCAATGACTAAGAATGGCATGTGCAAACAACAATGGTACATACTGACACATTCATAAAATCATAACCCATATTTTGAGTGTTATATGGAACATTGATCTCACCATTGTTCGCAGTGATGAAGAATGTATTTTCCATATGTGCAGATATGTATGTATGTCATAGTAGATGCAAACACGATTGATACCTAGTGATCCCTACTTGCCATATAGAACATTGATGCAACCATTAATTGGTTTTAACAAACAATATAGTCTTTTCTGAACAACAACGTATTGAAGATTGAAACAATATAGCCTTTTCAACAACACCTTATCGAAAATGAAACAATATAGCCTAAATTAGAGAACAACATTTAACAATGTCTTATGGAAATCAATATAAAATGTATAAGATTAATTTTTTTATTGTATTGCAAGCATAGCCACTAAATGAAAGCCATAAATCAAACAATATTGGTTTGAGCAATGGCCCAGATGGAAAAACCCACTAAACACAAAAATTCACAGTAACAAACGTATGCAAAAATATAGTCTTTTTTCAACAGCATGGTAAGGAGAATTACAAAAATAAACTGACACATTCTTGGAATGATAAGTCGTATTTTGAGTGTTATATCGAACATGGATGTCACCATTGTTCATAGGGATAGATAATTTATTTTCCCTGTGCAGATATGTATGTATGTTATAGTAGATGCAAACACCATTGATACATATTGATCCCTATGTGTTATATAGAACATTGATGCAACCATTAATTGGATTTGACAATCAGTCTAGTCTTTTCTAAATACCTTGTCAAATATTGAAACAATATAACCTTTTCAACAGCAGCTTATCGAAAATGAAACAATATAGCCTAAGCTAGAGAACAACAATGAACAATGCCTTATGCAAGTCAACATAAACTATATAACATTAAAACTATTTTATTGCATTGCAAGCATGGCCACAAAATGAAAGCCATAAATCAAACAATATTGCAGTGGCGCATATGGAAAAACCCACAAAACACAAAAAATAATAGTAAGAAACATATGCCAAAATATAGTCTTTTTTAAACAACACGGTAATGAAAATTGAAACAATATAGCCTTTTCAATAATGTTTTAATAATCCTTTATCATACCATTACACTAATACAATAGAACATAGATGATGTTGATATAGATATACATTATCTCAAAAGGATGATACAATTATGTGAAATCTTAGAATATAATTGAAATGTTAAATAAGTGTATTTACATAAGTCATGCACAACCTTAAGAATAAATAGATAATTGCATTCACTGAATTATGTTGAACATTGATACAATTTTTTTTAAATATATATTTTTATTTTATTTCTAACCATTCTAACTGATTTTGAGGTCATTGATTATTCTCAAAGGTCATTTATGGGACATTACTTCGTCAAAATCTTGATTGTGTGACTTGAAAACTCAACAAATTTGAGATCATAACAAAAAGCCAAACCATTATGAATTTTGGGAGTCAAGAAAGCCAAAAATAAGAATAGTTGATAGAGCCTGGCTGAAAGCCTTGCAGCAAGGCTGACTTCATAGAAGATCTAATATCATGAAAAGATCCATAGTACTCATGAATATAAACTAAGATGAAAGATCCTTGCCTAAGACATTACTATGTTATGCAAGACACAATTGTTTGTATTGAGCATGGATACAAAAACAAAGGAAAATGTGAAGTTTAGTGCAATAAGCATGTGTCATTGGTAGACAATATGTAAAGTAGGAAATATAAACAAGCGTATAATTTATAACAAATATTATGCAATGCATGTGCAATAAAAGAAATTAAATAAATAAGATGTAGGCATACCTTGTGGGTGCAATGAGATGTAGTATGAATAGAAGAGAAGAAGGCCTGCTCTCCACCCTACCATATTGGGTGATGTAGGCTCATGGGCTGCCACCAAACCCCTGAACAAGAACATACATTGGCCACCACTATGATTAATAGGGAAACTGAGGTTCGACACCTGAATTTTTTTTTTTAAAGTTGAAATTAGTGACATACATTTTAAAAGTATATATAGTTGTATCATTTATGAGAAAGAATTTGACATGTAGTTGTGAAATAAGAGATGGGATAAAGGACATAAAGCCTTACCCTCTATATAAATAGAACGTAGTTGCAGTTTGTACACCATGACAAACATGTCATCACAAAGCTATTTTGTATTGTGGAGATGTGCAGTTACAGTTGAGAAAATTTGCAATCTAAAACAGTTTCAATTATATATATAGTTAGACACAAGGAAAATTTGAAGTTTAGTGCAGCGAACATGTGTCATTGGCAGACAATATCTAAATTAGGAAATATAAACAGTTCTATAGTCCATCAAAAATATTAGGTAATGCATTTACAATAAAAGAGATCACATAGACAAGATGCAGGCATACCTTTTAGAGAGAACATGACACAACATGTTTACACTTATAACTCCCATATAGTTATATTCTAGCACCTGAGAATTTTGTTGAGTTGAAATCAATGTTATTCATTTTTTGAATTATATACTATTGTATCATTTGTCAGAAAAAAATTGAGATGCAATTGTAAAATAAGAGATGGAATAAAGAAGATAAAACATTACCTTGTATATAAATGGAATGTAGTTGCAAATTGTACACCATGGGAAAGTTGTGATCTGTAGTTACAACTAAGAAGATATGCTATCTAAATAGTTTAGAATTTGATATACTTAGACACAAATGGTTTGAAGGCGAGAGCATTGGTAGTGACATTATTGACCAAAGAAGAGGAACATATCTAGACAAACATTAAATATAAATTTTATTTGGTCAAGCAAAGAAGAGGAAGGAATCCAGGTTTGTCATTAGAACAGACGAGAAGCATAATGCAAGAATAAAATAGAAACTTCTCTTAGTAATCACCATAGAAGTAGAACTCTGGCTAGCTTGGCAGTAGTCATTGCATCTAGACTATGTAGGGAACGAGAATGATACAAAATTAGAAATGGTGGGAATTCTAAATGCATTGAAATGAACAGGGAACGGAGAAGTGGTATAGTTACTGTAAAGAATAGAAACATCTCATCATGATCGAAATGCAGAAAATTGTTGGAGGTGATCCTCTTCTTTGATTCACAATGCATTGTATTTGTCTGAATGTAGTCTAGAGTATCTCTCAAAAGAGAAAGGTGGATCTATACGTATTCCTGTTATTTATTTTACATGGAAAAGAGTTGTGAATGTTAGCCCTTGTATTTATTTAGTTTCAATATCTATTGCAGCTCTCTTCAATGTCAACCCCTGAGATTTATGTATTGTTACTACCCAAGGGATTGTCAAGGGTAGCTATCTTCAACTACCCCATGTGATCAGGGGAATGGGGATGGCTCTTGGGTTGTCTAGATCCCATGTTGGACCAATGTAGTCTGGGAAGTGGACAACAACATATTCAAGTAGTTGGGGTGGTTTAACACCCCTAGCATATAAGATAGACTTCACAAAACCCAATGATCCATTAACCAAGCTTGTTTCCCCCCAAATATTTTTTGTTAACATTACTTGTTCGCTAATTGCAAGTAAGAGATATGCTTGAAGTTTCTCATCATCACCATAATCAAGTGTATTTTGTAGAGTAGTTTTAGCAAGACTAATTGCAATGGGTACATTTAACTGTTGAAGCATTTTCCTATTGTGCAAGGCAACACACCTATTTGTTGGGAATAAGTGAATAGTTGCATCAAACTCTTGGTTCTCTTTAGCTGAAAGCATGGATATTTTTTTATTCATAAGATTTTGCCAATCAGCCGAAGATTCTTGACGATTTCTAATATTGGAAAGGAGTCTATGAAATTGTTATTGTGTATCAGATTGTCCATGCTAGCGGAAGACTATGTCGAGAATGACAACAATGTTGAAAGTGTGCCAAAGAGCCCAGGTTGTGGATAAAGAAGCATAGATAGGCCTATCCAAAATAGGTGGAATTTATCCTAGGTTGCCCAAAAGTATAACAGAGGCACCACCAAATGGCTGCATATGTCTAGTAGGAAATGTTTGCCGCAATTGACTATCTATTTTGAACAACAACTTGGGCCCCAAGAAGCTCATTTCATCAATTAAGATGTACTTAATATGTTTGAAGTTATCTTGAAATATGGTCAATGGTCATCCTTTTAATGGATTCATATCTCTAGTTGGTATCCATAGAGTTGTATGCACTATAGAGGCATGTATATTGTAGGTAGCCACCCCAGTTGGCACCAAAGCAAACAAAGGATTCATTCTTTGGTTCGTCGATGTATTTATTGTGCTTTAGATGTTGTCTATAAGAAAAGATTTACCTATACCAATAGTAACTTGAATAATTATATGCAACTATGATGATGAAGATGGGGCAAGAAGGTGTTGTTCAATAATATTTAGAGCAAGATTTTTCTTTGGAAAAAGTTGATGACAAAGTGTAGGTGCAACCAGTGGACAAAGAGTGTCTTCAACTTTATGCAATTTACTTGTTGAGATAAAATCTATAACAACATTATGAAAATTCTTAGGAACATCATGTGTGCCCCACATGTGATTTAAATCAAAGTCCCATCTACCCAATAGTTGTTGTTGGTCAAAGCAAACATCGTTTGTAGTGCCAAGGCAAGAAAGCAACTCCCATTTGTATTCATCTATGGGTGACAAATATTTGGTGTTGTCGGTATCACTATTACCTTCCTCTTCATTGGTGGGGGGAGCAATAACTCTATTGGCATGCCAAGGGTGATAGCAAACAACATGAAATAGCACCCAATTTTGTGTTATACTATCTCTAGTGAGGCCTATGTCTGCTTCAACATTTCAGAAAGGCTTATACAGTAGCAATTTTGACCAGCAAAATGTTTCAAAGGTATCACTATGCTCTGGGAGGGTAGACTTGAATAGTGGGTAAACAATGATGATAGCAGGGTGTAGGTGCAAACACCAACCCCGACCTTTGCGATTTTTTAGAAATGTATACAATTGTGTAGATTGAATAAGGGATATAGTCTCCATTTCAGCTAGCCTTTACATGTAACAATGACTATAACCAGCTGCAAGCTCATCACCATTATTGGCTATTTTCAAATGGTGGAATTTTTGCCTGCTCACATTCAAAGATAAGAAGTGATTGCTTGAGATGACAAGGGGAAAATTTTGCAGCATATGACATGTTTCTTGTGCACCAATTTCATGATCTGCAACCAAGTTCATCATGAATTTTTGATAGGAAAGCAACACTTTATCCCTAGATGAATTTGTATTTGCAAGCCTCTACAAGATATAGATATAGCTTTCGAAATTTTTTTCAAACTTTGATGCATATTTAAAATTGTAGTTTAGCACAATTTGGATTGACGTGATTGGATGGCAATCAACATTTTCTCACCAGATTGAAAGCATCTCAGGGTTGTGGATATTAATAGCTCATCATTTCTTGTTGGCCTATAGGATGTTTTCTATTCACTGTCAATTACCAATGTCGATGATGGTTGTGCATTCCATGGAGCTTTGTAGTGACATTGTAATTGGTGGCCTTTTTTTATTGAGGCAAGTGTATTGAGTAGATTTGGTACAAATGTTCATAATCCACCATTGGATCCTTGCAAGAAATTTGTGAACTATCAAGAAAACACGGGTCCTCCAAAGAAGAGTGGGCATGTGTAGGATCATCATGGAAAAAATAGGCCCTTAAGTGGCAATAAAATTTAGAAAAATCAGAGTTAGGCAACTTGACGTAAAACTTTGAATAAGTTAACTATATTATTTCAAAAATATGGAAGAATAGAATCTGTTGCAAATTGAATGTAGCTTTTAAACTACTAGGTTTATTTTTATTTAAAAAATATCTATTTGGTGAAAATTTGAAATTTCAATGCAGCGGTACTTAAATTTCAAGGAAAAAATAAGAAGTGGTTGTTTGTCTGACCACCCTAACCACAATAAAATGATGATTATTTTTTATAATATTTTAGATATAAGTAGAAGACTCATGTCCCGATGTGATGCATATTTTTTTGTAATTTTTTTCCAAGTAAATAATTAATTATGTTTTTTTTATTACAACTTTTAAAAAATATAAAAACTCGTACATCTGACCACCTTAACTTGGTCAAAACTTAATGAAATTCAATTTTATTTTTTTAATCTTATATTATGTGAAGCATAGAATGTGACACATGTTTTGGATTCAAAAAATGTGATACTGTTTGAAAGCTATAGATGTTTTTCAATTAGCCTATCAATCAGGACTTTAGTCGTAATTCAAATAGAAAATGAATAATAATAATTTATTAAATTCAAAGTAAAGCATAATTTATATTGGTGGAAAGCTAAGAATATCCTCTAAAAACCCTTTTCGTTTCATCAATTTTCGGTAAAAAAAAGTCGTCAGCCACATGGGCCATCATATCACTTACATATCGCCACTTTTTGGCCCATCATAATCCTACACATACCCGAGTGATGGACTCTTGATAACTTAGCTACTCTAGGGAACGAGGATTCCCTACCAAAACATAGCGATCGAAGAATTTTTTTTCCTGTTGAAACTCATATGGGTTGGACTAATCAATCATGTCCATATTTAGGGCACCTAGAAGCCACAAGAAACTATGGACATGTGTTGATCCACGGTGTTGCCACTCATACCTATACCAGTAATCTTTTGGATGGAAAATCATCTCAATAACCTCTTCACGGAAATGGTGAACCAAAAGTGCATGTACAAGGTTGTTATGTGCGAGTTATGGATGAAATTTTCTATGAAGCGTCTTCAAGAGTATGGCATATGCAGTTGGGCATAAGGATCAATTACCTTGTACAAATCAATCCATTTTGTGTCTGTAGAACTCAAAGTGAAGAAGAGAGTCGATGTGCCAAGATGGTGGATCATTTCCATGAGATCTTAACAACACCTACCCTAATATGAGTGGGTCCCTCACAAAGGTGCACCAAAGTGAACAAGTTGGTTTGACATTTGGGTTTCTAGTGCATCTCGAAGAAATTGTCACAAAGCAACAACACACTTTGGGCTCCTTTCTTCCAAGTTTGTTTTCATGAAAACGAAACCCGACTGTTGGCTTCGATGTCACATTATCAAATTATAAAGGTAATATCTAAATCTGGCATGCCTTCCAAATCTATTATCATAGTATGTTATCAAGTGCAATGCATATTCATGTAAGTGAATTTTTATGCTTCTCTATTGTAGGGGCATTGCTATTCTAGTGGGGAACAATGTTGGAAAATCCATGCTTAATAACCCTTATGTATTTTATTCATTGATAGGGGGGTGTTGGTAAGAAGTTGAGTCCACTTTTTGGCCAAAAAGTGGAAGTGTTTTCCCTGATTTTCAGAATTTGACACTTTGACCTTAAAATTTGAAGCACTTAGAGATGGAATCTTAGAAAAAGTCACTGATCAGAAAATGTAGTACTCGGAGTCTAGTTTAAAAATATGTAATTTATTTCAATACCCAAATTGTACAAATTGAGTTTCAATAAGAATTTCTAAAAACCACTGTTTAAAAGTAATTTTTTTTACCATACCATGCACGTGTATGACATCCATATTTTGACCTAAAATATTGTATTTTTCTAAATAGTTTTGGGAAACTATTTGTGACTCATTGAAGCTTGCCTTTGATATTTTTTTGTAATTTTTTATTGAATATTTTTTTTATTGTTAAATTTTTATTAGGCATATTTGTAATTTTAAAAAATCATCGTGTACGACACACATAAGATGACCTAAACTTATCATTTTTTGATTTTATTCGTTTTTAAATTGAAAATAATTGTCTAATTTTTTCCCTCGTGCAATCCGTTCATAAAAATGTTATGTTGATAAAAAGTTATTAAAATACTAAAAAACACTGATAATCCAAGTTTATGGACCTACTTAATTAGAAATTAAATAAAAAATATAAAATTAATCCAATTGTAAAAAAAATTACATATTTAGAATCTACAGTGTCTAATCTATAATGGGTTTTAATTTCATCGAAAAAATCTACAAATAAAGCCTTCAGACGTATGCCCAAAGTTAGTATTTTTTTGTGACATTGCTAGGACCTTCAACTTGCAGGTCAAACTAGGTCCATGGCTTAGGTTCGGATCTCCAAACCATTTCCCAAACCTATAAACAAAGAAAAAACCCGACCTACATTTGAAATTTTAAAAAACGGGATCCCATTTTGAAAATTGTCAAAAACTACCATTTTTGGAATTTTTGAAAACGGGATCCGTTTTGAAATTTTCCAAAATGGAAAAATTTTAGAAAATGGATGTTCAAAAACAAAACTTTACAAAATAGGATCCCGTTTTCAAAGTTACAAAAATGGAAATTTCCATTTTGGAAAGTTTCAAAACAGGATCCCGTTTTGAAAATTTTCCAAAAATGGATTTTTTTCAAAACGAGATCCCATTTTTTAATTTTTGGCTCAGGATCCCGAGCCTAAACGGGATCCCATTTATCATAAACAAGATCCCATTTATTAAAAACGAAATCCCATTTTTGCTTAGCTGATTTTGTTTTTTCGGTTAAGGCAAAAAATTCCACGTTTCGTGGACCCAACTTTCTACATTTACCCAGGGTTAGAATTTATCTCAGGCCAAGGCAAAGTATGTTGGCTAGTGTCTTCAATTTGCAAGGCATCTCTAATTTCCTATAATTCCTAGGGGGTTTAGGCATCAATGGAGTAAATGATGATGAGTCCTCAAGCTCGACTTCTTTATCAACAACACTTTTTGGAGTTGCCACTGGTTCAACTATGTTATGTGTTGGTTCTTTCATTGTGTGCAAAAGATCAGATATCTCAGTACTTATAGCAGGAAACAAATTTAAAGCATCACAATCGATTGCAACATCACTACAGTATGGATCATTCTCAATTTTGTATATTAATGCAACCATGACATTGTGTTTGTCAACATAACAACCATAGTTCATCCCCTAAATACCATTTATTCAAACAATCACCACTTCAAGATCATGTAGGTGACATGGTAACAAAGTTGCAATCGTCACAATTTCTTGAGGGAAGCTTATAATAAGGCAATTATATTTGCATTGGCCTCCTCTAGCATGGTTCACTTACAAAATTGGAGCAACTCTAGCTATGAGCATTTCTTCAACCTGAGTAAGCTTTGAAATGATAGCAGGTTGTGGTCCTAGATCCATCTTGTTAACAAAACTAAATCTATGGATGTATTTTTCACAAGCACAACACAAACATACAACATCCATGTTTGATGCTCCCACTTTCATGTCGACATAGCTTTCCTTACAGACACTACAAAATTTCAAATGAAACAAAGCATCAATGTGTTGATAGAAGGACTATAGTGAAGTGCGAAAAGAATCTCCAAACATGTTACTAAAGTGGTGGGGGGCTGATGATGTGGACAACAAGGCATGTCCGGCAATGGTTTGTTGAGGTTTATTATTGCCTATTGTTGAGGTGCCTTCACTGGGAAGGGATGGGGGGTGTGGGACTATAGAAGCGAGCATGCTCTTCCAACGAGCTTGGCAAAAATTGTGTTGCACCCACTTGATCAGGTGGGGCCAAGCAAAGATGGAATACAACGACTCTTTGCTGCAAGCATTTTCCTGGACAGCTTGCATAAATCTCATCTCTATGGTGAACATAATAGAGTTGGTTTCCACAGTTGATGTAGGGCTAGAATTTGAACAAGGCTCAGGAGCCTACAACCATAATATGAGGAAAATAATAAAATTCTTGCAAACACCAACTTAAAGAACAATGGCATAACTAAAGAGGTGAATCCAATTGAATATGAAATAAAATAGCCAAAGGTAGAGAGCAACACTCAACACTTCCCTATGGAAAACAACATATAAAATCCATAAAATTAATTACTTTACTACGTTGCAACCATTGACACAAAACATAAGCCATAAATGAAACAATATTGGTTTCAACAATGCCCCAGATGGAAAACCCACAAAATAAAAGAATCCACAGTAACATAACCATGCACAAAAAAAAGAAAAGCTACACGAACAAATTCATTTTTTCAACAATGCATTATGGAAAACAACTAAAGCATACATATATGCATATGTATATGTAAGTGTATCTATCCATATGCAATACATTTTTGATGGAGAGTGTAATGAAGGGAAGATACAATGCATTTTTTAAAGGAGAATGTAACACTGCTGCTACTTATGCTTATGCATCATTCATTCCTTCATTCCACTCTCTATCTAAAATACCTTCACTTTCTTGATTACATATGCATATATACATATGCATATACATATACATATACATATACATATATTATGACGAAGACAATAAAGTGCTTGCAAACACCAACTTAAAGAGAAATAGTGCAGCTAAAGAACATAAAGGAAATATAAAATCAAACAAAACAATGGAATGCTTTCTCTCCACCCTACCATACTAGGTCATGGAGCCCCATCAGATCTCGTCAAACCCCTGAGCAAGAACATACATTGTCCATCACTTCAATCAATAGTGAAACCAATGTTTCTTATTACACTTAATATACAACTTATCATTGGAATAACTCATTTCTTGAGGCTAAAAGAGATAATAACTAAAAATGTGCATCTAACTTCAAATACCTATATATTGTTACACATTTTCTTTTGCAAGAACATATGTAGGCATTTCAAGTTTAATATTACACTTAATATACAACCTACCATACATACGAATGTTATGAGCATCTAATATCACAAACATACATATGAAACACACCAAAAGTAGGCATGCTCTCCACCCTAACAATTTGGGTCATGGAGCATCATGGGCTCTCACCAAACTCCCGAGCAAGAACATACATTGTCCACCACTATGATCAATGGTGAAACCAATATTTCTTATTACACCCAATATAGAGCCTATCATTTTAACAGTTCCTTTTTTGAGGTTGAAAGGAATAATAGCTAACCCATGACAACCGTCATCATGTATTGGATGCATATGTAGGGATTTTCTGCTTGGAAATATAAAACCATACGTAAAAAAAAAAACCCACACGTGTAAAAATTCTTTTTTCAACAGTGCCTTATGGAGAACAACCAAATCATACATATATGCATATGTATATCTAAATGTATCTATGCATATTCAATGCATTTTCTATGGAGACTCTAATGAATAGAAGGTATGATGCACTCTTTAAAGGAGAGAGTAATGTTGTTGTTGCTTATGGTTATGCATTGTGCCTTCCTTCATTCTAGCCTCCATCTAAAATAGATTCACATCTTTGATTGCACATGCATTTTACATATACATATACATAATAATATATTATGATGATGACAATAAAGTGCTTACAAACACCCACTTAAAGAGCCATAGTGCAGCTAAATAATAAATAGCAAGTATAAAATGAAATACAACAAAACAAGGTTTGCTCTCCACCCTACCATATTGGGTCATGGAGCTGCATGGGCTCTCACCAAACCCTCGAGCAAGAACATACATGGTCCACCACTTGGATCAATGGTGAAACAAATCTTTCTTATTAGACTCAATATACAACCTATCATTCTAAAAACTCTTTTTTGAGGCTGAAAGAAATAATAACTAAAAACGTGCATCTAACTTCAAACAACCATATATCGGTGAATAATTTTTTTTCAAGAATAAATGTAGGCATTGCATATGCTAGATGTATTTATAGGAATCTATTGTGTTGATATATATTGCTAAAGAACCCAGTTCAAGTGAAGAAAATGTGGTTACACCCTGTTTAGATACTAATAGAATTTTAGGTGTGTTGATGGTTGTCATTTTATTGGTGTTGTATATATTTCATGTATGTGTTTTGGTTGGGGTTCTTATCTCTAAAATTCTATTGGTATGTAAACAAGGTGTAACAACAATTTACTCACTTGAATTGGGGTCTTTAGTTGAACTGGGCTCTCCAATAATATGCATAGATCTGCCTTTCTCTTGTCACTTACTTTCGAATACATGCCAACAAATACAAACCGATACCATGAATTGGATGCATATGTAGGAATTTTTTGTTTGGAAATATACACGCTAAAAAAGGGTGATCGAACTTCAACCTTCAAAGAAGTTCACAATCCTAGCTCACAACTTTGACAACAAGTAAAGCCACAGAAGAACACCCAACAATGGCTTATTGAAAATTGTGAAGACTTTTGTTGCCTCTTCTGATGTTTTAAATGGTAGGTGTTATTAAAACCATCACCACTACACATGAACCATACAACAATTAATGTAGATGCCAAGAGGGAGAGCTTCTATGAAGGTGCAAGTTTAAGCATCTGTTGTGAAGTTTCTATGAAGGTTGTTACAAGTTACTTTGTGTTTTATGCATGGGGCAATGATTCCAAAAGCAATATAAAAGTCTTGATAATGGCACTATTGATTAGAGCGATGGACAATGTATCTTTCCTATGTAAAAATGTGCATGTATGTCATAGAAAATGCAAACAACATTGATTCCATAAGACATTGTTGATTTTTGTTCTCTAGCTTAGGTATACTGCTTCATTTTCGATAAGAGACTATTGAAAAGGCTATATTGTTTTATTTTTTATAAGTTGTTGTTCAGATAAGACTATATTTTTGCATAGGTTTGTTACTTTTATTTTTTGGTTGATGCCAACATTGATCGCACTGATGGAAAATGTATTTTCCCTATGTGAAGATATGTATGCATGTCATAGTAGATGCAAACAACATTGATACATAGTGATCCCTATGCTTATTGTGTTGGTACATTCTTGGAATGATAAGCTATATTTTAACTGTTATATGGAACATTGATTCCACCATTGATCTAACTTTAGGAACTCACATGTTTCAACAATATAGTCTACACTTAGCCAGCACAAGAAGATTAAAACTACAAACATCAAAAGACAAAATTTTGGAAACCTCCAATTGTGTGGTTTTCCCCTATTGTGTGAAATTTGGCCAAAAATTTCATTAGCATTCCTGATTTTTAAGTCTTTAGGTGCCCTGTTTAGGGTTTGAATCAACATTAATTGTTGTATTTTTCCTCTGTGGTGAAAATTTTTGCAAAGTAATAAAATGGTCCATGTTCTCCTCGAAGGATAGTTGTTATTTGTCTAAACCTCATTAAGGATTTGTTATAATGGGAGGCTCTATATTAAGTTTCAGATGAAACATTTATGAAATCCTTATGAAGGCCTATTCAAATAACAACTATCCTTGAAGCCATACAAAAATAGGCAACAACACCTTATTGTGAAGAACATGAACTATTTTATCACTTTCCAACTGAACCACGAAAAAGAGATGTAATTAGGGAAAGAGGATTCCCCAATTAGGCTCCTAGGAGCAAGGTTGGAAGAATGGCTCTCTTTCACACTAAAGATATATTCTTGGTGAGTTCATTCAAATATTTGAGGGTTTGGGAATGCTTGTGATGTGGAATTTGTTTAAATGCTACAAACTAATGAAATAAAGTTGTCTAATGAATGTAAAATAATGCAAAAAAAATGTATTGAAAACACTATGTAAAATGACCTAAAATGCAAGCAAACCATAACATAAATTAAAATAGCCAAAGTGCACCTGGAAATTGAAGGTTGATGAAGAGGAGCTCTGGAATCTTTTGGAATCTGCTGAAAATGCTTATTGGGATACTTATACAAGAATGGGCGACCTAGTCCTCTTCCCAAGAAACTTTTCTAGAATAGGTTTCTTGCAAAAGGGTGTCCAAATCTACAAAAACCTCTGGAACCTAGGTTCAATGGGACTAGGTCACCACTATTGGTGACTTAGTCCACTTTTGAATCATTTAAAATATGAGAGTGGAAGTGGAAGCCCTCGGTCTGCACTATAGTTCTTGGCAGGTGTCCGGTTCAGATTTTGTAGAAAACAAGCTAAAAGAGGTATCCAAGCTTCAACTAGGGCTTCATTTTTTTTATCGGTAAAAGGCCCGGGCCTAGATATTTATATTATATATAGGTTCAAAATTATTAAAAGATAGATTTATAGTACTGGAAAGCATGTATCATAGACAAAATTTCACATCTCAAAATATGTGAAAATAAGTAAAAGTGAAAGTAAGCTAAATACATATGGTTCATCAACTTTTTTATCTACTATATCTTTACTCCATCATATCATCTACATTTTCATTTACAATATGAACATTTACATTCAAATCCAACAAGTTATCCCCTTGCCCTTTTTCCCTTTCTTCTTCATGACCCTTTTATGGATTAATGTGAGGAGTCGCAACTTGAATGAATTTTATGATTGGGAAACACCTTTTAGTAGCTTTCTCTTTGACAAATCTACATGCAAAACTTGCAAAGAACACATGCAAAGAGGAGAAAAAGAGTTAGGGTTAGAGAATAGGGGTTTTCCTTAGTCAAACCTCATTTTGGTAATCAAACCCTAAATGATAAAATGAAATAGGAAAGGAAAGGTGACTGAATAACATGTAAATGTAAACACTCACCAAGCCCTTATTGAAGAAGTCTGAGGATATGTAAGAACTAGCTCCAATGGATGATGTCTGAAAAATGCTTAGTGCTTGAATGCTTGCTTGAGAAAATTGAGTGCTTGAGTGCTTATGAAGATGAAAGGATGTTTAGGAGAGGGGAAATGAGGATAAAAACCCTTATTTATACATGCTATGCCCTAATTCCCCAAAAATAACACATGATAGGCTGACCTTAGGGTTTTGGAGTTAATTTCCTGTTAGAATTTTATTTTAATTTAAAATTTATGCCAAAAGGGACCATGTCACCCAAGGTGGCACCCTAGTCCACTTGGAAAAATTCAAGTGGTGGTTAGGAATTAAGTGGTGTTTAATGATGTTTAATGTCTCCCAAAACACACTTAAGCCGGGCCTAAAATTACATTAAGGGGCCAATTTAACATAAGAAAGGGTTAAAGTAGTGATGGCAAGCCTAGTAAAGTGTGAAAATGTATTCCAACACCTTACAACACTTTGGCACAAGGCTTGGAAAGAGGTAAAAAGAGGTTGTTTAGGTGAATTGTGTTCAAAGGGTCTTAGAAAAGTGGGAAGATGTGTTACGACACTTCACAAAACCTTTGTAAAATACCATTAGTTTGTTATTGATTTGCAGGAATTCAAGACCTAATGTGAATGTATTGGCCACATTACAACATTAGACCAAAGAAAAACTAGGCCAAAATCCAAGGGAAAAGGCCCAAATGAGTGAAAAGTGTTAAGGCTACACTTTTTGGTCACATTTAGCCCCCACTTTAGTGATAGGATGAACTTTATCAAACTCATACTAAATTAGCCAGGTTAGGCATATCGAGAAGGATCTGAAAGTGATGTGAGAGAGTGAAGAGAGAGGGAAAGTTGGATCAAGAATTTGATCATTTGTCCAGCTAGTTGTGGATCAAATCTAGGTTGTTTGTTTGATTGGAAGTGTACTCACTTTGGGGTGATGATACTTTTGATTGTCCACTAGGTGAGAAGGCCCACAAGGGTGAGAAACATACACTCGGTTGGTATGCACTATCTCACACACAAAGGTGGCTATGGGGAAATTCATGCCGCTAGTTGGGCTTCCCTCTTAACCATACCAAATTTATACCTCCTGATAATTTTGATAAGAAACCACAAAAGAAAAGGGTTCATGCTTCATGAGGCAAGCAAAGTTGTGTATGCTTGGATCTCATGAACAAGCACAGGATGACACTACAAGAATGCAAGTTGTGTTATGAAAGGTAGCCATATATATAAAAATTCAAAATAAAACATGTAAAAATGCGAAAGATAAAATGAGAAAGGGATGTTCAAAGGAGTCTTATTTAGTTCATGCAAGGTCTTTCACTTAGGGAAAATTGTGTCTAATGTCTCCAAGAGAGGACCAATCAAAGGATAGAAAATTCACAAATTAGGGGATGCAGTGTGTCACATCAAGCCACTAAGAGGAATGCAATATTCTTAGATAGATCACTTTCATGAAAGAAAATTACAACCAATTTCATCCACAAAGCGAGAAACACATCATACAAAGTAATAAGGCTGCACTAAGAACCAAGAAAAAGAAAAGTGCAAAGAGAGATAGTGCTATTTTATGCCCCCACTTTAAAGGAATTGTGAAATATCGTACTATGAGCAATTACTTTAAAGTAAAGGATTGAAAAATGTAAAGTAGAAATGACATGAGAGCCGACTTGGAAAGCCCTATGCCAAGTGATATGTTTCCAAGTGAGGTCGCGTCATGAAAAAGATAGTATGTAACAAGTGAGTCAACTTAAGACATGTCATCCACATCCCAAGATTTTGCTTATGTGTTCATGAAATTTTAATGATAAGGAAAAAGAGACAACGACAAGTGACATATGAGGAAAAGGCTAATGAACCATTTCCCCCACTTAGTGCAGGACAAAGGTGAGCTGAATAGGATGAAGGTACATATCAATGAAGGAATGAGGTGCTTCAACACAAGGAAGAGCACCACAATCTATGAGATTTTTGAATTTTATTTTTTGAAGAAAGTGGAGATAAGGGAGGCTACCCTAAATATTTCTTGAAAGAGGATGATATGTCAGTTTGCGTCGTGTGTACATTGCATCCATGTGTAGGAGGGAGATTGTATCTGATACTATACAAATATTTCAAGTTAAATGAAGGGGTTATGTACTTCTAAGAAGGATAGGTTTTTGTACAAGAACACAAATATTTTTTAGTGTTATGGGTATGTGCAGTATCATGATGGGCCAAAAAGTGGCGATATCTAAGTGATATGATGGCCCATGTGGTCGATGACTTTTTTTTTACCCAAAATTGATAAAATGAAAAGGGTTTTTAAAGCAAATTCTCAGCTTTCTACCAATATAAATTATGCTTTACTTTCAATTTAATAAATAATTATTATTCATTTTCTATTTGAATTATGACTAAAGTCCTGATTGATAGGATGATTGAAAAACATCTATAGCTTTTAATCGATATCACAGTTTTTTAATCTGAAACATGCATCACATTCTATGCTTCACATACTATAGGATTAAAAAAAAAATGAATTTCATGAAGTTTTGACCAAGTTAAGATGGTTAGATATATGGGTTTTTATATTTTTTTAAATTGGAAATAAAAAAATTATAATTAATTATTTAATTGGAAAAAAAATACAAAAAAATATGCATCACATCAGGACATCAGTCCCCTACTTATATCTAAAATCTTATAAAAAAATATTAACATTTTTTTGTGGTTAGAGTTGTCAGAAAGACACCTACTTCTTAATTTTTCCCCAAAGTTTAAGTACCACTGCATTGAAATTTTAAATTTTCAACAAATAGATTTTTAAAAAAAAAAAACCTAGTAGTTTAGAAACTACATTCAATTTTCTACAAATTCTATTCTTACATATTTTTGAAATAATATAGATAACTTATTCAAATTTTTACGTCAAGTTGCCTAAACCTGATTTTTTGAATTTTATTGCCACTCAAGGGCATGTTTTTTCCATGATGATCTTGCACATACCCTTATGTGTTGTTCATTCATGAGGGATGGGAGTTATATAGCCCCCATCACCACCATGGGGTAATGTTTTTGATGTATAACCAAGTTGATTATATAGAACATAGGGTTGTTTTGGTGTAGGTTGCAAGATTTCACACTTGCCTTTCAAGGGGGGCGTAAGACCCCAATTATTACTAGAACTTGTATCTAAAAATGATTTGTTTGTACATGAGTCTTTGGACCAAGAGAGTGAGATTTGGGATATTTTACTAAAAGGAGGTTTAGAATCGAATGACCCCCAATGACCACGAAAGAGTTTTGTTGTAGGTGAAGGGTTAGCATCAACTTGAATAAGTTTGGATCTAGGAATGAAAGGATTAGGGGAGTTGGAAATTTTGTGATTAGTTGATTCATAGCTTCGTTCATCCACTTCAACCATGTATATCCTATTATTGTACTCAAATTTAATGGTACGGTGAAGGGTAGATGGGACTCATTTTATAGGATGAATCCATGGTCCCCTAGGAGAAGATTGTATGGGAGGGGTCCTTGCATGATATGGATAGAGGTAGGAAACACTACAAGTCTGACCTCGATAGGTAATGTGATCATCCCTAGTGGTTGCCTATTAACATTGGCAAAGCCACGAATATGAACATCATTAAGTTTAATGAAATTTTTTTCCATGTCAAGTTTGTTGAGGATGTCCATGCTACAAACATTAATTTTTGCTCCATTGTCTATGAGAATGGGCATGACTAAAGTTTCATGAATGATTGCCTTTATCATCAAGGGATCATTCTCGTTTTGAATCTCAAGTGAGGGTAATTCATGTTTAGGGAATGTGATTTCGGATTGGGTTACTTGCATGGGAGGAGAGGAGGATGTGACATTATTCAATTTTATGTAGGATTGGATCTCATCCATCTGTATTTGGAACATTTCTTGAAATAGACACTTGTATATAGGTGATATTTGAATGAGTTTCCATACAAATAGATTAGCCAGAGCGTTTTTAAGATCACCAACACTAGGGACTTTAATTTGAGAAAGGGGTAATTGCGTAGGAGTGATGTGTGATCCCCTATATATTTAAGTCACTAAGTTACAACTTAGTGGCTGAAAAACATTGTTATGATTAGATTGCATCATGGATTGAAAGATATCTCTTAGTGTTTTGTGTGATTCACTAGTAGGAAGTGACATAGGAGGCACACTTATTAAAGGATATCCCACTTGTGTCGTCATAACCGAGCAATAATATTTTATTTATTTGTATGATGTGTTAGTCAAGGGGATTCTAATGGAATTTTATAATCTTCACCTAGGAAAGGTTTAGTGTTTGAAGGATAGGTGTCAAGATTCACATATTCGGTTACCATGATATTCTCCCTAGGAGTAGAGTTTTCAAGAGAACTGCAAACCATATATTCTTCATATTCAAAGTTGGTTCTTCTAGAAGGACTTCATCACAAGTAGGGTAATGATCCATGGCTGAATTTTCTTGCTTAATAAGGGGTTCCCAAGGAGAAGGGGGACAACTAACATACTCATGAATTTTGTTGATTGTATATTCTACCAGCAAAGTATCTTCTTCACAACTAGGAGAGATACTAGGAGAAGGATAAATGTTATTGTCATGATCCCTTATGGTTGTGTTGTCTTGTGAGTTAAGAGAGGTAAGAGGAGAGAAAAAATAGGATTCTCATAACTCTCTTTAATTGGTTCTTCTACCGAAATATCTTCTTTTCCAAAAGGGGGGATAATAGGAGAAGAACTTCTATGATCACTAGGAATGTCCAAGGTTGTATTTTCTATCACTAAAACACTCTCATAAGGGGAGGGTAGGAGAGGTTTCTTAGCATATCTAAATATGTATGATACTAGCATTTTTTGAATAAAAATAAATAGCATTTGTAACCCTGTCATGCAACTTTTCAACAATATGAACAATGTATATGCAAACATATAAAACATTTTTATCAAATGTATGCTTAGTTTTGAGAATAGAAACAATGTATATATGAAAGAATTAAAAGAACTTTTATCAAACTTAAGAACAGTTTTATTGATAGAAACATTGTATAAGCGAAAGTGAAATGTACTTTTATCAATGTTATGCACAATTTAAAAAATGTAAGGATTTTGCAGATCTAATGATGAAGGTATATCAAGAATGACTACCCTAAATTGATGATTTTGAGTTAGAAGCATACAACCTATGTTTCTCAAACTTTCCAGAGTTATAGTATACGATACTAGGAGGCTATGAAAGCACAAAAATGAGGTTTTTGATGATATAATAGGTAGTTAAAAATGTGAACTAGGACTAAGTCGCCTAGAATGGCGAATTAGTCCCAATAGGGATTCTTTCAATTTTTTTGATTTTTTTGATTGGTTTTGATGTGTTTCAGGCTGTATGATGCAATCCTAAGATGCAAATGCATAATTTTAGAAATTTCCAATGAAAATATATGCAAAAATTCAAGCTAAATGAGCTTTTCACTAATTCAATTATAAAACCCTAGAATGCAAAACAATGCAAAACCCTAATGAAATGCAAAATTTTCCTAGGATGTAAAAGTAAAAGTTAAGAAGTGTTCTAAGGACGGGTTCACCAAAATGAACCACCAAAAAGAGATGCAATTAGGGAAAGAGGATTCCTCAATTAGGCTCCTAGGGTTTTTCACCTAGGAGCAAGGTTGGACAAATGACTCCATTTCACACTAAAGATGTATTCTTGATGAGTTCATTCAAATATTTGAGGGTTTGGGAATGGTTGTGATGTGGAATGTGTTTGAATGCTACAAAATAATGAAATAAATTTTTCTAATGAACGTAAACTAATGCAATGAAAATGTACTGAAACAGTATGTAAAATTACCTAAAATGCAAACAAACCATAACAAAACTTAAAGTAGCAGAAGTGGTGCACCTGGAAATAGAAGGTTGATGGAGAGGAGCTATGAAATCTAGTCGAATCTACTGAAAATGCTTATTGGGACACTTACGCCAGAATGGGTGACCTAGTCCTCTTCCCAGGAAACTTGACTAGAACAAGTTTCTGGTAAAAGGGTGTCCAAATCTACAAAAACCTATGGAAACCAGGTTCAGTGGGACTAGGTTGCCACTATTGGTGACTTAGTCCACTTCTGAATCTCTAAAAATCTGAGAGTGGAAGTGGAAGTGCTTGTTTTTCACTTTGGTTCCTAGTCAGTTTAGATTCTGCAGAAAACAAGTTTAAAGAGGTCTCCAAGCTTCAACTAAGTCTTTGTTGAATCAAATTACTTTGATGAGCTAGAAACACCTTTTAGTACCTTTCTCTTTGAAAAATCTGCATGCAAAAACCTGCAAAGCACACATGCAAAGAGGATAAAAAGAGTTAATTTTGGAGAATAGGGCTTTTCCTTAGTCAAACCCCTTTTTGGTAATCAAACCCTAAATAATGAAATGAAATAGGAAAGGAAAGTTGATTGAAAACATGTAAATGTAAACACTCACCAAGCCCTTGTTGAATAATTCTAAAGATATGCAAGAACCAGCTCCAATGGATGATGTTTGAAAAATGCTTACTGCTTGAATGCTTTCTTGAGAAGATTGAGTGCTTGAGTTCTTGTAAAGATGAAAGGGTGTTTAGGAGAGTGGAAATGAGGATAAAACCCCTTATTTATACAAGTTATACCCTAACTCCCTGAAAATAACACATGATAGGCCAATCTTAGTGTTTTGAAGGAAATTTCCTGTTAGAATTTTGTTTTAATTTTGAATTTTATGCCAAAAGTGACTAGTTGGTCCAAGGTGGTGGCCTAGTCTGCTTGGAAAAATTCAAGTGGTGGTCAGGAATTAATTAGTGTTTAATGATGTTTAATGGGCTTGTCTCTTGAAACAAACTTAAATCAAGGCTAAAATTACATTAAGGGGCCAATTTAACAAAAGAAAGGGTTGAATTAGTGATGAAAATCCTAGAAAAGTGTGAAAATATATTGTAACACCTTAAAAAAATTTGGCACAAGGCTTGCAAAGAGGTAAAAAGGGGTTGTTTAGTTGAATTGTGTTGAAAGGGTCTTAGAAAAGTTGCAAGATGTGTTACAACACTTCAGAACACCTTTGTAAAACACCATTAGGTTGTTATTGATTTGAAAGTATTCAAGACCTAATGTGAATGTATTGGCCACATTAAAACATTATATCAAAGCAAACCGAGGCAAAAATGAAAGGAAAAAAGCCCAAATGAGTGAAAAGTGTCAAGGCTATGCTTTTTGGTGACACACCAACCTTTCCCACTGGGAAAAAACCATATATCAAATAATTTATTCGAGGCCACAGAGCAACAATCAATGCAAAGAAATTTATTTATGGACAATAGCATAAATTGTTTTATTACTATGACAAACAAGAATAATTTCAATAAATTCACTATGCTACTTTCAAATAGGAGAACTTCAACTGTCAATCGAAACATATGTACCCATTCTTTTGTCAATGGCTATAATGATTTTGGATGAATGGACATAGGGCCAAGCCATGCCAAGCAGTAATATTTTTTTGTGGAGAAGTTTAAGTATAGGCCTTAAAAAAATTCATAATTATCTTATGAAAAGAATAAGCATCTAGGAAGGAGTATATATGAATGTTGTATCCATCCGATTTCACATACATACATATCTACACATAGGGATGAATTTTTTTCGTCTCTAATTTTACAAACATACATATTTCCACATAGGGAAATTTATTGTCCACCACTGTGATGAATGGTGAAACTAATCTTCCTTATTACACTTAATATAAAGCCTATTATTGTAAGGATTCTTGTTTGAGGATGAAACAAATAACAACTATCTTGCCAAAACAATAAGCATGCAGAGCAGTATATATGAATGTTGTCTACATATAATTTCACATACATACAGATCTATGCAGAAGAAAAGAAGAATGGAACACTAAAATTTAGAGACACATACTTTTTTATGTGTATATATTTCCAAGAAACATATTCCTACATAAACATCCAACACACACAATACACATATTTGGAGTTGCAAAAAAATATCTACATTGATATACATGTATCCAAAGTTAAATGTACATATATACATATTGTTGATTGTTGTTGAACAACTGAAAAAATATTATTTCATTTATGATTTCCATGTAGTGGCAATGGGTGGAAAGCAATAAAAGAGTATACATATAAACTTACAAAGGAAGATCTATACATATATATATGCATCTAAAGTTATATGTAGATAGCACACATGTATATCCATAGGTGGAATTCAAACATATGAATGTTGTTTGCATCTAATGTCAAAAACAGATAGATCTGCACATAGGAAATATAAAATGAAACACAAAAAAATGAGGCCTGGTCTCCACCCTACCATATTGGGTCATTGAGCATCATGGGATCTCACCAAACCCCTGAGCAAGAACATACATCATCCATCACTTTGATCAATGGTGAAATGAATGTTCCTTATTACACTTACTATATAGCATATCATTCTAACAACTCCTTTTTTGAGCTTGAAAGAAATAATAACTAAAAATATGCATTGAACTTCAGATTCCCCAAAAAATAAATAGGGCTAGTAGTATATATGAATGTTGTCTACATGTAATTTCACATACATACATATCTGCACATGAAAAAATAGAAATGAAACACAAAAAAAAGAGACACATGTTTTTTGTGTTTGTATATTTCCAAGCAATAGATTCCTACATATGCATCCAATGCATCCAATCCGTGCAATACATATATATGTAGATCTAGAACAAAAACTAAACCTATATATATATATATATATATATATATATATATCTGAAGTTAGTTTCACATATATTTGCATTGTTGATTGTTGCTACATATCTTTGAACATATTATTTCATTTATGGTTTCCATGTAGTGGAGATAGCTACAAAGCAATAAAACAGTCCACATATACAGAGACAATAAGCAATGAAATTGTCCACATAGATACAACCACAATAATATTTAGCATTATAAAGTTACCAAAGCAATTAAATAGTTTATGTTATTTACAAAAAGGCATAGTTGACTGATGTTCTGTAGCATTAGGTTATAGCCAGAGATAGAGAACAACAATTAATAATGCCTTGTAGAAAAAAACATAAACTATATAGTGTTGCAACCATCACCAAAGAATGAAAGCCTTAAATGAAACAATGATGGTTTGAACAAAGAACTAGAAAATTATTTTTTCAACAAAAACCTATCAATAGATGCAAGAATAAATATAGATAAGTTTAAACTGAGATACATATGTTTGTTGGCTAAGCAAAGGAAATAAATATCACTTGGTACCACTTGTGATGACAACATTACTTCATGTATGGGATACATATATTGGCAATGGTTGTAATAATAGATTCAATTCAAAACTTAGCACAATAATTGAGCAGTTTATGTTATTTTCAAAAAGGAATTGTTCAGTGTAGAGTTGTATCTTGAGTTGCACACATACATAGTTATCCACACCTATAAGTTTGTCAATGCATGTACATATATATATATATATATGTATGTATGTATGTATGTATGTATTTATGTATGTATGTATGCATGTATGTATGTATAATTTTAAATACAATTACATGTATCAACAAGTATAAATGCAGATATATATGTGTGTAGGTAAACTCAAGCTAAATCACAAAAGTATTGTGTAGTAAATAGATTGTAATCATGATTGAATGCTATGTAGGAAATATTATAACAAAATGAAGTTATATGCAACTCTAATAAAATGAAAGACACATAAATAGTTACACACAAGCTACTCCCAAATGGCTAGCAAACAAAAAGGTGAAAGACACATAAATAACTCAAATATAAATAATTTAGACAATACATTACAAGCACCACTAATTCAAGCAAAGAATTTGCGTAGCTCACTGGATGCACATGAAAAAGAGCCAATACAAGTCTCAGTAGAAAAATGAAAACAGTGAACAAACTTACAACATTGGCGCCTGAGGGTTGTCTAGTAGCCTGGGGAGAGCTTGAGTCCATCGACATTTTCGGGGCTTCTCTTTAAAAATATGAGAGATGCAATGTCAATGGCTAGCTACGAGTTCTATGTGAGAAAAACACAAGGGTCGAAGGTTCATTTAAAGCAACAAAGGTTGACGAGCTCTATTCCCATTTTTTTATTTCAAATTTTTTATGTTTCAATTATTTTGTGGAGACATTAACAATATGAGCACAAACAAATAATATAAAAAATCCACATCTGGAAAAATCTTTGTAAATTATTTCAAAAATTGTTTATGTTCTTGCAAAACAACCAACCAAGAACATACATCATCCATCATTGCAATCAATGGTGGGATCAATGTTCCATATAACAGTTAAAATACAACTTATTATTTCAAGAATGTCCCAATGAAATAAACATATGGATCAGTATGTATCAATTTTGTTTGCATCTACTATGACATACATACATATTTGCACATAGGGTAATTACATTGTCTGGATCACCACAATCATTTTTGGCATCAATGTTCCATATAGCACTTAAAATATAGATTATCATTCCAAGAAAGTCTTAGTATGTATCAATATTGTTTGCATCTAGCATGACATACATACATATTTTCACATATGAGTGAACCACCAAAAACATGTAATAGGGAAAGAGGATTCCCAAATATGCTCCTAGGGTTTTTCACCTAGAAGCTGGCTAGTAAAATGGCCTCTTTCATTCTAAGTATTCTTGGTGTTCATTCAAGATTAGGGGTTTGAAGTGTGTAATGTGTGTGATATGAAATGTGTTTAAATTTTGCAAACTAATGAAGTGAAGCTATTTAATAAATGTAAATTAATCTAATGCAAATGTATTGAAAACACTATGTAAAATGACCTAAAATGAAAGAAAACTATAACATAAAGTACTAGAAGTGGTGCACCTAGAAACTGAAGGTTGATGGAGAGAGGCTCTGGAACCTTCAAGAATCTATTGAAAAATGTTGACTAGGACACTTGTGCCAATTTGGGCAACTTAGTCCCATTTGGCAGAAATAGGTTCGCTGGGACTAAGTCGCCACTATTGACGACTTAGTCCACTTCTGAATTTCTGAGAATCTGAAAGTGGAGATGGAAGCCCTCAGTCTGCACTTTGGTTCCTGATAGGCGTGTGGTTCAGATTCTACATAAAATGAGTTGAAAGAGGTCTCTAAGCTTCAATTAGGGATTTTTTGACTTGAGTGACTTTGATGAGTTGACAACACCTTTTTAACACCTTTCTCTTTGAAAAATCTGCATACAAAAACCTTTAAATCACACATGCAAAGAGGAGGAAAAGGGTTAGAGTTAGGGAATAGGGGTGTGCCTTAGTCAAACCCCATTTTGGTAATCAAACCCTAAATGATGAAATGAAATAGGAAGGGAAAGATAATTGAATAAGATGTAAATGTAAACACTCACCAAATCCTTCTTGAATAAGTCAAAATATATGCAAGTGACAATAACTCATCTGATTGCAAAATCCGATGAAAATGTCTGACAAAAGGTATATAATCAGATGTATTGTCGGGCACTTGTGCAAAATTTTCATTTTAAAAAATTTTTATCCCCGAAATTCATTGAAATTTCAATGAACCTTATTTTTCGCCGAAATTTCGACGGACTTGCAAAGTTAAATTATAGCCGACATAAATAAAAATGAGCTCGACTATTTATTGTGACAATGTTTTGCTCGATGATTTTCTTGGGGAAAATCAGAAAAAACTCTAGAAGATATCGGGTGGTTGAGGGTAGTCATTGTCTTTTTCCAAAATTCATTTGTGAAGTCATATTTGTACTTCCAGGTTTGAAAATCATATTTTAAAACAACATATCATCATATTTCATTTTTAGTCTTGTGCATTTTCAGAATTTCATTTCTAGATTTTAGACCCGACTTCACAAATTCTTTATAACGGAATTGTTTATAACTAATGGAAAATTCTTGATGGATTTGGACAAAGATTATATTTGCAAGGTTTCAATTTTAACCCTAATGATCCATTTTCAATAGATTTGGGAGCCATAACTAGATAATATCAAAGGCATAGGGATAGCTACAAAGTGAAATAGCTATCAATATTCAGGCCTAGAGGGTTGAACAAAGAATTGGGAATGTTTGATAGTGGATAGTTAGTGCCATTTAGCTATGATATTTTTGAAGACTACTTCATAAAGATATATTTTTCCCTTTTCCATGTTTAAGAAATAGATTTTAGACCTTAGATTCCAGTGTCTTATAAAAGCAGTTATGGTATATCTGTTACCTTAAGTTCTTGAATTCATCTTGACTCTATACAAATGTATCCTTTTTTTATTTGAACAAGAAAGAAAGAAAGAAAACAATTTGTAAATATTGTGAGATATTTAGAGCAACAAACTTAAAAATGAAAAAATGAAGGTCAAGGCCTCTCTATTTTTCTCAGTTCACTTAAAATTTTTAGATGTTGGCAAACATCTAGCAAGCTATAACTATCATGTAGATTATATGATTTCTATTTGTTTTGTAATTTGGAACAATTTACAAGATGAAATTGTCTCCTCATGTAGAAGTATAAGCTGCCAAATTCCTTTAGAAGTTAGTACAGGAATCAAAAGATGAACCTATCAAAGTGGAAACCAAAAATTTTGTGGTAAGAAGAGTTTTTTTTGACATAAATGGCATGTTGTAACAACTTTAATAAGTAATACAATTTATTTAGTTATTTGACAATTTGTGATTTGTGTGTAGATATGCCACCATATGAAACTGAGTGGAAAAGAGCACTCCTTACCTTATCAAGTAATATCCAAGTAAGATGTTATAAAAAATAACTTGTTCTTTTAGTGAAGCTGGTCAACCTACTCATGCTTTTCCATGCTTAATTTTTTTCCTTTTGGATTGAGCTACTTATGATAAATTTTTAACTTTCCTTGCAACCTGTGTATTACCCTCTCAAGTTTTTAACTAGTTAAAATGAATCTCTTATAAAGGATATAAAATTGCTTAGTACTTTAGATTGTCCTTTATGTTAAGGGAGGCATTTGACTATTGTTTATATAATTCAACTTTATTTGAGAGTAAGAACATTTAATCTCTATGTGGTAGATTTAGACACTAAAAGAAAGTATTTGACCTTATTAGGAAAAATAAAGCAAAAAATATAAAAGTGCATCACATCTTTGTTGAAAGTGATCCCATATCCTTTGTGATACCTTCCCTCTAGCAACTTGACTATCCTTTATCTTTTAGGTTACGCATGAGTTTATTCATTTGATTTCAATGGCCTTGCATAACACTTGAAGAAATTAATTGTGGTAGTTGCTTGAGATATTGTACATGCACTCCTTAATTCACTTGTAGGTTGTCCTCTTTTGAATATTTGTCAGATCGAAATATTTATTAGTTTACCATACTGCTATGAGGGAAATGAACCCTTGACAAGATTTATGATGTTTTAAAAACCCTCTTGACTGCTCAGTTACTTTTCTTTATGTATCTTTTAAAATTCGTCATACTACCCTATCACTGTTATTATTAATTTCAATGCCCCCTTCATGGTTATGACATGGACTAATCATTTTTTATTTGAATAGTCATGACTGTGATCTCCTTTTGGGAATCTCTAGTAAAGTGTCATGCCTTTCTTTGAAGTCCATTTCCTTAAATATTTTCTCTTTGCTCATTGCTCCTTACCTCTATAGTATCCCTATATTGCATATACATAATAATAAAAATTATGGTGATAACTAGTGGACATGGGTATAACATCAAGCATCATACAAATGTAGTTTATATCTACATATATAATACCCCGAGATACTAATATTGTAGCACTAGTCAAAGAATCATCATCAAACTATATTTGTTGATCAAATACAATGAAAAATAAAATATATTAAAATATAAAACATTGATCTTTTCTATCTACTCCACTGTAAATAATAAAGACTTCCAACACTCAAATTGGAAGGAAATTTCTACAGTCTTTATTATTTACAGTGGAGTAGATAGAAAAGATCATTGTTTTATATTTTACTATATTTTATTTTGCAAATAGCATTGGACAGTAAACTGGCCAATACATTGTCAAACATAATGATTGGACCCTATGAATATATAGGTTATCAATCTTTAATCAATTCACATGAGAAATCATACTGACCAATAGTATCAATGAAACTTTGATACTATATAACAATGACTAGTCTCAGTTTGATGACATTTCAAGACCAATGCATGAATATCATTTGGGCCTCATGGCATTGAACATTGTTTTCATTCAGCCATGATATAATGTTCTTACAGGAAGCACAATACTAGTATGATTGAATGTATCAGAGGAAATAGGAGTTAGAGTAGATAAAAAGAGAACAAAAATATTGTAGTGTAACCTTATTATTATATAAATAAACAAAAAATAGTAAGAGTAGGAACCCCAAATATCATGTTCATTGTCTATGTGAATATGTGTGGAATAGAGTGACCCCTTATCTATTTCAATTGCTGATAAGGTTATAGTTTATTCTTATTCTCCTTTGCATAGTATAAGCTCTAACCAATTTTTAATATTTAGCTTAAAAGTCAAGATAGTATTCCATACTGATTCTATGTCAATAGGAGGGAGGAAGTTGTATATGGATTCTAGAATAAACATTGTAACCAAAGACATGAATTACATGGATGGAAGAAAATTCAATACAAATGGCAATAGATTTGACATATAAAACTAGAGGATGGCCCTATGATATTTTGAAGCACTATTGTAATGGTGAAGTCAATTTAGATAGAGGCTTGCTTCATAAGTAGATGGAAGTGTATGAGACATTTGAAGTTGCTTGTGAGAACAAGATTTAGCTTAACCTACAAAACTAGGCAAATGAAGTGTTGTCCTTACAAAACAATTTTGTCGAGAGTGTGGAAGTGAAGGTCTACACAAGATTGTTTGTATGTATTGGATTCAACATAAATATGTTAGGATCGGTCTCAACAATCATTTTAGTCTTTCAAAATGATATCATCCTTATTCAGCCATACACTATTTTTTGTCAGATGGATGTAATCATTAAGGAAGACCCTTTCATTATTCCCTTAATGGATTGAACTTTCAAGGAGGCCATCTAATGGTGTTGCCTATTGATATCCAAAGTAGGGATGTGAATAAGACTAATGACTATGCAGGCTATATTGTAGATAAAATTCATAGATCTTTTAACTTTATCAAGGCATATAATAGGGTGGTCCACTTCAAATGAAACTCTTTATTATGCCATACTATTTTATTTCCATAATTCATTTGTGAAGTCAGATTACTTCTAGGTTTGAAAATCATATTTTAAAGCAACATCTCATCAGATTTCATTTTTAGACTTGTGCATTTTCAGAATTTCATTTCCAGATTTTGTTGTGCAAGTTCAATATTATGATTTTAGGAGTCTAACAGTTGGAAATCATAGTAAAATCAGAATTTAAATATTTCTAGAATTAACATTTAATAGTGTTTTTTGGGGTCATTAACTTCAGACTATCTTCTCTTTTGCGGGGGTGGTTGCATGCCGAATTTTTTTGGTGTAAAATATCATAATTATTAGATTTTGTCACCTGTCTATGATTAAAAATTATTAGAGTGTGAGTTTGATATTTTTTGAAGATTTAAATATTCAAGCTTGGTAAAGAAAAATCATGTCAGATAATATTAGTCCAGAACAAAATGAAGTCACTTGATAAATTGTGGGCTAGATTGAAAAGAAAGGGTGATGGAAAATGTTATTGTCCTTGCAATAATTGCAAGGGCTTAAAGACGAGAAGACTTTTAATCACAACAGCTGAGAAACATTGTAGGTAGCATGGTCACATTGAAGTGGGGCATGGTTATTGTCCATTGGTAATTTGTTCATTATATATGTTTATATTGATTGAATTTGTAAATTTTTATATTGTTATAACATTTTATATATAAAAAAAAAAAATCACTTGATCATGATCATGGTTTATTTGTGTATGTCATTATTATAAAGGTGGGGTGCCCTAGGGCACATGATATGGGTTATCATGGCCTAGAGAATGTGGTTTTGCAAGAAGAGGAACATGGAGCTGTGAATATCGAAGATGAAGTTAATGATCCTATGGAAGAAGATGATCATGCGCCAGAAAACACAGTTGAAGATGATGCTAAAAATACATTGATCCATGACACAACTGATCATGTTGATCGAGATGACTTTGGTGATGTTCATGATTTACCTATACTTGAGAAGGCATACGAGCCCCTTTATGAAGGCTCCCAAACAACTCTTCTCTCTATTGTATTGTTGCTGGTGAACTTGAAGGTTATGAATGGTTTATCCAACATAGCAATCTCACGGATGTTAAGGTATGTCATATATGTCATCTTTTTTCACCTATTTTAATTATTGTTAGTTCATCACTTGTAAATAAAGGATGAAATATGTACCATTGATATTCTTTATATTAAAAAAATATTTTTTATTGTAGATTGATTGGTGAATCTTTGTTACCACCATCAAATATTTTACCTCGCTCATACCGAGATTTATCTGGCATTATGAAAGATATTGGAATGGAGTATCAAGAACTAGATGCATGTCCCAATGATCATATTATATATCATAAACAACATGAATTTTCAATAGAATGCCCAAAATGTCATATCAGTAGATATCAAATAGATCAACTAACAAAAAAGGTGCCTTGCAAGGTTCCTTGTTATATTCCCATTATTCCACGTATGCAACAATTATTTAGGTGTGAAAGCTTAGCTCAATTTATGGATTACCATGCATGGAATAGAAGTGGAGATGAAATTCTTTGAATTGCTGCAGATGGTTCGACATTTTGGAACATGGAGGAAAAATTGCCACACTTTAAAGAATAACTTCATAATCTCAGGCTTTCATTGGCAGCAGACAGTGTCAATCCATTTGGAGAGTTGAGATCTATTTACTCGTTGTAGCCTATTTTTGTTATCAATAATAACATTCCTCCATGGATGTCAATAAAGAGGGAGATCATAATGTTGGCAATGATTGTTCTAGGTATTTGTTTACATCAATTTTCTTTAATGTAGTAGCATCTCATTTATCTTATTTGTTGCATAATGGCATATTTTTTTTATTTAATAGTCATGTACATTAATTTATATATATTGTAGTAAAATGGTTATAATAATTATGTAATGTTTATATTCATTCAACTAGGTAAGTACCAAGTTAAAGATATGAATATATATATCGAGCCTCTTATCGATGAGTTACTAAAGTTATGGAATGGCATCACTATGTATGGCGTATCTAGACCAATTGGACAAAAACAATTTCAATTCCATTCAATGCTTGTATGGACAATTCATGATGCTCTAGGGCTAACACATTTTTCTGATATGTTATAATGTTTGACTACATGACTTTAACGATATTTAATTTTATGAAGTAGATATCATGCATGTTTTCTAAATAATCTATTCACTATATATAATTATAAAAATTGACACATTTAATCCAATTATATATGATTTGCAAGTCTTCAAACAAAGGGAAAATTTGCATGTCCAATTTTTGGTCGAAACATGAAATCTCGTCGTTCAACAAGTTTAGGAAAGCAGGTGTTTGATGAGTATAGGCACTTCCTCCATAGAAATCATAAGTATCAAACTACTGAAAAACATTTTTTCAATGGGAAAGAAGAGACTACATCAAAACCTAGAAGAATGACACCTCACCTATGGAAGTTGGAATATAATAGAATTAATCGTCAAGGTTATACATCAGATCAAATTGTTTATCTATCATATATGATATGTTTTGAATTTATATTTTTATATTGTGTTGTGTTTACTCATGCTGTAATTTAAAATGATTGTTGTTCTTAATTTGTTTAACTTATATGCTTCATGAAGGTCGTCAAGGCATTAATGGTCAGCTTCCACAGGGACTGAAAAGTTATCCCAGACAATTTAGTGGGTTGCCCTACTATGAGCAGCTACAAATTGTGCATTTGTTTGATACAATGCATATCAGAAAGAATATGATAGAAATGTTATGGAAAATATTGGATGGAAGGCATGACAAAGAAAAAATTGTCAAAATTTGTAGTGACATTGAGGAAGCCAATCATGCAATGAAAAATGTCATTCAATTAAATAGCGATGGAGACCAAATTAATATAAGTTCCCTTCCTCGGTTATTAACGAAGCAACAAAGAAATTCTATAAAAGAAGTCATACAAAAAATTTGATTTCCCACAAGATTTGCTGTAATCATAAACAATATCATAACAAAGAAAGGTGAATTTGGGTCAGGGATGAAAACACATGATTGGCATACCTTCATTAAAGTAATTATTCTGGTATATTATATATATATTTGTATACTGCATGTACTTTTTAGTGTATTATGTTTACTACTTTTGAAAAAATAATGAAAAGATCATTTTATAATTTTTGTTGTATGTTATACCTCTATCTCTCCTAGACAACTTCAAGAACAATGTCAAGAAAATTATATAAGATCTTGGAAAATACACGAAGTAAGTAGTGATATTTGTTCAATTTGTTGTATATTTTTGTTAAATCTCGTTAATATATTTGTGCCTTGGATCACTTGTAGATTGTTGTCATCTAAAGCAATCCATAAAGAAGATATAAATTATTGGAAGAGAAAAATTCCTCGTCTAATGTGTGAAAAGAAAAAGTGTCTACCTTCGACATTTTCCAATGCACAAGAACACTACCTCATACACCAAGTTGAGGAGATTGAATTGTGTGGACCTATACACACAAGGTCAATGTGGATGGTTGAGAGGCACTAGAAATTTTTGAAGGCTTTGGTTAGACAAAGAGCACATCTTGAGGGTTCTATGGTAGAGGGATATATGGTATACCAGACCATGGTGTACATTACTGAATATCTTCCTAAGTTTGTAGCAAAGATCCATGTAGATCGCATTTAGGATCCCAACTCCATTAACAAATTCGAAGGGGAGTATCTAATGGGGAAAGGTAGATTGAGGAAAGTGACATGTAGTTATAAGATGGTCATGGAGATTAATTAGAATATATTTTACATTTGGTTTTTATGTATATTGTACTCATTTAATTATTAATCTTCAATATACATCAATTATAAATTAAGGTCATATACCGTGGTAATAAGCTAATTATACATCGTTTGTGAATTTCAAATTTTTTGATATAGTTGGTCGAGAGTGGGATGCACTACATTTTTATGTCATAAATAATCTTGATTGGATGAAGGTATGGATTGAACGATGTCAACTATCTGGTCACACATTAACATGGGAAGGTGTGGGTTCATTGGTTAAAGAAGCTCATCGTAATGGAGATTCCAATGTTACACCAAGGGAAATTGATTTAGCATATGGTTTAAGAGATAAACAAGTACGTATAAATATATTAATCACCCCTATTATTTCATTATTTTCAATTATATTGATGTATATATATGTTGAGATTTTTTTCTTTGCATACATTCGGCCAAGAATAAATATGTTTATCAACTGACAATATTGCAATAATTTTTACATGTTTGACATATTGCAAGTGAAACACCACAAGGCTATGTGGTGCAATGGTCATAAATTTAAAATCAAAAAGTTGGATGACACAAAGAAAACTTGTGATTTTGGGATAACTGCAGTCTTTCAAGTGACTAATGTTTCATCTAGAAGCAACATACATCCATAAGTCTTAGAAAATAAATACTATGGGATTTTGGATGATATACTTGAGTGTGAGTTTAAGTACTTCAAATTAGTTATGTTCGTCATCCTATGGTACATGCTATGATTGAATGAAAATGATCCTGAGAGAACTGTTATTGAACATGATAATGGATTTACCATGGTTAATACAAGGTATTTTGAGCGAGCTAGAAATGAGCCCTATGTTCTTCCAAGCCAATGTGAGAAGGTATTTACTGAAAGGTTCCAGGTAAATCAGGTTGGTCATATTTTGTTAGACATGATCCAAGAGTAAGGCCATAAAGTATAATGTGGTGGAAGAAGAAGATACCGAAGAAATAGAAGATGATGTCGATGATGATCAGGATCAATAGTTAGTTGATGATGTGCCTGACGAAGATGTCAAAGAGGAGGAACTAGATCATGATGATGTAGGATTTAATTTTCATGAAGATGATATCCCTGTGGATGATGACATTATCAAAACTGATATCAATGACAATGATGATGATATGACCAATCCTTACAATGTCGAATCTGGATCGGATGATACAGAGAAAGAGTTGGATGAAGAAGAAGATGAATGACATTGAAATGTATGAGTTATGAGATTGCATTATCTATTTGATATTAATTTCTTGATAGAATTATATTTTATTTATGTGGTTACATAATTAATTCATGATGTTTTTAATTTTTATGCCATTACATAATTAATTCATGATGTACTTTTTAATGTTTAATTTTAATTCATGATGTTACAACTATTGTAGCTCTCCTAGAAATTTTCATATGATCATAATGAATAGTGTTTTGGGAAATTTCATGAGAGATGACACATTGATCGTAGTAGTGAAATAATTGCGAATTCGTTTAGATTTTTTAAACCAATCACCCTTCACAATGTCATTTTTAGGATCATCTCTAATTTGATTACTAGGACACATAAGGTGGGATTTTGATTGGCTTATCTTGGACGAACATTGTGGCTTTGTCTAATATGAGAATATTTTGGATGGGATAGTGGTGCAGGAGCACCTACACCTCATAAAGTGATAATTGTAAAGGTTGTTTATGGTTGAGGATTTAAAATACAAGCTCTTGACATTCCAAAATCTGTGTTTTTCTTCAAATGTTTTGTATTTTTCCTGTTTTGCAGCACTGTACAGTCACATACAACCATATTTTGATGTGAAATGAATTCCATTTCATGAAGATATGTGTTAGATTTTATTTGAATCTTATTTGACGGCTTAAGGCATTGATTTTAGTTAGAAAGATTCATTTCTTTGCATACAACTTGGTTACCCTATTTTTGAGAGTTTTGTAGACCAAACATGATATAAAGGGGCTCTTGCACTTTTTGTGATTACTATAGCTTGTGTAAGAGGCCCCATGGATACTATTGTAATTGTAGGATGCGTGAATAGGGAGTAGGATGAGAAATAGAGAAGGTATAGTTGTTGTCCTCAAGAGTTTTATGAAGAAAAACATGTGAAATGAGAGGTTCAAGCCTAGGTTTCAACAAAATATGTATGGCTGATCTGATTTTATGAACTTTTACCCATGTAAAGACCTAATGGGTTGTGTGTGAGTTGGTCTTGAGGTCTGGGAAGTTGTGGAAGTAGGAGATTCAATAAACCCTCATGATTTTGGTCTAAAATAAGGGTTTTTGGGTTTGGAAAGAATTTGGCCGTACAAGTGGACTCTTTTTGTGGATTTGGAGGTTTGGAGGTTGTTAGCTCTCAAAAACGCAGGTAAGAATACCTCAAGAGGTCTCTAATATCTTGATATTTTTTAGGGTAACAAACAAGGCCAAATGATTTGAACCTTCTTCTCTTCAGGTGCTGCCAAACCTAGGTGGGTCTACCTTTGCGAGCTGAGTAGACTTAAGTGATGTGATTTTGTTTACAACAATCTATTCACAATGGAAATATTATAGTGAATATATATAATCCTAATAAAGTGTATGTGTAATATTAGAATATGTTTAGTTAACAGATGTAAAAAATAAAATGGATAGAGAACTTTGCCAATTTAACTATATGTCTATATAAATTTCTATTATTTTTATTTTAACTAAAATTACTAAAGTTACAACATATAAATTAAATGATATTTATGATTGTAAAATTTATGATTAAATATATCTCCCAGAATCCTTTTTTTCTTAATTTGAAAACAATTCTATATTATAGAATACATTTATTTAAATTTTAAGATGAAAATAGTAAGGAAAAATCAAACAAATATCTTTATGAAAGAAGTATACTGGTGCGAAATTAAATTTGTTTTGTATTCCAATGTAAAAACTAAAAAGAATGAAAACAATTATTTCAACACATAAACTATTATGTAGTAGTCAATTAAAATGATCTAAATAGTCTAATAATTTGACCATTAGCATATAGAAATTTCTATAGAGTTGTAGATCTCTTCCATTTCAAAAACACAAAATAATATTAAAGGTAGATAATCAAACGTCTTTCATTTGTACAGTGACTTATTTATCCTAGAGGAACTAGTATATAGTATACAAAGAAAACCAACAAACCCACAACTACCCCTATTTTGAAGGAGCTTAGTTTTCTCCCCTTCCTGATCTCCCTAATATTGTCTAATTATTTTAAAGAGACCAAGGGTCATAACACAAATTTATTCAACCCACTAAATAGCTTGGTTAATTAAACTTGACAAAAGCAACAAAACAATTGCTACATTTGGCATTGAAACTGGATTTTTCTTACAACAATCTATTCACAATGGAAATCTTACAATGAACAAATATAATCCTAATAAAGTTTATGTGTAATATTAGAATATTCTCAATTAAAAAATGTAAAAAATAAAATGGATAAACTAAAAGATGAAAGCGTGATACAAGTTCCTTGTTGGGTGAATGATGCAAATTTGAACTATGTTTCCCTCTTGACCAATCTATCCACAATGGAAATTTGACAATGGAGAGATGTGATCTTAATTTGGTATAAATTGTATAAGCAATATCAAGGTGAATTATAATATGTTCAGTTAATAGATGTCAAATAAAGTGGATGAAACTAAATGATGAAATATGGAAAATCTAATATGTTCAGTGAACAGATGTTAAATAACATGGATAAAACTAAATAATGAAATAGGGAATACAAGTGCCTTGTTGGGTAAAATGGAGTCAAATGAAAGTCTTAGATGAATGGCTTCTATTTAGAAAAATCTCTAATTGTTTGGAATACAAGTATGAGTTTATAAATGGTATAAACATGCAAGAATGTGATTTATAAACCCTACTAGAGGCAGAATATCAATCCTAATTATGTGATTCTTCTTACTGATCCAAATAACATTCCCAAATTACTATAATTGACTGAAAGGAATTTAATTCTTCTTTAAAGAACCCAATTAATCATCTCACACAGATACAAAAAATGTGCACTGATAAATTGAACATATACTTGATATTTCAACTTAAATAATCAAGAAACATTAGGTTGGAGACAATAAAACAATTGCAAATATTCAACAAACAACTGATACCAGAATGGAACCACCAAATCAAAAATCTTTCATTATCTCCTTCAAAATCTTATACATGCAACATGGTCCTTTTGGATATAAACATTCTGAAATATTATGTTTCTTGCTATCTATCTTCTATTTTACTACTACCCTCTTATTCATTTTAACCAAAAATGGATATTTATACATCAACCGTATGAAAGGACACGTCCTTTCAAAAATGTCTTGTGCTTTAAAAAACAATAAAATTAAAAATTAATTAGGCTTTGTTAAGCCATAAGTGAACTTTCCATAAGTGATCCAAATAGTCTTGACACTCATGCATATTTGCATCTCCCAATGCATTTTGGATCGTGATCTCCATTTTCACCATCTTCTCATTATGTTCGTATGCTTCATCTAATGTTATATCTTTCTTAGTAGCCATCTTCACAATATTTTGTAGTACTAACTCACTTTCATCTTTCCACCTAGTCATTTCTTTTAATCTCCCTCTATCATCAAAGAATGTAGTCAATCCATTTTTGGTGGCATCAATTAAGCCTTGCACATCCCCTCACAATTCTTCAAAGTTTTTATGCTTATTCATAAGATGATTTGCAACCTCAATTGCAGCTTTATCAAGAGCATCCCTCTAGTTCATTTCTTGGAACTTCTCTAGGATCCTACCATCCATTCTTTCGTGTTCTCATAATGCATCAAATTTTTGTTAGTGTACTCCCCAAAGCTTATTCAACCAGGTTGTTAGACTGGATTGTCTCTTCTTAATCACTACAACAAGTGTGTCATACTTTCCTTGAGAATATGCAATCGACCCTTCCCAATTATCTTTTGTTTGTGAACTTTCAGCATGGGTGAGCATCTTGGTTGACCCCATTGTAACTCCTAATAAATATTTTAGGCACTCATTTTCTCTCAGCATTCTTTCATGGTTAGTTTTGCACATTTCCTTTTCCTTGATCAATGCGTGTATTTGAGCTTTGTTTAGTTTTTCTACGTTGATCACAATCTTTGCTATTGCCACAAGATTAGCCTCCCCAATTTTTAGGTTCATAACATGCCCAAATTCCTTCTCAGTATCAATGAAAACTAATTTCATGTGAGGTGTATACAAGGCCCAAATCATTAATGACTCTTCATCTGGATTGTACTTTGATCCTACATAGACCTTTGTCACCTTTTTCGAGTTGAGCTTGTGTGTAGCATTACTATTTTTTAGGAAACTATCAAAGACTAGTGCAGAATTGAGATCTAATCCTAGAAAAATCATGAAACCAACACTTTCTAGCATTTCCCTTCCCTTTTCAGGGGTCATATGTGCCATCTCTCTTTCTACATCAGTTTTTAAATTACTCAACAACTGTTCTTCATTACCTGGTATGACATTGTGAACCAATTCTCTTATCTCTTTTCCATTTTGTCTACACAGGAATGTCTTAAGTTCTAGAGATTTTTTAAATTCATCTTTTTCTACAAAGGAATTATATTCTACATGCCTTGCATTTGTATCTACACTTTCTTCAATATTCAAATCCCTGGCAGGACAGGCGTAATCCAAAGTTCTCAACCTTGACATCTTGTTAGGTAGATGTTGTGGTACATCAGCCTCAAATGCCTCTTCTCCAGAAGACAACAACTCTATATCTTGCAACTCTTGATTATGTTGTTCAACCACCATTTATGCTTCCTCTACCTCTAAGTTCCTAATCATATCATTAAATTGGTAGGGCACATGGTGATACCCTGCAAAGTTTATCCTTTGTTTAGTAGAATTGATATACCCTTTTGGATCAAAATTATTTCTCAATGGTCCTCTTTTCATGTTATATTGTAGTAACTTATCTAGAATTAGATTATACGCTTCCTTTGCTAATACAATAAAATCACCGAAGCATAGTGTACTGGGCATAAAAGCTTGTTTTCCAAAAGAAATTAAATTCATAACACTAGAAAAATCCATTTTCCTAACAATTTCCAAGTATGTAATCCTATCAGGAACTGTTTTAGACAAAATGAATGGGGCATCTTCAAATCCATAAACCCTAATCATGGTATCATTCTCCAAACAATACCAATCCCCCCAATTGTGGCTAATTGGTCCATTGAAATATTTGGACCTGAGAAACCTCTTTATCTCATCAGACAAAGAATAAGTACATGGATAATTATAAAACTTGCACAATGGTTTCACAAAATTTTATTCAAAGCATACAAAACTAGAGTTAGCAAACCTGTTGTCCCAAACAATAGTCCATGATTGAATAGGTAATGACATGCCTTCCTTATCAAAATGTGAAATTTTCATCTCCTGAGGCCATAACCCTAGTTCATGTCCGAAGTACAACACTATGTGCATCAACAATGAGTAATTCCTGAGGTGTAAGATAGAGGCTCCACCTTGTATTGCCATCAACCCAGAATCAAGCCCTTTAAAAATATATGAGGCATAATCAAAAGGTCTAGAGTTGTGATACTGAATATCTATTGAAATTACCATGAGCACAATTTCCATATACTCAAGGACTTCCATTACCAATACTTGACCCAGCGATAAATAAGTGTATTTCATATAGGGCTCAAAAATATCTACATGGAATGGGGGTCCTTCACTATCTTCTAGCGGAATTGGTTTACCACCATGTCTAATTATGTGCAAGGGAAATCTCCAACCCTTGAAAATGGCATCCATCCTTCCAAATTCTTTTTCTAGCTCTTCACATATATTCTTCTCATTGCATAACCCTTCCAATTTAAGGACTTCGCCTATTGCATCCTCTGATATTTGTATCAATGGTCTCCCAGATGGGTCACAGATAGCTTTAAGTCTCAAATTATAATGAGTGGCCAACAATTTCACCCGTTCAACATCGACAAAAACATTAGGGCAAACTAAATTTCCCAGATTAAGCTTCCACGGGTTACATACTGGTTCAAATTGATTCCTCCTATAGTAATGAAAGTCAAACAGTTCATAACCTCTTATTGGAGTCCAACTATCTCCTATGAGCTTACATTTAGCATCTATTTTATCCATTTCTGCCCTAAGTTGTGCAAAGCGTTTGGCTTTGGGTCCAGAGATAGGTAGTTGGTCGATTAGATCTTGATTCAGCTTACGCTTAGTACGCTCTAGTTGAATTTCAGTTTTCTACTTTTTCCCTTTTGATTGACCACTTGCCCCATGCTTTCTACCCTTTTATTTTCCTAAACTAGTGGCTTCCATTCTTCAAGATTGCAAATTTAAGGTATGAAGAACTTACTGTTTTTTGCCCGAGATTTTGAACTGAGAGAATACCCTAGTCCTTTGCTCGCTCCTCTGCTTCTTCTGTTGTCAATCTTAAGTATATCACTACAACTCCCACTGAAGCAACCTATCATTGTGACTTTAGCAAGTCAGGCAAACAATCCTCATCTTACTCTAGAGATGTGTATCTCACTGAGATATTTCCTTCATAAATTTTGATCACTTAGACATAACGTTTTTCTTGTGGATGGAACTGCACTCATTGTGACCTTCTTGTCTCTCCCCATTGAAGTTTGTCTCACCGATGAATTTCTTCATCGGTGAATCCATGAACCATTTCCTTTCGATAATAATTCTCTCTAGACATGTCGCCAAGTCCAATCCTATTGGTGTATCATGGAAGGTTGGTAGGACTCCTCGAATTCATCCCGGTAACATTGTCCCATCGACAATATCCTCCTTTGTTTTATCGTCAAGACTGGATCAATGTCTCGAGCTGACTTCAGGAACCTTACTCCGATGAATCTACTTTGGCCAATATATTTCCTTCTGCTCTAAGTGGTAATACATATGTAAGCTCTATATGAATTCATACCATCAGATCGATGCTCATTATCTTGCTGATAGAGATTGTGAACTGTATTTTCCCGATATATATCCTCAAATGAGATTTCATCGGTGTGACATTCCTGACTTCTTTCTGATATCGGTATGTAACCTATCATTTTTTGTCGGCCTAGGAGGTGTCCCTTTGTCCATTTAATAAAAGTTTTATTTTTGCAAGGAACAATTTTAAATGACTGTCGATCAACCGTCGGTTGATCTCAACCATTCCTCAGAATCCCATGATGACCCCACCACAAAGTCTCAATTGATTGTGATATCATGGGCGAGTGCCATGTGTCTCAGCTAGCGATGCTGAAAAGATAATCAAATTTATTTAATATATCTGTCAGGTTTTAATGTGTTATACAATGGGTTACTAAAGTGGCTATGAGATGCACATGTTCAAAATGAAAAGAGATGTTATAATCTCGATGAAAAAGTTGCTCGATAGTTATGTTCAACACTGGTGACTGTCTTGAGTGAACACGATTGTCGCTGGTGGAGATCACTGGTTTCCCACCATCGCATGATCAGAAGATGCAAGGTGTTTACTGATCACGATATCACGGGCATGTGCCATATGTATTTCTTTGGTGATGCATAATGTGGTAGGCCCTTGGTGTTGAGGTGGAGATTATGTCAACCTTTTTGAAGGAAACCATTTGATGATCTGACAAAATTGAATGATCGACAATTGGAATTTGAGTTCGCATCAAATGCAATTGGAGCTATTGGTGTGGCATGCAATTAAGATTTAATCATGGACGAGACATCTACTAGCTTGATTTGATTGACATAAAGTGATTTTCCTTCACTCTATTTTCTCACAAAGTATTCAAGCACCTTTGTGAAACCATTTTCAGAGCCAAGGACGAAGTTACAAGCTGTCACAGCAAGGATTTGGTCTTCTACAAAGCATAAACTTCATGAGTTATTTTATGTGCTTTCTCATAAATTTAATTAAGAGTTTGAGAAGAATTGTGGTGTGCTTGTCGGAAAGCTTGTTGATAGTTGTTTTAGGGCTATTGGTTAGTTGAATTGTAATAAATTTCAATGTTTTATTGTAATTTCATTTTCTGTATAGCCCTAGTCTGTTCAAAAGATTTGGAATTTTAAGGAAGCCCTAGTTTACCTGAGATGGCACCACTAAAGCAAAATTTTGGCCATGTTGATTATTTTAAGAGGAATTTGTATGATGATTTACTAGATCAACTCTCATTGTCAACAAATGATAGGAAGAGGGTTTTGGTTTTGATTCATGGAAGAACCCTAGGTGAAGGATTAGCATGCAAGAATTCCAACATTGTAGATGCTAAGGTTCCCATGACTGGTCTGGAGATGTTTAAGCTATGGTATGGACAATGGAATTTGGCTCACCCTTTTTCAAATGGTTGGAGATATGACATGGGGAAGCTGGTTGTGCCAAATGTGTTCCCTGATGTGGATTTTCTCAAGGCGGTGGCAACATGTTATGACCTTGTTACGAGAGTGATCAGAGATAATGATGGAGGGATTTTATTAAGTATAAATAGGGAATAAATTCAACAAGTTTTTGACCTGATTGAACCTAGTCTATTCTTGATTTAGATAAATCTTGAGGAGATGAAGCAGGAGTATGCAAAGTCAAATTCACTTTTCTTGCTGAAGTTGCTTCCTCTTCATCTGGCAAGCACAGGTAGTTCAAGGATTTATATCAGTCCAAGTGACCAAGAGCCTTTTAGGCTAAGTTGTTCTACAAACCATTTTTTGGATACCTTTTATTCATTGTGCCAAATTTTGGGTTTTAACCCTAACACAGTAATGCCAATTTCCTATATGTTTATGGGGGTGAAAATAAAACACCCTAATTTCTCTATGGTTTATGATTTTGCATCTTTTCTAGTAGAGAAGATACATGAAGGGTTGTTAAAGTTTCATGTAGGGGATGCAGGAACTCCATTATTTTGGTATTCCCTATTGATGTACATGTTCTTGTACAATAATTTTGACTTATTCTCAAAGAAGATGGAGTTGAGGTAGGAGGTAAATGGAGAAAGATTATCGGTGCAGGCTTGGACTATAGATTTATCATACAACAGGGAGAGTTTCAGTTTTGTGCTATTTGACAATTGCTTTACTTCCACACTCAGGGCTCAGTTGATAGTAAATGTACCTAGGATCCCTAAGGATTTACATGACTTTCTCAGACCGAAGGGGAGGAAGCCAGATTTAAATGTTTGTCACAACTGGGGTGAGATTATCTTGTACCCAGTCAGCACTATTTTAAGGGTGTATGGCTTCCAAGGAACTCCACATATCCTCCCATTCAATGTGCCGAAAAGAGTGGGGTTTGTTGAGGTTATGTCAAAAATAGGTTTTATTCATGAAGACAATCTAACAGGGAAGGGAAAAGGGACTCTTTTCCTTGATTATATCGTTGTGTCTAATTTTGTGTTCTCAAAGGGGGGATGGGTCCACTTTGGGAGGTTTTTTGATGATTTTCATTTAAGGTGTGGTCACTGGCAACAACATGACCCTGAGGGCTTCTTTGCCCTTTTTAGACAACAGATAAAAGGTGGCAGGTTTGCACATGAGTTCAATTTTCTTGAGGATCTGATCATGAAGGAATTGATTTGAACAAGCAAGAATTAAACAAGGAAAAATGGATAGCATATGAGATTTTATTGGCCATTGTGCATTAAATGGATCCCAAATATGATCCATTAATGGAATTCACCCCATTCCACAAGAAAATTGATTTCTTGATGGACAAATTTAAGGAGATCATGGGTGTTTTGATGACAAAGAAGTTCAACTTGGAGTTGGACTTCGGCATACAAAAGACAGATGTGAGGCTTGCTAAAACAAGGCCAACATATCAACCCATGGTGAATTGGCCTCTTTATAAGATAAAAAAGAGTGACAACAGTGATGAGGATCAGGAAGATAAGAAAGGAAAACAAATCATGAAGACATAAGCACAATTAGGTCTGAAGATCAAAGCACTGGAGGAATAAAGATCATTGATTTGGACTCATCACCACAAAATAATCCTACACTACCACCATCAGAGCCAAGCCCTAAGAGGCAAAAATTTGAAGAGGCACAAGAGAATCTGATGGATGAAATCATTGTCATAGATTAGGACATGCAGGTTGGTATTCCTTCCCCTCATAGGTCAACTCAACTGGTTCTGTCTGATATGGATGTGAAGGGATAATGTGTGCAAGATGCCAGGATGGAGGCATGCAAGGCATTTTTAGATGATGATGTATTTGTTAAAACTCAAGTTTTCTTACAACTGGTATGGAGAATGAGACTAGAAGAATATCAAGACAAATGCAAAAGGAGAAGAGAGTTGAAACCTGATAGGTCTAACCAGGAGAATGATGACGAAGTAAAGGATGAATTGATGGAAGAATTCAAAAGCATCACTCAAGAGGGGGGGAGGAAATTAGTAACTCAGGCTGGTGTGCTATTTTTTCCTTAATGGAATATAGCAAATGCAATAGCATTTAATGCTATTTTAAAATTCAAGCATCCCATGCAAAATTTTGAGGAAGAGGTCAAGGAAACACTACAAGATTCTACCTTTAGTGAGGAGTATGAGACCCTAGAAATTTGGGCATTGGGACCTTAGGGTAGAAAGCCTAATGTTACTCACATTAGCCCAAACCTAAGGGGAGGGTTTATAATAAAGAGAGCCTCTAAAACTTCAAATACAGAGGCTACAAACCTAACTGTGAATGTGGTCAAATTGGCCTAGAAGAATATTGAGAGGGAAGAATCTGAAAAGAAAAGCTTAATGGAGAAATACAATATTATAATTGGAGAATACAACAGGGTGCAACAAAGGAATGTTGAGCTGAAAATTGAGGTGGATAGGTTAAAGTATAGGCAAGCTGGGGAGTTCTCAAGTGCTCTTGGTATCATGACATTTCCTTCCACATCAGGATCAATACCTCCTACTTCTCCAATTATTTCTACTCTAGGGTCCCCCATCCAAACTCCTTCTCTCAGTCCTACATTAGAGCCAGTTGAACAAGAGATTGAATACTCTATGGATCCTACAAAGAAGCACTTGCTACATAAGATTATAGAGTTACAGGAAGCTTTAAAGGCAAGTGAGGAGGGAGCACTTGTAAAGTAGAGTGAAGTTGTTCACACAGTTTTGAGGCACTTTAATGAAAAGGTTGATGGAAAATTGCCATTAGTATATTCTTTGTATTCTTTATTTTTGGATGCAATAAAGAACATTAATAGGGATTAGGAAGTAGTTTTTCCCTTAGTTGAGAAGTGGATCCTTAGGGCCAATGATTTAGATATCATGTATAAAGCCTCTATATTGGATACAGATAATAGGCCCCAATCATTAAGGCCTGCTCAAATTTTTGTAAAGTCACTGCGAGGTTTTCAAGCCTTACAAGATGATTTGTGTAGAAAAATAAAAGAATGGGTAAAGAGTTTTGATGATTGGAGTGATACATCTTTACCTGATATAATTGATGCATAAGGAAATGTTCAATCACTGCAACATTGGTAGGATAGAACAGATGAGGTCATCAATGCACAAATCAAATTGATTTGTGATGCCTCAGACTATGACCTGTTGTTGATTTCTATGGACAAGATCATTAGCACCAACACATTTTTGGAGTCTATTGAGAGAGAGGAAAATTGGTGCAGGAGCACCTAAGAAACACCTAGGGAACACCTAGGAAGCACTAGGCAATAGGAAGAAGTCTAGGATGCATTTTGTTTTATTGTATTTCCATGAAGGTCATGTTGACCATTGGAATTGAGTTAGAGACTTAGTAATATGCCTTGGTCAAGAGTGATCGGTAGGTTAAGGACGGGAAAGGTTTGATGAGTTTGGAAACTCACTTTTCCTAGTTTTCTTTGCATAGGCAAAAGTGGCAAAAAGGGAACATTTTACACCTTTGTCATTTTCTAACGAAGATGTCTGACCAAGGGGAAAGATAACTACTTTTCTGACCTATATAGGGAATGCTTCGACCTGTGTGAAAGGTTGGAAGTTTTTGTAATTTGAAATTTCATGAATGTTAAGTGTGGACAGTGAGAAGAATTGCTAAAATTTTTGTGTTTGCTTTGTATTTGAGTGATCAAGAGTGATCATGGCTCTGTAGTATGTTGTATATTGTGGAGTGGATTGTTCTCTAAACTTGTGTGGTAGCATTTAGGCATGTGTTCAATTTGCAGGTGTGTTTTGGTAGTTGTTTTGTTTCTTTTGAATTGTTGAACTAACTGGCAACCTGTCAAGAATGGAGATTTAGCTCTCTTTCCCAATGTACCTAGTGTACGGGATTTTAGAGAATGAAGCTAGACTCCATGGTTGTAATTATAGTAGGTTTAGGATTAGTTAGGAGTCTAGGAAACATAAAGAAGGTCTAATCCTAGGCGAGCTTGACAGTGCCTAGCTAGGAGAGACAATAAGTGCAAAGCACTATGAAATGTAGGGGTGCTTGTTCAAAGAAATTTTCCTATTGGAAAGGGATGGAGTGATGGTTACCGAGCTGTGGGTATGTTGAGGAGAATCCATCAATTCATTTGGTGAGAGGAAACATTGACAATTTGCAAGAAGACGAGGAAAAGACCCAAAATGACCTAGGTTTATGCACAGTTCTAGTTTGAGGCACTATACGGACAGTGGAGGCTCAAGGTTCCAAAATTCTTTCAGAGAAGGGTATAGGTGTCAAGAATCTAAAGAAAAGTATGGTTGTACTTTGGAGAACTTAGGGACACAATCCTATTTTCTCGGCGTTGGGTGCCTAATTGGGGCTCTTGGGCTAGTAGTCTAATAAACCCTAACTAAGGTTTTGGAGGTAGCAAATGAAAAATGGAGCATGGTGGATTGTCAAGAACCCTAGGGAGATGGTTAGAACCCTTTGGAAACATCCCACACCCCTGCACAAATCAAATTGAGTATGGAGTTTAGATTAGCCTTTAGGGAAGATTAAGGGCTAAGGGAGAGTTAGTGGCAAGGCACCAAGCTTGGCTTGGTAGATTGAGAGAGAAATGATAGTGGGGTTGGCCAGTAGAACCATTAGTACCTATACAAGAGATAGGACCTAAAGGTTAAGGTGGAAGATTCACCTAGGAGTTCTTGAGAACAAGGACCCAGAGCATGGAACAGTGATTGTTCCATCCAACCCTTACCCTATGAGATTGGTATCAGAGCAAGTTAAAGATTTGGGATAGAAACTTGTATGTCAGAGATTGAATCAAGTGGTTCTAACACCATGGTGACCAATGCAGAATTGGCAAGAGACCTCACAGAGCAACAAGAGAAAAATAGACAACTTGAAGAGGTAGTTGAAGAGATGAAGCAAAGGCTAGAAGAGCTGGTAGAGGCTGCAAGGAAGATGAAGGTACAACTAGTAGTAGTTAGAGACAAGGCTAAGGATTAGGTTGAGGAATACATAGAACCAGACCCTAATCCTCCACTAAAAGTGGAACCCTTCCTCAAAGCATTGAATGCCTTGAGTGGCAAAGCATTAGAAGGCATTCCCATCTTCACAAGAAGAATGGATGTAGAGTTGGTTATGGAATGGGTAGAAGGAATGAAGAATCACTTCAAGTGTGATGGTGTTACTGAGGCACAAAAGGTGAAGATAGCCAAATCAAGGTTAAGGGGACAAGCACTGACTTGGTGGAAGTTCCTACAAGAAGAAAGAGAAAATGAAGGCAAGAAGCACATTGGGAGTTGGAAAGCTATGGTGGCTAAAGTGAAGGAGTATTACCTACCTGAGGACTATGAGGTCTAATTGCACAAGAAGAGGAAAAACCTTAGGCAAAGAGACCTAGATGTAGCTGCTTACACTGAGGAATTCCAAAAACTAAGCCTTAGGTCTAGGGTGCAAGAATTGGAAAGCATCAAGGTGGCGAGGTATCTAAATGGCCTCAAATGGAACATCCAAGAAGATTTGAATCTCTTTACACTAACCAACCTCCATAGTTGTTATCAAATGGCTTTTAAGATGGAGGAAAAACTGAAAAAGAGACAAGATTCCAGTTCCAAGAGTAGAGGCAAAGGCAGAGATCAAAGAGATCAAAGAGGACATAGAGGTGGATACCAAGGTAGAAGAAGTGAACAAAGAAACCAAGGTGAATCTAAACTCACAGAGCATGGAAGTGAAGAACCTTCTAGAGGAGGTTATGGAAGAGGTAGAGGTTCTCAAGGAGGATCCAATAGAGGAAGAGGAGCAAGCAGGAGCAACTCATACTTTGCTACCATAAAATGTTACCATTGTGGTGAACTAGGCCATCCAACTTATAGGTGCCTGGAGAAAGCATCATCATCAAATGATGAGAAGAGGGTGGCATATGCACAAGAAGACACCATGAGCATCAAATCACCTAAGATCAGTCATATTGAATCTCAAATGGGGGAGAATTTGATGTTTAGGAGAGTGTTGATCAGGCAATCGGTCAAGGAAGAACCAAAACAAAGAAGAGCTCTATTTAGAGTGAGATGCAAAATACTTGGAAAAGTATGCAAGGTCATTGTAGATTCAAGTTCAACAGACAACATCATGTCAGAAGAGGTAGTAAAGAAGCTCAAATTAGAGAAGGTACCCCACACTAACCCCTACAAAGTGACATGGTTAAACAAAGGGCAGAGTGTTCTTGTTAATGAGCAAGTAACGATGGATTTTTCTATTGGAGAGTACAAGGATAAGCTAATTTGTGATGTATTACCCATGGATGCATGCCATCTACTATTGGGAAGACCATGGAAGTATGACATAAGTGCCATCCATGATGGAAAGGAGAATACAATTTCATTTAAGAAGGATGGGAAGACATTTAAGTTGTAGTCACTATCAGAAGAGGATGAAGGACAGTCAAAGACACCAAGTGTCTTGTTAAGTAGTGGCAAGGAGTTCCTTAACAACCTAAATCAAGGGCGTAAAGGTTATGTAGTCTTGTTGTAGTCCAAAGAAGAAGACAAGACTGAAAAAATAGTCATACCCGGAGCAGTCCAAAATTTGCTTGAGAAGTATAAGGACATAGTAAGTGATGGTGCACCTACAACTTTACCTCCTAAAAGAGCCATTAGTCATCAGATTGACTTCATACTTGGAGCATCATTTCCTAACAAAGTAGCTTATAAGCTTACACTGGATCAAAATCTAGAGGTAGCTAGACAAGTGCAAGAGTTATTGGATCAAGGCTTGATTAGGAAGAGAATCAACCCATGTGCAGTACCAGTAGTCTTAGCAACAAAGAAAGGAGGCAAGTGGAGGTTATGCACTGATTCTAGAGCAATAAATAGAATCACAATTAGGTACCGGTTCCCTATTCCTAGGATTGAAGACTTGATGGATTGTCTTGGAGGAGCTCCGTAATACACCAAGTTGGATCTCAAGAGTGGATACCATCATATCAGAATCAAGGATGGAGATGAGTGGAAGACAACATTTAAGATAATGGATGGGTTGTATGAGTGGAGAGTTATGCCATTTGGCCTCTATAATGCCCATAGCACATTCATGAGGCTCATGAATGAAGTGCTCAAATATTTTACAGGGTTATTTGTGGTGGTATATCCTGATGATATACTCATCTTTAGCAAGATAGCAGAAGAACACCTAAAGCATGTGGAGTTGGTTCTTAGAAGATTACAAGAGGAGAAGATAGCCATTAACCTAGAGAAGTGTGAGTTTTTTAAACAAGAACTTGTATATTTGGGTTTTGTGGTGTCTCAAGGATCATTGAAAATGGATCCAAGCAAGGTGGAAGCTATCCTAAACTAGCCTACACCAACCATAGGGACTGAGGTAAGAAGTTTCCATGGATTGGCTCAGTTTTATAGGAAATTCATAAGGAACTTTAGTGGTATATGTGCACCAGTTCTAGAGACAATCAAGGGTGATTTGAAAACTAAGTTTGTGTGGACTCAAGAAGCTGAGAAAGGGTTTGAGAAACTGAAACAAGAAGTGGCAGCTCAACCTATTCTCTTATTACCAAGCTTTGACAAATTGTTTACTATGGAGTGTGATGCTAGTGGAGTTGCAGTAGGAGGAGTGCTAAGTCAAGAAGGCGGGCCTATAGATTTCTTTAGTGAAAAGCTCAATGAAGCTAAGAAGAAGTATTCAACCTATGACCTAGAACTTTATGCTTTGGTTCAGTCACTTAGGAAATGGAGGCATTACCTTCTACCCAAGGAGTTTGTGGTCTTTATAGACAATCAGACACTTAGGTATATCAACACCCAAGATAAGTTGAGCAATAGACACTTGAAGTGGATGGAGTACATCCAAGCTTTTACTTTCACCATCAAGCACAAGAAGGGACAATTGAACAAGGTAGTATATGCATTGAGTAGAAGATTGTTGAAAGTGCAAGAGATACAGATCAAGAGCATTGGCATAGAGAGTTTCAAGGATCTCTATGGAGAGGATGAAGATTTCTCAGAGGCCTACAAGGTATGTTCCAATTTTGAGAATCATTTTCATAGCCAATACTTAGAGTATACTTTTCAAAGTGGATTATTGTTTAAAGGGAATCAGTTATGTGCTCCAAAAGGGTCAATGAGAGAAAACCTTATTTAGTAAAAGCATAATGGTAGTCTTACTGGATATTTTGGCATTAATAAGACATTAGAACTAGTGCAAAGGTTCTACTATTGGCCTAAGTTGTCAAGAGATGTCAAGAGGTATGTGGAGCAATGTGTTGTGTGTATGAAAGCTAAGGGAGGAGCTAGTAATGCTGGCCTATATCAACCCTTACCCATTCCTAACAAACCATGGGAGTGTGTGAGCATGGATTTTGTGGTAGGACTCCCTAAGACCAAGACTAGTTTTGATAGTGTATATGTGGTGGTAGACAGATTCAGCAAGATGAGCCACTTTATCCCTTGCAAAACCACTCATGATGCTAGCTATATATCTCACCTTTTCTTCAAGGAGATTGTTAGGATCCATGGATTTCCATTGAGTATTGTTTCAAATAAGGATGTGAAGTTCATGAGTCACTTTTGGAAGACTCTATGGAGCAGATTAGGTACCAACCTATCTTTTGGATCAGCTTACCATCCTCAGACCAGTGGTCAAACAGAGGTGGTTAATAGGGTACTAGGTAACCTTCTAAGGTGCCTAACTATATAATATGGACATACTTGGGATATGGTAATATCACAGGCTGAGTATGCTTATAATGATAGTGTAAACAGAACCACAAGGAAGAGTCCTTTTGAGGTTGTGTATGGAATGCACCCAAGAGGTATATGTGATCTCAAGGATCTAGGAGTTATGGGGAATAGGAGTGGAAATGCAAAATACTTCACTCAAACCATGAAAGAGATTCAGGAGCAGGTAAAGAAGATAGTCACCGAGGCTACATAAAAGTTGAAGGATAAAGTAGATTTGTCAAGGAAAGATTTACAGTTTGTAGTAGGAGATTATGTCATGGTTCACCTTAACAAATCCAGGTTACAGAAGGGTATGTCAACCAAGTTGCAAATGAAAAGATTAGGGCCATGTAAGATATTATCCAAGTATGGGAAGAATGCATACAAGGTGGAGTTACCTGCAGATTTGGGAATTTCACTAGTCTTCAATGTAGCAGATTTGATCAAGTACAACGGAATAGTCAATGATATAGCCCAGACTAGTAGGAAGGTCTTCAAAGAAGTCACTAACATAGCCTTACCTACTAAAGACAAACTACAAGCAGAGAGCATCTTGGAGTCAAGAGTACAAAAATCTACAAGGAAGAGAGTGTACATGGAGCACTTCATCAAGTGGAAGGACAAGCCAAAATCTGTGGCCACATGGGTGGATGAAGCTCAGTGCAAGAAGCAGGCCATAGATTTCTCTCTACTCTCTCCTCACATCCCTTAGAGTTTGTGTAGATGGGGAGAATGGTGTAGGAGCACCTAGGAAACACCTAGGGAACACCTAGGAAGCACTAGGCAATAGGAAGAAGTCTAGGATGCATTTTGTTTTATTGTATTTCTATGAAGGTCATGTTGACCATTGGAATTGAGTTAGAGACTTAGCAATATGCCTTGGTTAGGAGCGATCAGTAGGTTAAGGAGGGGAAAGGTTTGATGAGTTTGGAAAATCACTTTTCCTAGTTTTCTTTGCATAGGAAAAAGTGGCAAAAAGGGAACATTTTACACCTTTGCCATTTAGTAACCAACATGTCCAACCAAGGGGAAAGTTAACTACTTTTCTGACCTATATAGGGAATGCTTCGACTTGTGTGAAAGGTTGGAAGTTTTTATAATTTGAAATTTCATGAATGTTAACTGTGGACATTGAGAAGAATTGCTAAATTTTTTGTGTTTGCTTTGTATTTGAGTGATCAGGAGTGATCATGGCTCTGTAGTATGTTGTAGATTGTGGTGTGGATGTTTCTCTAAACTTGTGTGGTAGCATTTAGGCATGTGTTCAATTTGTAGGTGTGTTTTGGTAGTTGTTTTGTTTCTTTTGAATTGCTGAACTGACTGGCAACCTGTCAAGAATGGAGATTTAGCTCTCTTTCCCACTGTACCTGGTGTACAGGCTTTTGGGGAATGAGGTTAGATTCCATGGTTGTAATTATAGTAGGTCTAGGATATCTAGGATTCCAGGAAGCATGAATAAGGTCTACTCCTAGGTGAGCTTGACAGTGCCCGGCTAGGAGAGACAATAAGTGCAAAGCACTATGAAATGCAGGGGTGCCCGTTCAAAGCAAGTTTGTTGTTGGAAAGGGATGGAGTGATGGTCACCAAGCTATGGGTACATTGAGGAGACTCCATCAATTCATTTGGTGAGAGGAACCCTTCATAGTTTGCAAGAAGACAGGGAAAAGACCCAAAATGACCTAGGTTTATGCACATTTCTAGTTTGAGGCATTGTACGGATAGTGGAGGCCCAAGGTTCCAAATATTCTTTCAAAGAAGGGTATAGGTTTCAAGAATCTAAAGGAAATTATGGTTGTACTTTGGAGAACTTAGGGACACAATCCTATTTTCTCGAAGTTGGAGGCCTAATTAGGGCTCTTGGGCTAGTAGTCTAATAAACCCTAACTGAGGGTTTGGAGGTAGCGAATGGAAAATGGAGCATGGTGGATTGTCAAGCACCCTAGGGAGATGGTTAGAACCCTTTGGAAACATCCCACATCCCTGCACTGATAAAATTAAGTATGGAGTTTAGATTAGCCTTTAGGGAAGATTAAGGGCTAAGGGAGAGTTAGTGGCAAGGCACCAAGATTGGCTTAGTAGATTGAGAGAGAAATGATAGTGGGGTTAGCCAGCAAAACCAGGGGTACCTATACAAGAGATAGGACCTAAAGGTTAAGGTGGGAGATTCACCTGGGATTTCTTGAGAACAAGGACCCAAAGCATGGAATAGTGATTGTTCCATCCAGCCCTTACCCTATCACAATCAGGTAGCGGTGAAATAGACACCTTATAGTGCTAAGGTGAATGAGGTGGTTAATTTTGATTGCCCAATAGATGAAGAATATCAAAGATGGGTGGATAACTACTTAACTAAGGAAGAGTAAGATGAAGTTGACTACTAGTGGATAATAGCTTAGCCCTTCCAGTTATAATAGATTCCAGTTATGTTTTGATGGTAGATTTGGCATAGGTTTCTTGAAGTTTTGCTGATGCATCAACCATTTTCAGCAGATGGGATAAACAAGAAGATTCTCTAGGGACTCAGCTATTGTAACAAATTTTTGAAATGTCACAGGGCGGTCCAAGTGACCGGTGACATGTGTATTTATGGCTCGATGCTTGTTTGCTCCTTCATTCTCTATAAAAAGGAATTCAAGGCTAGAAATATGGGTTAGCAAGTTAGATAATTTTGGGTTGAGTCTAAGGAAATTTGCAGAGCAAATTGTAAAAATCCTGTTGGTTCAGTGAAAATGCAAGTTAGGTTTTGTGTCATTCTATAGTAGGTTTTCAATTCATGGGAAATTGATGTTTTATGAAAGTACTAGCATTTGAATGGGAATGATTCATTTTGAACTCATGTCTCTCCATTATGTAAGCATATCATACTCTTGAATAAAATAATCAAGGGTTGTTTCATTCATCTCACTGTTGTGGTGTGTATGATTCTCATTTTAGCTTTAATTCAAGGAATTAATTAAAATTCTTGAATGAGGTCATAGGTGGATACTTTTATATAAGGATTTGATAAGTATTATTGGGTTAAGAAACAAATTGATGGTATTGTAAGGCAATATTGTCAGAGATCTTATATGTTATGTGTTAAATCTATCATGAATCCTTAGATGCTTATGAATTTGACTCCTCCAATGACATATGGTACTAGTCTAAGTTTTTCTTATTTGCGGTGTATAATATTTGTTTGTCTTTGCTTAGAGCTTGCTACAAATTGAAAATCAATGACTATCTTAAGCTGTGAAGTGTTGTTGTATTTATCTCATGCTCCAAATAGTTGATATTATTGATGAACAACCAATTCATTTCGGTATTATCCTATTATGTTGAGCTATTAAATGAGATTATTTATTGTTGTTAATGTTGTTTATAATATTGGTGCAGAGGTTGTAAACACATTAAAGGATCACCCTCCTACGTCTTGCAGAGCCCAAAGTGTATGAGGCTTTGTTAAATTCCTCGTCAGTTGGTCCAGGTCCTTCGAGCTGCCCCTGATTGGAATTGGCAATTCCATAGGTAGATTAGAAGATAAAATTGGTTATAGTAAAAACAACCAACACTATCCCTTGGTCCTCTCTTTTTCCCGCTCTTGTATGTTTCCTTCTCTCTTTTTTCTCTTGTTAATTTTGATTTGTTCCTGCTTATTGCTTTGGCTTAGTTCATTTTTTCTTCTAGTTTGTTATTTCGTCGTGTTTTGCCAAGTTTTTCTTTTGTGTGTCATTTCTCTTTGGGTCTGTCCCTTTCTATTTACTTTTCTTTCTTTCCTTCTTTTTCTAATTCTTGTTTCTCATTATTTTATGACTATTCCTTACATTTTACAGATTATAGGTTTTTTCTAATTACGCCGAAGGTGTATCCTATTTGAGATGAATGAGTTAAAATGGACCATCAACGGTTAATGTCGACTACATACAATGCAATACGATTGTAGTGATTTCATCTGTTAATCGCCACATTTTTTCCCCTCCATTTTTTTATTTGTTTTACTTATTACTATTTTACTTGCGAACTCTACCCTTTTTTCTCATCCGGTGACATCACAATATTTACTAAATGAAGGTTTGAACAAATGAAAACAAATATCTACTTCAATAAATTTAAGTTTAAAATTTGTCCGTTATTTACAAGACTTAGACTAAATTGGTTAATTTGAATGTATGAAATAATTGATATAGTTTGGTTTAATATATATATTTTAACTTTTTAAAAAATATGTTCATAATCTAAATATCTAATTTTGTTAATTAAATAGATGTTAAAAGGTGAAAAGTTAAATTATGAAAATGTCTAATTTTTTGTTAATTAGAAAGAGATTAAAAGTGAAAATTTAAATTATTTTTAATATTTATATATTGAATGGTTGTACTTGTTGTATATATATTAGTTATATATTTTTTAATTTTTTTTTTATATAAATGTTTTTCTCTCCTTTTTGTTAATTAGAAATATGTTAAAAGTGGAAATTTAAATTATTTTGAATATTTTCATTTTATAAAGTTCATATATTAAATGGTTTTTACTTATTTTATAATTTGAAAAAATATTAAAAAGTAAATTGGAAAAATAATTAATTTAAAAAAAAAAAATTTAGATTTTTTTTTTTTAAATTTGATCCATAAGAGACAAGTGCCACGTAGTGGCTAGTACTTTCCTTTATAGTATTTTAATTATAGTATTTTAGATTCAATAAAATAAATGTAAGTTTTGTTAATGGAATAAAAGATAGTTACATGCATTTATGGGTATGTGCAAGATCATCATGGGCCAAAAAGTGGCGAAATGTAAGTGATATGATGGCTCATGTGGCTGACGACTTTTTTTTTACCCAAAATTGATGAAACAAAAAAGGTTTTTAAAGGAGATTCTTATATTTCCACCAATATAAATTATCCTTTACTTTGACTTTAATACATAATTATTATTCATTTTCTATTTAAATTACGACTAAAGTCCTGATTGATAGGCTGATTGAATAACATATATAGCTTTCAAAGAGTATCACATTTTTGAATCTGAAACATGCATCACATTCTATGCTTCACATACTATATGATTAAAAAATAAAAATTGAATTTCATGAAGTTTTGACCAAGTTAAGGTGGTCAAAAATACGAGTTTTTGTATTTTTTAAAATTTGTAATAAAATATCATAATTAATTATTTACTTTGAAAAAAATTACAAAAAAATATGCATCAAATTCAGACATGAGTCTTCTACTTATATCTAATATCTTATAAAAAAACATTATCATTTTATTGTGGTTAGGGTGGTTATACAGACACCTACTTCTTATTTTTTCCCTGAAATTTAAGTACTACTACATTGAAAGTTCAAATTTTCACCAAATAGATTTTTTTAAAATAAAAATAAACCTAGTAGTTTAGAAACTGAATTCAATTTGCAACAGATTCTATTCTTACATATTTTTGAAATAATATAGTTAACTTATTCAAATTTTTACATCAAGTTGCCTAACTCTAATTTTTCTAAATTTTATTGCCACTTTAGGGCCTGTTTTTTCCATGATGATCCTGCACATGCCCTTATATTAATGTTAATAATTATTAATCTTATTTTAATTATATTATGTAAAAATCAAGTATCTTATATAAAACAATTATATATTAAAAATTTATATATTATAAAGATATTATAAATATCAAACAAAATCAAATGATAGTATAATATAATTAGAAGAAAAAATTCATAATTATATAAATATAAAATTTATCTAGTAATTATGTTACATAAAAATATGTATAATATGAAATAAATTTATAATATTATATTAAATAATATTTATTGATTAGATAATTTGAATTTAAATAATAATTTTTAAAATTATTTTATATAAAATAAAATATAATTAAAATGAAATTATTATGTAAAATAATTATAAGAAAGAATTGTGGGAGGTAGGGAGGGTGCACTCCAAGGTGTTGGAGGATGTTGTCATGAACGTCCATGTTGGAGTTGTACAGGGGAGATAGTGATGGGTGGAAATTCATGGGTGGTACGAGAGAGTTGGCTTGTCCTATCAATCAACCAAATGCATAGGGAAGACAACTCATTTATCTTCCCGAGGCACAAGAAATATTAAAATCTCTTCATTCATTCACTTGCATTCAGACAGCTCACACATAGGAGAAGGAGGTTGGTGAGGCTGGCGGCGGTGGGTAGAAGTACTCATTTAAGGCTTGCACAAAATGTCGTGGGCATTTGTTCTAGTTTAGTGTTGTGGTTGAAGTTTGGATATCATTTTCTCAAGTGCTTACTATTGGGAGCTGAATGGATGGGTCCTCAAAATTTTTGATAGAGGTTTTGGTTACGGGTGTAGCTTTGTTTGGGGCAGACACCCCCATTTCGCTCAAGTCTAACGATAGGCTGAGCATCTTTCGTTTCATAACGGATCAACTCCTTAAAATAATTTTGCTTGACTATGATCCTCTAGTGTTAGTTGCAGTCAAAATGGTCTTGGGTCCTTATTTTTTGGAGGAAACGAAGTATGGGCATGATAATTTGCAGATATCTTCTCATCTTTTGGCTTCCCTATTGGATAATCTGGTCCCAAAGATTGAAGAAAGGACTTTAGTGAGGAAATTGTTCATACCTGGACTACTAGGTGGTATGGATGAGCTCCTTTGGGTGGTGGTGGAAGGGCGAGGATGTCTGCATGCATTGGAGGTGGTGAAGGTGAAGGATAAAGACACGATGAAATTTTTTTGGTTTCTCTTGGACCTTCAGGGTACTGGGTTGATGAAGCATCGGGCCATAGTAGTAGTTGCGGTCATCTTCTTGAAGAAATGGTTTGGGCTAATGGTAACTGATAGCGATGAATGGAGGGAGGTGTTTGAAGACTTTGTGTTTCTGAATAAGTTTTTGTGAAGGGGCAGTGTATGGTATTAATATTTTAGTAGCTAGTTTTTTCTCTGTTAATGCAAGCACGAATTGGTTAGATTGGTTTACATGTAGATTGTTTAAAGTATTGAATGTCTAAAGCTATGGCCTGTATTTTGGAGGATACGTACAGACAATATATGGTTTTTTGGTTCTTGGTGGAATTGGTGAAATTAGCTTAATCGGTTGTACTTTGGATCTATAAGTATAAATACAATATAATCCTTATGTATCGAAAAAAATTATAAGAAAGAATTAATTAATTATTATTTAAACATAAAATTTATATAATACTTAATATATATATAATTTATGTTAATATATATATTATTAATGGATTACACATATTTGTTTAGAAAGTTAATCAAGGCGAAAAATTATATTTAAAAAAATGCTTATATTATTATTTTACTTTCAACTTCCTTTGCCCCTAGTTTTACTTGAAAACCTTGCTCTACTTTGTATAGCATGTCACGTAAAAAGAGAGATGCAATGGATTGCTAACAATAATAGATGGTTAAATGTATTGTAATTTTTTTTTACGGGGAAGAAAATTGTTTGGATTTCACTACAGGAGGATTGCGAAATTTTGAAGGAAGGCGTCCTTTTTTATTTCTTATTTTCATTAGCAGTCACTTCTCATTTCTTTTAGGAGAAATTGGTGGAGCTGGTGTCCCCATGTATATTTGATTTTGCTGCTTATTTTTAAATAGTCATTTTAAATTGTATTTTTTTAAATGTATATTTTTTAAATTGTTTTTTCCTCTATTAAAATAAGAACATAATTCAACTGTATATTCTTATATTTAATTATCAATCCTTGCCATTAATTTTTATAAACTGTATATTTTTATATTTAATTACCATTTGTTGCTCTGCTAATTTTGACAAAGAATTATTGATAGGGAATTCAAATATGTTATTATTGACTAAGAATTAACAAATGAAGACATTCAAATCTGTTATAATTCTCTCAATCTGTACAGACAAGAAAGGATGCTAGTAGAATTTGAATTCAATTTTACACTAATTATCTATGTTGCACAATTATAAATAAAGATATAAATAAAGATATAACTAAAGATAAAAAATAGTTAAAACAGTTATAAAGTTCAAACAATTATAAATAAAGTTAAAAAATAAATCTATGTTGCAATTAAATTCTTTAAAAGTAGGTAGATTTAGGGTAAGATCTATATTTCAAAGAACTGTAATAAAATGTATACTTTCAATAAGACTGTAAATTTAATTTTCTATATGAAAATAAGTATCTTGTTGCTACACTGTATCACTATAGGAAAAATTTAGAGGGAAAACTCAGAGGGAGGAATTGGAGGTAAATAAAAAGGAGGGAAGGAAATTTGTAAAGCCACATGGCATTTTTCACAATAAGTAGTTGCTGCTTATTTTTAGCCCCCCTAGTTTATGACAGCATATTTTTATTTCCTAAACAATAGCTGCTCCTTTAAAATAGGAAAATATTCCAAATTATCCTCTCCCAATAATCAAATTTATGCATGGGAATACTCCTGTTGGTTAAATTTAAGTAGAAAATAGAGTTAAGCAGCCGCATGGGGACATGAGGTTAGTAGACAAGTCTTGCTTTTTCTTTTTTTTATTGTATTATTTTATTGTTTTCTCAAATTTTTGTAGGCCTTTCTCTTCTCCCTCTCCCTTTATTAAGACTTGTTCTGCAATCTCATTTCATTTTTCCTCTTCGTGATGATGGATCACTGTGTGTGATCCGAAACGTCAACAAAAAGTTTGGAGGAGTGAAAACAAGGTCAATACCAGCATCGAGGAAGAGTATGGAGGAGTGAAAACAAGGTCAACACCAGCGTCGAGGAAGAGTATGGAGGAGTGAAAACAAGGTAAATACTAGCATCGAGGAAGAGTTTGGAGTTAAAACAAGGTCAATACCAACACCGACGAAGAGTTTGGAGGAGTGAAAACAAGGTTAATACCAGCACCGAGGACGAGTATGGAGGAGTGAAAACAAGGTCAATAGCAACACCAAGGAAGAGTATGGAGGAGTGAAAACAAGGTCAACACCAGTGCTAAGGATGATGTTGAGGGAACTCAGGGAAAATCGACGACCAAGGGACAATGAGTACTATAAGTTTGGCACCCCCATTCTCTTTAACCTGGAAAATTCATGCCTAGTTTCCGAAGATATTCTCATACTTTGACACCCCCATTATCGTAAAATGGTATAAGATAAGACAAAAAAATTAAAATAGCTTAGTCTTTCACATTTTTATCGACCAGCCTCAGGTCTTGGAAAAACTCCCATAATCTGCCCACATCTTGATTGTTGGTGGGAACATGTTATTCTTTGTTCTATGACCTACCTCAAATCTTATGTCCACAAAGTTGCTAAAAACAAAAAATAATAAGAAAAAATTCAAAGGTACAACTAAAAAAGGGTTATTTCCTTTTGGCCTCATCCACCTCTTATATTTCAACATAGCATTGAATTAAGCTTACATAACATAAACTCAAACAAATGGAAATTTATAGGGGCAAAGGAGCCCAAGTATATGCTAGGCTAAGCTAGATCTAATGAATGGAAATAGAGGCATACAGTTCTTCTTTAATACCTCCACCACAAACATATGCAAGGAAAGGTATCCTCCCTTCTTGGTAGTGATAACCTCCTCCACACACAACCCTTAAAAAATATGAATAGAGGAATATAATATTTGAAGAACTCAAAGTTGATTCTCTCCTACCTGATGCAATTATTCATTTTATCCTTACAAACATTTATAGTGATTACTAGAGGCACGTAGACCAATTCTTCATAATAGAAGAATTTGATCATACTTTTCCAATGATGGAATTATGAGAAAACCTTAGGTTGAATGAATAATTCCTAGCTAAGATTTTTAAATCATGTCCAACCATATAAGAGAAGACTACTTCTATGTGTACTTTTATACCATGGAGAAAGGCTCTTTGGGCTCTTTCATCAATCAAGGTTTTGTTAAATTTTAACACCTAAAAGTAAGATTAAAGAATCTTTCCTAGGATGGTGGCCAATTATGCTTCTCAACACCTAGATTAAAAACTCCTTTTCAATATCATTTCCATCACAATTAAACCTATTTCTTGAGATATAGTCATACAAGTAAACAAATTGGCTTTCTTGATAGTAGATACATTCTAGAAAATTCAATCCTTGCATCAGAGATTGTTGAATGGGCCCAACAAACTACTCATGATGCCCTTACAATTATGTTAAAAGTTTTACAAGGCATATCATTGCATCAAATGTCCTATCATTTATAAAAGTCTCAAATAGATTTATTTTTAACCTTAAATTATTATGACACATTCAAAATTATAAAATACCAGTTGAATGAAGAACCTTCATTTGAAGGTGATGTCATCATGACCTTTGAATGAAGAACCTTCATTCAAAAATGATACCATGTCAAGACTTTCAAATGAAGGTATATTTTATTTTAAATATTTCATGTCCAAAATGCTTTATAAAAGGAGCCTTTGCATGAAGGACTTTCAAATGAAGACCTTAATTCAAAGGTCCTTCATTAGAAGATCCTTCATATGAAGGTTCCTTTTATGCCATCCCATTATAGCGCTTAGAGTTGTTAGAGATATTTTTGTTTCGAAGTAGAGATTGGACCATCAAATAGTGTCACCATGACTCTACCAAGATATCCATCAAATTGATAAACCCTGACTTAACAACCACAAATTCACAAGAAAATTGCCCCTATTAGCCCTAGGGGATCAATTCAATGTGAAGTTTATTTCTTTAATAGACCCCTAAATGCAATGAGCCTCTATCATACCATGATGCAAACCAATCCACTGAGTTATAATTCCAAGATAGTGCGTGGATTGGTGGATGTCATTTCTATTTAGCCCTCAGACGCTTACATAGGCACAACAAGGTAGTCCCTGTATTTGATTGTTTTCTCCCACAAAACAATGATTGAGCACTTCAAAACAAATGAAAATGAAAGGGAACACAAATATTTATCTACACCAATGATCTCAGAGCATTTCAAGCTTGTACGGATCCATATAACACAAAATAAATTCATAAATATTGTAAAAAATTAGAAAATTGCTCCAAGAACATGGTATTTGATATGAAATTTTGGTATCAACTCCTCCAACAATTTCAATGGGATGGGAATACAATATGATATAAGTGGGATAAGAAATTCATCATTTGAAGCATCAAACCAATATGCAAAGATGAAATAAAGTGTTGACCCCTTAAACTGAAATTTTTTCTTTTAACTTTAAGTTTGTTGGGTAGCCAATTCTTTTAAGTTATCAAATATTACCATCATACATAATCAAAAAATTTGTTGTTTCAAATGACTATGAGAACTAACTTTCACTATTTGAAGATGTTGAAATCTTGTCATAGAGAATTAGAACATTGATTTGACCACTCATCCTACCTTAAAACATACCAAAAATCTCTTCGAAATTAGACATAGGAAGATTTAAGATGACTTAAATAGTTTTTATTGCCAAAGCATAAACTTATGATGAATTTACCAGGCCTAGTACACACTCCCTCCCTGTTAACCACTTAGACATATGGAGATTAAATGTAAATTTGCTGCTATTTTTAGTCATGTAGGTGTCAAATAAACCACTTGGTGGTGTTTCCATTCAAGTTTATTTACTTCAATGAGGAGAAGAAGTCATTTGATTACAATTAGAGAATACATTTGAGTCCTTGGTTGTGTAACTAATGGACCATAGAATAATCATAATGTCACCTTGGGATCACATCGTCATGAAAGAACTTCATCCAACATCCTTATGAGTGTAGGTACCACCAAATAGGTATTTGTCAGATGTGTCTTCCTTGAGCGAGGGAAATTTAGGAAGAGAAGAGGAAAGTGAGACATGTAGTAGGTCTAAAAGAGGGAGATCAACTAGAGGTCAAAATATTAGAAGAAAATTCTGTAAACGCATGGAACTTTTTCTTGCTAAAGGGGGGTTATGTTCCTATGATGATGAGAGCATAGGCAACATCGAGGTGCCTTTAAAGTACAAACATTTATGGAAACAAAGGGTACCCAAGGAACTTCCTCCAATAAACACCGATCTTTGTGTCAACTAGAGGATATATCGCATAGCACCATCGTCATTACATGGTTTGGGCCTATTTTGCATGGGTGACATAAAGGTTTATTATGAAAAATTTATTGAATTGATGGAGTATGTTGGACCCTGTTACAGTTACAAAGATTGGATGCAACTGGTTTGATATACACAAAGTATGCGTAGGTATGCACTATTAGCAAATTATATACAACGAAAGGATAAGGATCAAAATAAAGGAGTGGCTAGGTACATTGATGGAAAGCCAAAAGCATCAGGGAATATTGTAGGGTTTATAAATAGTACATGACCTAGGTCAAAAAATAAGCAAGCCAATTGCATATTCGAGGCGTGAGAGGGAAACCATGTATTCGTATGTGTGATAAAATCAATAACTATAGGGGAAGAGTTGCTAATCGATTATAATTTGAATCGGTTAGATACAAAAAAATTACTATGGGGGTGGTATGTACTATATACCATTTTACCCAACCTCCAATTAATGAATCCAATATACCATTTTATTATTATTATTTTTTTGTAAGTCTATTGGTTTCATTTCGGTAATGTTTTTTAGATATAATTTTTGTCACAACGGGACATTGATCATATGAGGAAGGCTCCGGGCTATAGCACACATCACAATCCATCTTCAGGCACTTCTACCTGACAGGTTTACCTCATTGTAATTGTACAAATTAGATACGAGAAAAATATTTTATTATTATATTTCTTTCATGAGTTTATTGGGTTAATTTAGATCATGTTTTTAATATTCTTGTTGCAGCCGGCTGATCGGGGAAAGGCACCAACAGTAAAGGAGAGCATCCATATGGAGGTGTAGTCACTATTATGTGATGATGACATCACATTTTCCACAGACCCTATGGATATGATGAGAGCACAAAACTTGCAAGTAAGGTGTCATGAGATCTTTAATTATAACATAAGTTCATTCATGGTTTTATATTTTGTACTTTTTTATGTCATGAACTAAAATATGTATTGTTTTTACATGATTATTTGCATCCTCATCATGTTGCTAGCCATGATCAGGATACTGCAAGTGTTGCCCAGGAAGTAGGGGTCGGTACAAGTGTCAATCTTGATCTTCCTACGCATACATCACATCATCTGACCCCATCATCCGTGCCTATATTGTCAACTGAAATATCGACAACACATACCATGCAGGGATTCGATAGTGCACCCTTTAGAAGCAAACACATGCCACTACATGTGTCAGTACATGTACCTAGGGATGCAGAGGCCACTAGTAGTACTGGTGATGTTTTAGCATCATTTCCTAGATCTTCCTGTATTACTAATACAAGAACATTGTTGGTCACATTTGTGGTGACCAAATTTTTTTTTCCCATAACGATAAAGAAGGTCCTAGGTACTTTAAAATGTTCTAATTATTATTATATATAATCCAATTGAAATTTACTTATTGATCACTCTTTATAGACTAATGATCCCATGATTATTTTGCAGGAAATGATTTTTTTTATAAAAATCTAGGTGATATTACATTGGGGCTATTCAGGCCCACCGTATGTACATGGTGGAATGCCCAAAATCAAGATTTAAAAGATGAGCTCATTAACTATTTAGTTGTGTTGTTCAGTGATAAAACATTCAACCAAACCAAGGTCCTTAAGAAAGCTGGTACCTATCTAAAGTATGTGAGGGACCAATATAGGTCACATTTAGAGAAGAACATAAAGTACGAGCGTCCCCCATGATTCTAGAGAGGGAGTGGAAGGACTTGATGTTGGATGGAAAGGAGAAGGCTGAAAAGAAAAAAGGAAAGACACCACCGGGCCAAGGAAGGTATGTGATACTATCAATAATGTAATTATATACTGATTACTCTTTCCTTCTACATAATCTAACATATTTCAAATTTCTCATAGGTTGCCTAACACATTGAAGGCAACAAAGGCAAGACTAGGAAAACACGGGAAACACAAACTTGGCTCTAGTGGTTATATGAAATTAGCCGCATGATTTGTAGGTATCAATAAATGAAATATTACATCCAAATAATAAAATGCAAACAATTTTAGTTTTATTAGACTATAGAATAAAAAATCATGATCTTATTCAAAAATGTAGGGCTCTAATTTCAACAGAGTGCCCATAAAAGAGGAATTGAAGATTTCCTTCCAACAAGGCTATGGAGCCTTGGCTGAATAACTAAGAGTCTGACTGGGAAAACATAATCTTCCACTGAATCCAACACGCAAATAAATAAAATCAATAAAGTTTATTTAAAATTGAATACTTGTGCAATCTATTCAATATTAATTTCCACCATAATAATGTGCTTATTTGTTTTAAACAAATAAGCAATGATAATACTGAACATGACATTGGAATGCAGCCTGGCGAGGGTGGAGCACAGCCTGTAGATGAGGGCCATGGTGTGCATCTTGATACTGGATGTATTCATGTGCTATACAAAACACAATATGGATTAATACAATTAAACATCTTTAATTGCATTTGGTGTATTAATCAATGTAACCTTTCATATTTCAATTTTAGAGCATGTAGAGCGTGATCAACATGTTGAGCATGATCAAGCTAGACAAGATAGGGAACATGATGTCTCTCCATTAGGTAAAGAGGACCACTCTAATGTTCTTTTAAACATATTTAATTGCAATTGGTGTACATTAATTAATGTAAACTTTCATGTTTCAACTCTAGATCAGGATTTAGAGGCTGTTCAACATGTTGATCATGAGGCTATAAGACAATCTCAGGAACATGATATGGCCCCATTAGGTAAAGAGCACCACTCTAATGTTCTTTTAATTAATGAAATACTTGTAACAATAATAATAAAACATATCAATTTAACATTTCTTTGCTATTGAAGCAGACCCCCCCATGCAGTGGTGTCCACGTTGTGAGTACATGACTAAGCATACATTAAGATCATGAGCAGAGCTCAGAACAACTGAAGGGGGGACAAATGATTTTGAAAACAATACTCCACTTCAGCTTTTTTTAGCTACACAAAAGAAACAAAAAAAGAGGTAATTGTAATCATATTATGACAACCATATTTTTGATAATATGTAAAAATTAAAAAAAATGAATGTTATATGTTAATGAATGAATGCTACATGTTCTTAATGCAGGGTGAATGAATGAGTGTTATATCTTATTAATGGATGAATGAATGATTAATATTATATGATCAGGTATGAGGAATTGAGAGTGATGTGAGGGGGGGGGCGGGCGCAAATGAGCTTCCACTTTCACGTGGTTGGCCCTGTTAAGTAGAGAATATTAAACTATTCTCAAAACAAAGAGAAACTCAATAAGGTAATGCAGTTTTCAATATAAGAAATGAATCATTTGAAGCATCAAACCAATATGCAAAGATGAAAGAAGTGTTAAATTTTCACTATGAACATTGTAATACCCCTCCGTTTTGCTTCTTGTTCAAGTTGTTTTATGCTATGTTTGGTTGCAGTTACTTTGATAATAGATACATTTCGTTATGATGTTTTGATCGCTACTATTAAGCGATAACTATTATTGTGGGATGTGGTTATCTGATTATTGTTTCACTTGCATTATGGATTAATGATGTTGTTGAGTTAACATGAGATGTTATTATGAGATTATTGTATTATGATGGAAGTTTTAGTTTCGATGAGTGTATTGGTGAAGAGGACGGTTTCGCATCACTCGCTTGCGAGCGCTCTGCGAATCCGTAATTCTTTCTTCACGGTGTGTATTATATGCTGGATATATTGTATGATGTTGTTTACTTGGTTGCAAGATTGCAGGTACATGACACCGACTCCACCTGGTTTCACAGGTTTGAGCATGTCGATCCAACGGTTAAGTTGAACGGGAGATAGTAGCTAGGTAACCTGTGTCAAGTTTACACCCTAGCCTTAGTGTGTTGTCAGTTGTGTGTGTCGAGTCATTGTCTATCTTACTTTGATGTTATTTAATTCTGAATCATTCTTGATTTGGAAATAGATATTTAGAATAATTGCATTTAAATCATGTTGATGGTTATTTAATTTAAATAATGCAATGTGGATAAAAGTTTATATTTAAATTAATTAATTATATTTAATTTATTTAATTAATTAAATTTAATCCATAGGGGTTGAATTTAGTTATTAAATAATTTAATTAATTAATTAAACATGATGCAAGAGAATGAAAGGAAATAAAAGAATTGAAATTAATTTTGGAATTTAATTTAGACGTGTGGAAATTAAATTGGAAATTGTAATTAAATGTTTATTTGAGAAATTAGTTGCAACTTTGGAAATTAATTTATTATTTGAAATTGCATTTTAAATTGAAATTGAAATTTGAAATTGAAATTGAAATATCTAATTTGCATGTAATGTGAATTAGAGTTGTAAATATTGAAATTGAAATTGAAATTGAAATATCTAATTTGCATGTAATGTGAATTAGGGTTGTAAATATTGAAATTGAAATTGAAATTGAAATATCTAATTTGCATGTAATGTGAATTAGGGTTGTATTAGGTGTTTGGATTTATAAAGAATACATGTTTTAATTTTAGGGCAGAAAAGTCTTTAGGAAAATACATTTTTTTACAGCAGGGAAGAAATTTTGGAAAAATTTGCACAAGGGTTTGAAAAAAGTTTTGATTGTAGAATTGATTGAAGGAAAGATTGTTTGCATTTGTTGGATTTTGGATTGGATTCATTAGAGGAGGCTTGTATCAGAAATTCATCTCTTCCTAGCTTCTTGTACCAGGTTTTCCTCTTTGTGTTTTATTGTTTTTTATTGTTTTTCTTTAAAATAGTAATGATTAAAGATTTGTTTGTTAAATTTGTTTTAGAAAATTAATTTGATATTAGAAGAAAAGAATTAAACAAATTTATAGCCTTTGCTTGTGAAAATTATGAAAACCGTAGTTGAATTTAAATTATTTGGGGAAATCGATTTTTTTGTTATTGAAATCAAACATAGAGATTGAACAATGCATTTATAATGTTTTTAGAAAATGAAACCTTCTGTTTATTATTAAAAAATGGATTTTAAAATCTGCAGTATAGATATATTTTTCATGGTAAAATGGTCTAGTTGCGTCGCCTATAACTTCACTTTCACAATCTGGGTTGTTAGGAAATTAATATGGTTTTTGCATTTTGAAATTTTCTTATCCCTACCAAAAAATCGCAAATACCCAGATCGTAGTTTTTGAGTTATGCTTGAAACATGAGACTACTGTTAAATTATTTTCCCATGACTGCTCTGAAAATAAAATAATAATAAATTGATATTTATAAATATTAATATTTTATGTATTGTTATTATAATATTAAAATATTATTTAATAATATTTTATATTATAATATATAATATTAAAGTATTATATTTATTTATATTATTTTAAATAAAATTTGTATATTAGATTAGTGGAATTAAAATTATAAATGTATGGGAGATTATTGTTTATTTAAAAATGACATGTTAAAGTTTAATTGAAGGAGTTAAATATTTGATTTAAAGAATGCATAATTTAAAATTTAATTATGGAATTTAAATTCATTTGTAAAAGGTCCAATTATTAATTTGATTTAATTGGAAAAATATGCATATATTTTAGAAAATTAATGATAAGGGATATTCTATTTTGAATTAAACAATTTGATATTTTGTAAAGAATAGAAGATATGTTAATGATTAAATATATTTAAATATATTAATTTATATTTAATATATATATATTGAAGGTATATATCCATTTGAGAGAATAAATAATATTTTATATTATTTTATTTTGTTGTTTGCAAATTGAGTATTATTAGTGTTCTAAAGGAAATGATTAGTATGCGTAGAAAATGTATAGAGAAAGATATTTAAAAAATAATAATAATTACTTGATTTAAAAGGAAATATTTATTTTGTTAATATGATTAAAGAAGATATATATTGAAATGTATATTATATATCCATGAGTATTTTCAATTAGTATTTACCTTGTTTTATTTAAGTGCGTGTAATTTAGCTTTGCATGAAGAATTTAAAAGATAAGTTTTGAATGTATGATCAAAATTGATAAGGAAAAAGATATTTAAATATATGGAAGAATTATAAAAATATTTATATTTAAATGTTTGTTTTAATTAATGAGATTTAATTAGAAACAATATGAATGCGTGGTCAAATAGATAAGCCAAAATATATTTTTATACATTGATGAAATTGCATGTTTTTAAATGGATAGTTGAAGAGACATAGACTCCGGATAGAAAATTGAAAAGATTGTTTGCAATAGTGTTAGGTTGTATTAGAAGTAAATTTAGGAACTAACTATATTGAAAAAGACAAATAGTTCTTATGTTTTATTTAGTTCCATAGAGTAATCTAGTCATTGTGAATGAAATATTAAAAAATATATGTAATTAAATTTATTAATATATATATTTGGTGTATATATAATATGGAGCATATATATATATATTAAGTGTAAAATTCATTATTGTATTTTATTTTAATGAGATGCATGCAATATATTATTGAATAGAGATTTAAAATGGATTGATTAGTGTATATGGAGAATGGATAAAAAAACAATATGTTATTATATTAAAGTGATTGAATTTTTTAAATAGAAAATTGAATGAGATGTAAGATTTGGTTAGAAAATGGAAAGAGTTTACTTGCATGGATTTGTGTCGATTTAAAAGTAAATTAAGAAGTTGTTTTATTGATGAGGCAATCAATTATGTTATTTATTAATTTCTATTTAGATTAATTGAATCATTGTGATTGGATTATGAAAGAGATATGGATTTAGTGTATCCAAAAGTAGTATCTTCCTCATGATTATCTTAAAAGATTTAATTCTCTGTATTCGATAAAGGGAAGTAAGTTTAATTGTTCTAGATTTCCAATAATGAAAAGGGAAATAGAGGTTATGATTATTTTAGATGATCGAGTTATCATGTTTTGACTTTGTCAACACTACCTATTGAATGAGTATGGATTTAGGAAATCCAAATATTAGATTTGATTAATGACTTGAATACTTTTGTTGCTATGTCGTCAAGTTGCATGTTGGTTTTGGGATTTAGTGTTAGTCCTAAATTATAAGTCTTCTAGAAGAACTTAGATGATAAGGGTTGTTGAATCTTTATGCCATCCAATTGTTTTCTCTTGGGTAGTGCATGGCGTCTTTTCAGTTTTACCCGATTTTCACGAACGAGGATGTTTGCACCTCCTTGGTTTAGGAGCGGATTATGGGATCCATGTCTCCTTGTATGGAGTGACTTTGTGATGTGGTTTCATCTTTTGTACCTCCTGTGAAAGGAGTGGACTATGTGTTGTTGCCTCTAAGATGTTTAGAGTGAGATCTTTTGTACTTCCTGTGAAAGGAGTGGACTATGTGTTGTTGTCTCCAAGATGTTTGGAGTGAGTTTCTATTATTTATATCCTCCTTGTGTTGGAGTGGTTATGATTCCTAGTTTGTATGCACTTGTGTTTCCCTTGGTGATTGGTTGTGAGTGCGTTGTCTATTAGAAGAGTTGCTTTTGTTAGGGGACGAAACCCAAAGTGGTAAACCGAGTAACCTCCAAAAGTGAGTTAATCAAGTGATAATTAAATTAATGTACTTAGATGATTAGGATGCAGTTCACACTAATCAAGATAATTTAATCCTCACTCATAGACACAAGGGCTCATTTAGACTTGGGATGAGTGAGAAGGTCTGGAATGGCAAGATCAACTATCTTGTTCTTGTGAGAGGTAGTTGATTCTGCTTGAATGAGTATGAGTGTTGGGATTCGGTTGAGGCCACCAGGATTACTTGTGTCAGAGCCTATGAAGAATTCCCAAAGGAGATCTCATGACAAACCTTGCGATGACACTCTATCTAGGACAACGGTTGTTAATTGTTTTATATGTATGGTTCTGTGAACATACTTGATCTACTTTATGTCTAGAAGCAATGTGACCTATGTCAGTGATGTGAATATTGTATTTGAGTTGTACTAAATTGTACTTATTGATGGCATTTATTTGGTTATGTCAGTTTGAGTCAGTATGAGTCTGCCTTTGGTTAGAGGTAGTATATCTTTGTCCATGTTACTTTGTTACTATCTCATAGCATGGGGGGTGGGTCTTCGGGTACCAGATTGGTTGGGTGGAATATGCACCAAAATCGTTGGGTCCCCATCTATCTTCAGTACTTGGTGGCGAGACATCCAGATGGACAGCTCGCGGTTCTTGTTGTAATTTCTTGCATTGTAATATTTCAGTTTGTATATGATACTTTACCCTTCTTTTGTATGAGGTGGAGTTATGTAATTGTAATACATTTGTACTAGTGTCTCATTCTGGGAATGAGTGATGTAACTATTGGATTAAGATAAGATTTATGAGATTGTATCCTGGTTGATTATCTTATTATGTTATGTGGTATTCTTATGATGTATGATGTTTATTTCATACAGTTCATATTGCTATGGTTATATGTAATATGTATGTGTGGTTTAAAGTAATCCTAACCTTGTAGCCTTAGAGGTTGTTGTTAATTAGTAAATGAATGTGTATGTTAAATGCACTTTATAAAAAAGAATTGGTTCGTTTAAGATGTTAATTGCAACTTCATTTAAGGTTACTTAGCGGGGCATTACAAACATTGTGTTGTGTGTCGATTTGGTTTCAAAGCTCTATTTTTATTTTATTTTAGTGGTCTCTAAAATTTGACTTTTGTGCATAACAGGTTAATGGAAAATTTGACAGCTCTGAAGGGTTTAGAGGCTTGATTGAGATAGATACACGAATATTTGGATCTTGTTGTTGATGGGAGGTTTCCACTCAACCATGAAATTTTTTACCATCTATAGGTATGCAAAAATTTCTCTACTTACATTCATTCAACTTATTGTAATATAATATTTGACAAAAATCTCCTTTTCATTATACTTAGATGGATTTTCATGCCCTGTTCCAAAGCAAATGTTTTAGAATAGGCAAGAAGGATGCCGGAAAGGGTTAAGGAATTTGGCTTTACACCTGCCAATTTCATAGTTTACTTCATTCATCCATCATATTGCCAATGCATTTCACAATTGTTGGAATCATATCCTATAATTACAAAACTAGTAAAATTAAAGTATGTAAGTTTCATATATGGCACTATATATATTTCTATGAATTTTTGAAAGAAAATATCAAATGGAGAAGTATTAACAAAATAATCTACATAATTTCTAATCGATCAGGGAATTTTTTTGCAGAGTTATCTTGAATATATTTAAGACAAAAGTAACTTATAGAGATTGAAGCAAAATATTGGTAGTCTAAAAGCACTAGTTAACACATCTTAGTAGTATCTCAATTCAAAAGAACTAGGTCCACAATCCATTATCTAATAAAACAAATAAAATCAATTCATAATATGATTTTGTTCTAATAGAGTTGACTGGTTGCTTGTTTATTTTTAATTGTCAGGAAGTCGTCAATATACACTTGATTTTCCCGCCTTTTCTTGCTGCATGGCCGTAGAGTTTTTGCACAAGGAATCAAAGTAACCTTCAACATTGGAAATGGCAATGAGTATAAGGCCAGTATAACTTAATGCTAATTGGGTATGATTTTATTTGTTCAAAACAAATTTAGATTCATTTTCTGCTCACACTACTTTTATTTACATTTATGTTTTGCTAATATCCATTTTCCTTTACATTCATATTCTTCTATACATATTATGTTTACAATAAAAATTTTCCTTAGATCAATTCATAAGATTATTCTGTTATAAGAGGGTTGACTGGATGCTTGTTTCTTTTTGATTTTCAGTAAGTCATCAATATACACTTGTTTTTCCTGCCTTCTCTTGCCTCGTGGCAAGATATTTTTTGTAGAAGGCATCAAAGTAACCTTCAAGATTGGAAATGGAAATGAGTACAAGGTTAGTATAACTTAATGCTAATTGGGTATGATTTTATTTGTTCAAGACCAATTTAGATTCATTTTCTGCTCACACTACTTTTATTTACATTTATGTTTTGCTAATATCCATTTTCCTTTACATTCATATTCTTCTATGCATATTGTGTTTACAATAATTTTTTCCTTAGATCAATTCATAAGATTATTTTGTTCTAATAATAGGGTTGACTGGTTGCTTTTTTCTTTTTGATTGTCAGGAAGTCATCAATATACACTTGGTTTTATCGCCTTCTCTTGCCTCATGGCAAGAGAGTTTCTGAAGAATGCATCAAAGTAACCTTCAAGATTTGCAATGACAATGAGTACAAGGTCAATATAACTTAATGCTAATTGGGTATGATTTTATTTGTTCAAGACCATTTTAGATTCATTTTCTTCTCACACTACTTTTATTTACATTTATGTTTTTCTAATATCCATTTTCCTTTACATTCATATTCTTCTATACATATTGTGTTTACAATAGTGTTTTCCTTAGATCAATTCATAAGATTATTCTGTTCTAATAGGGTTGACTGGTTGCTTGTTTCTTTTTGATTGTTAGGAAGTCATCAATATACACTTTGTTTTCCTACCTTCTCTTGCCTCATGGCCAGAGAGTTTCTGCATAAAGCATCAAAGTAACCTTCAATATTGACAATGGAAATGAGTATAAGGTTAGTATAACTTAGTGCTAATTGGGTGTGATTTTATTTGTTCAAGACTAATTTAGCTTCATTTTCTTCTAACACTACTTTTATTTACATTTATGTTTTTGTAATATCCATTTTCCTTTACAATAATGTTTTCCTTAGATCAATTCATAAGATTATTTTGTTTTAATAGGGTTGACTCATTTCTTTTTCTCACCAAATTTCTCATTCTCCACAAAATTAGATTCTAGTGTGTAGTTTAATATTCACTAGTTTGATTTTTTATTTTTAAGCAAAATTAGAATCCAGTTCATAGGTTGTGCTTTTTGTCCATGACAGTCCCCTTGATCTCATGACTCATCATAGGTTTTATATTTTGCTCCAATTGTTGATCAACATCAAATGTGGCCATCATAATATCATCCATAGCCTCCATATTCTATAATTATTCATTGCTCATTTCTCATACATAGTAACCAAATAATGTAGACCTAGAGCTTGGACTATAGATGTATGCAAAAAATGATAAATCCTTGCCTCTGTAAGCCTAATTAAACACAACAATTGACATGTTGTTTGATATTTTAAAGAGTCATATGACTGTCCTTTTTCTACCTTGTAAACACTTACTCAATGCATACAATAATTTATTGAAATGCAAAGTTATATGGCCTCTTAACTCTTGACACTAATGTCATTGCATTTGTCAAAACAAGGTTAATCATATTGTGATCTAAATTTTCATAATGAAGTTTTCCAATATGTCCTTTATATTTGAGCATTGATGACAATCCATCTTGTCTTTTACTACCCCTTTTAAATGCTCATGGTCTTGGCACATCAACTTTCTCTCTTTGATTAACCTATCCTTATGTCCTGTCATTATCCCTATGGATGCACTTTGGATCCTCCTACTACTTTTAAATATCACCTAGAGTCACCCCGATAAGTATTTCGATCCATTTGTATCTTCATCAACAAGAGATCATGTATCGCTAGGATACTCTATAGTTTCCTCGATGTGGTGAGTCTCCCCGATGATTATTCTTTTGATCTCAATTATATCGCCAAGATTCCTACCGATGTAATCTTATCGGTGTCACATAGTGGGTTGGGTAGACATTTAGAACTTACTCTGATGGTATATGTCTTGCCGATATGCTTCCCTCGTGCTTCATTGATGAGACAAGATTAGTATCTCGTCGATGAAACTTCATCACTGAGACCACAAGCCATTCCTCTTGATATATCTTCTCAAGCAATTATGATCATTGTAACATTCTTGATCTTTCACTAATATGCGTACGTTTGAATGAATATTTTTTTTTTTTAAATTGCATTGTTCCATTGAATTTTCAATGAACCTCCAAAAGTGTTCGACGAATTTGCAATACATCCGATGAAATTTCATCGTAATGACTTGCCTATTTCATCATGAGTTCAACGAACTGTTGTCATTATTTCAATATGAAGTATGTCACCAAGAGTCTTGCTGATGTAATCTTACCGGCATGACATAGCGGGTCGGGTAAACATTCAAAACTTACCCTGATGGTATATGTTTTTCTAATAGGCTTCCATCATGCTTCATTGATGAGACAAGATGAGTATCTCGCTGATGAAACTTCATAGCTGAAACCATAGGCCAATCCTCCTGATATATCTTCTCAGGAAATTTTGATCGCTGTAATAGTCTTGATCTTTCACCGATATGCCTACATTTGAACAAATAGTTTTTTTTTATAAAAAAATTGCATTGTTCCGTCCAATTTTCTATGAACCTTTAAAAGTGTCCGACGAATTTGCAATATATCTCACAAACTTTCTTCATAATTACTTGCCTATTTCATCGCGAGTTTGACGAACTATTGTCATTATTTCAATCTGAAGTATGTCACCAAGACTCCTACTGATGTAATCTTAGTGATGTGACATAGCGGGTCAGGTAGACATTCAAAACTTACTCTAATGGTATATATCTTCATCGTTGAGACCATAGGCCAGTCCTCCCAATATATCTTCTAACACAATTTTGATCATGGTAACAGTCTTGATCTCTCATCGATATTTGCAATACATCAAAACTTTCATCGTAATGGCGATGAACTTCTATTGTTAATCTGACACTTTGGCAAAGGTATGTCACTTGTGTTCTAGCTACTGTTCGGCGCTAGATCAACAAAATGGCCATCGTGGTTCCGACTAACTTTTGTCACTGATCCGACTCTTTGGCCAAAATATGCCGCTTGTGTTCTGGCTACTGTTCAGCGCTAGATCTAAAGTTTTTGTCTCTATTCTGACGAACGTGCGTCCTAAGTTCGACATTTTAAATGTTGTCTGAATATCGACAAAAAATGAGCGACGACAATGATTTTTGTGATTCATCAGTATATTGAAAAATGATCATCAAAATTCCAATAAACTCTCATCGAAAATTGGAGTCAAATTCAGTAGTGTGACGACTCCAATGGATGATTGCTTGAAGTTCTTAGAGTGCTTGAATTCTTGATGCTTGCTAGAGAAGAATGAAAGTTGTTGAGTCAAGAGGGAGAGAGATAAAATGAGGAGAAAAACACTTATTTATACATGTTATGCCCTAATTCCTTAAAAATACACATCATAGGCCAACCTTAGGGTTTTGGAGACAAACTCTTGCTAGAAATTTGATTTAATTTTGATTTTTATGTCAAAAGGGACTAAGTCGCCCAAGATGGCGACTTAGTCCACTTGGACAAATTTAAGTGGTTTTCAGGATTTCAAAGGTGAGTAATGTTGATTAATGGGATTGTCTCTTGAAACACACTAAAGTTAGGCCTATAAGTGCATTAAGGGGTCATTTTTCATAAGAAAGGGTTGATTTAGTGATGAAAAGCCTAGGAAAGTGTGAGGGTTAGTTACAACACCTTACAACACTTTAGACTAAGGCTTGGAAAGTGGTTATTTAGGTGAATTATTGTGGAAAAGTCCTAGAAAAGTGACGAAATGTGTTACAACACTTCACAACACCCTTGTAAGATATTATTAGGTTTTTGTTGATTTGCAAGCATTCAAGGCCTAATGTGAACATGTTGGCCACATTACAACATTAGAACTAAGCAAAATCAGGCCAAAATTCAATTGAAAAGGCCCAAATGAGTGAAAAGTATCAAGGCTACACTTATTTGTGACACATTTACCCCCACTCTAGTGAGAGGATGAACTTGCTTCAAACTCACAAAAAAGTAGCCTAGACATGCATATCGAGAGGGATCCAATGTATTCATGCTAGTGAGATGAGACAACTATAATCAAGAGGGATGATCATTCCCCCAAGATCAAGATCCCATGGAAAACCAAACATTAGTATAAAATATCACACAAGGAATTGATGTGAAAGAGTGAAGAGAGAGGGAAAGTCAGATCAAGCTTCAACCATTTGTCTAGCTATTTGTGGATCAAATCTAGGTTGTTTATCTAAAAGATAATGTACTCACTCTAGGGTGTCAAGATTTTTGGTTTTCCGCCGAGTGAGAAGGCCCAAAAGGTGAAAAAAATATGGTTGGATGTACCCACATGCACGCAGGTGGCTATGGGGAAAGTCGTGCTACTGGTTGGTCTTCCCACTTAACCATACCAAAGCTATACCTATTGATAACTTTGATAAGGCACCACAAAATATAAAGGTTTGTGGTTCATGGGACAAGAAAAACTTCGTATTCTTAGAAATCATGAACAAGTGCAAGATGACACCACAGGCATGCAAGTTGTGTTATGTAAGGTGGCCATATATGCAAAATGCAAAATGTAACATGTAAAATGCAAAGGGGTAAAATGCAAAATGGATTTTCAAAGGACTATTATTTTGTTCATGTGAGGTATTTGACCTAGGGAACATTACTTCTAATGTCTCCAAGAGAGGACCAATCAAAGAATATAAAATTCACAACTTAGGGGATACAGTGTGTCGCATCAGGCCACTAAGAGGAATTTAATATGCTTAGATAGATCACTTTCATGAAGGAAATTACACCCAATGTCATCCACAAAGTGGCAAACACATCGTATGAAGTAATGAGGCTACACTAAGAACCAACAAGAAAAATGAAAAAGGAAATAATGTCAATGTATGCCCCCACTTTAAAGGAATTGTGAAACACTATACTATGAGAGATTACTTTAAAGTAGCAAAATCAAGAATGCAAGAAGAAAGAAAAAGGACATGAGGGAAAACATGGAAATCCCTATGCCAAATGATATGTTTCCAAGTAAGTTTGTGCCATCAGAAAGATAGTGTGTCAAAATAAATCCATCTTAAGGCATGTCGTCCACATCCTAAGCTTGCTCTTATATGTTCTTGAAAGGTCAACAACTAGTCAAAAGAGACAACGATAAGTGACATTTGAGGATAAGGATAATGAAGCCCTTGGCCCCACTTAGTGTAGGAAAAAGTTGAGCTGAATATGATGAAGGTAGATATTAGTGAGAGGAATTAGGTGCTTCAATGTAAGGTAGAGCACCACGCTTCATGAGATGTTTGAAGTTTATTGTTTGAAGAAAATGGAGAGAAGGGAGGTAACCCTAGATATTTCTTGAAAGAGTATGATATGTCAGTTTGTGTCATGTGTCCATGTGTAGGAGGGAGATGGTAGCTGATACCATAACAATCTTCCAAGTTAAATGAAGGGGTGGTGCGATTCTGAGAAGGATTGGTTTCAATACAAGAACACAAATCATTTTTAGGGTTATGTGTTGTTCCTTGGGATAATTTTGTTGATGTAGAAACAAGTTGACAATATAAAACATAGGGTTGTTTTGGTTTAGGTTGTGAGATTTCACACTCTCCTTTAAAGGGAGGCATAAGACCCCAGTCATTACTAGAACTTGCATATAAAAATGAATTGTTTGTATATGACTCTTTGGACCAAGAGGGTGAGATTTTGGAAAAAAAATTGAAAGGAGGTGTAGAATCTAACAACCCCCAATTATCATGAAAGATTTTTGTTGTAGGTGAAGGATTAGCGTCAACTTGGATAAGTTTTTATCTAGGAATGAACATACCTTCATTCATCTGCATCGACCATGTATATCTTGTTGTTGTACTCAAATTTCATTGTACGGTGAAGGGTATATGGGACTCCTTTCATAGCATGAATCCATGGTCTCCCTAGGAGGATATTGTATGGAAGATGTTCTTACATGATATGGATAGAGGTAGGCAACATGGCAGGTCCGACCTCGATTGATAATGTGTTCATCCCTAGTGGTTTCCTATGGACATTTTTAATGCCATGAATATGAAAATCATTAAGTCGAATGAGATTTTTGTCCATGCCAAGTTTTTTGAGGAGGTCCATGCTACAAATATTAATTTCTACTCCATTTTCTATGAGAGTGTGTCATGCTAAAGTTTCATTAATGATAACCTTTATCATTAAGGGATCATTCTTGTTTTGAATCTCAAGTGAGGGTAATTCATGTTTAGAAAATGTGATTTTGGATTGGGTTACTTGCATGGGATGAGAGGAGGATATGACATTATTCAATTTTATGTAATATTGGATCTCCTCCATATGTATTTGCAACATTTCTTAAAATAAAAATTTGAATGTAGATGAAAGTTGAATAAGTTGTCATACAAATATATAAGCAGGAGTCTTTTTAAGGTCCTCAACACTAGGTGCCCTATGTTGAGAAAAAGGTAATGGAGTAGGAGTGATGTGTGATCCCATATATGTTTGAGTCATTAAGTTAAAACTTAGCAGCTGTAAAACATTGTTATGATTAGATTGCATCATGGATTTCAAAGCATCTTTTAGTTTTTTGTGTGATTCACTAGTAGGAGGGGACTTGGGAAGCTCACTAATTCAAGGATATTCCACTTGTGTCATCATAACATCAATAATCTTGTATTTATTTGTATGATTTTCTAGTGAAGGGGATTCTAATGTCATTTGATTATGTTCAACTAGGGAAGGTGTAGTGTTTGAAGGATATGTGTCAATGTTTAGATGTTTTTGCACCAGGATATTCTCCCTAGGAGGAGATTATTTAGGATAATGACAAGACAAATGACCATGAAATTCAAAGGTGGGTTCTTCTAAAGGGACTTTATCATAAGTAGGAGAATGATCAATGGGTGAATTGTCTTTTTTAATAAGGGGTTCCCTAGGATAAGGGGGACAACTAAGATACTCATGACTTTCATCGATTGTATTTTCTAACAACAAAGTATCTTCTTCACAACTAGGAGAGATACTAGGAGAAGGAAAAAAAATATTGTCATGATCCCTTATGGTTTTGTTGTCATGTTTGTTAAGAAAGGTAAGAGGAGAGAAACAACTAGGATTGTCATAAATCTCATTAATTGGATCTTCTAACACCAAAATATCTTCATCACAAAGAGGAGAGAGTTTAGAAGAAGAACAAATATGATTGTTAGGAATTTCCAAGGTTGTATTCTTATCACTAAAACACTCTCATAGGGAGAGGATAAGAAATGGTTCTTAACATGTCTAGATATATAAGACACTATCATTGTTTGAACAAAAATAAAAATAATTTGTAACCATTTCATGCAATGTTTCAGAAATATAAACAATGTATATGCAAAGATACAAAAAAAATTAGCCAATATATGCTAAGTTTTAATAATGTAAACAATGTATATGAAAGAATAAAAAACACTTTTATCAGACTTAAGCAAAGTTTTCTAAATAAAAAAATTGTATAAGAAAAAGTGAAAAGTAATTTTATCTATGTTATAAACAATTTAAAAAATGTAAGCATTTTGCAGATCTAATGATGAAGATATATCAAGAATGACTACCCTAAATTGATGATTTTGAGTTAGAAGCATAAAACCTATCTTCCTAAAACTTTCTAGACTTATAGTATATGATAGTAGGAGGCTAAGAACGCACATAAATGAGCTTTCTCATGATGTAATAGGCAATGAAAAATGTGAACTGGGATTAAGTCACCTAGAATGGCAAATTAGTCCCAATAGGGATTTTTTAATTTTTAATTTTTTTTTTGGATGTGTTTTAGGCTATATGATGCAATCCTAAGATAAAAATGCACAATTCAAAAAATTGCAATGAAAATATATGCAAAAATGCAAGCTAAATAAGATTTTCACTAATGCAATTATAAAAAACCCTACAATGCAAAACAATGCAAAACAATGCAAAACCCTAATGCAATGTGAATGTAAGATTTTCCTAGGATGCAAAAACCGAAGTTGAGAAGTGTTCTAAGGATGGGTTCACCAAAATGAACCACCAAAAACATGAAATAGGGAAAGAAGATTCCTTAATAGGCTCCTAGGGTTTTTCACCTAGAAGCTATTTGTTAAAATGACCTCTTTCGCACTAAGTATTCTTGGAATTCATTCAAGATTAGTGGTTTAAGGTGTGTAATGTGTGTGATATGAAATGTGTTTAAATTTTGCAAACTAATGAAGTGAAACTATTTAATGAATGTAAAATAATGTAATGAAAATGTACTGAAAACACTATATAAAATGATCTAAAATACAAGCAAACTATAACAAAAATTAAAGTAGCAGAAGTGGTACACCTAGAAACTAAAGGTTGATGGAGAGAGGCTCTAGAACCTTCTAGAATCTATTGAAAAGGCTGACTAGGACACTTGTGCCAATCTGGGTGACTTAGTCCCAAATCTGGAAAAGCTGCCCCAAAACCCATTTGTGCCAAATGGGTGTCCAAATCTACAAAAACCTTTGAAAAACAAGTTCAGTGGGGCTAAGTTGCCACTATTGGTGACTTATTCCACTTCTGAATTTCCGAGAATTTGAAAGTGGAGATGGAAGCCCTCAGTCTGTACTTTGGTTCCTGATAGGTGTCTAGTTCAGATTATGTAGAAAATAGGTTGAAAGAGGTCTCCAAGCTTCAATTAGGGCTTTGTTGACTTGAGTGACTTTGATGAGTTGACAAAACCTTTTTAACACCTTTCTCTTTGAAAAATCTGCACACAAAAACCTGCAAATCACACATGCAAAGAGGAGGAAAAGGGTTAGGGTTGGAGAATAGGGGTTTGCCTTAGTCAGACCCCATTTTGGTAATCAAACCCTAAATGATGAAATGAAATAGGAAGGGAAAGATGATTGAATAAAATTTAAATGTAAACACTCACCAAATCCTTGTTGAAGAAGTCTAAAGATATGCAAGTGACAACTCCAATGGATGATTTCTTGAAGTTCTTAGAGTGCTTAAATGCTTGATGCTTGTTGTAGAAGAATGAGAGTTGTTGAGTCAAGATGGAGAGAGATAAAATGAGAATAAAAACCATTATTTATACATGTTATACCCTAATTCCTCGAAAAATAACACATCACAGGCTGACCTTAGGGTTTTGGAGACAAACTCTCGCTAGAAATTTGATTTAATTTTGATTTTTATGTGAAAAGGTACTATCACCCAACATGGCGACTTAGTCCACTTGGAAAAATTCAAGTTGTCAGGATTTAAAAGGTGATTAATGTTGATTAACGAGATTATCTCCTGAAACACACTTTAGTCGGGGCTATAAGTGCATTAAGGGGCCATTTTGTCATAACAAAGGGTTGATTTAATGATGACAAGCCTAGGAAACTATGAGGGTTAGTTACAACACCTTACAACACTTTAGAATAAGTCTTGGAAAGGGGTTATTTAGGTGAATTATTATGGAAAAGTCCTAGAAAAGTGAGGAAATGTGTTACAACACTTCACAACACCCTTGTAAGACATTATTAGGTTTTTGTTTATTTGCAAGTGTTCAAGGCCTAATGTGAACATGTTGCCTACATTACAACATTAGATCTAAGAAAAATCAGGCCAAAATCCAAGGGAAAAGGCTCAAATCAGTGAGAAGTGTAAAGGCTATACTTTTTTGTGACATAAGGAGAAATAAAGTGAAACGCAACAAAAGAAGGCATTGTTCATAATTGTGACCAATGGTGACATCAATGTTCCATATAACATTTAAAATACAACCTATCATTCCCTATGTGCATATATGTATGTATCTATTGTTTTTTTTTTTATGGTTGGAGCACTATAAAATAGTTAATTATGTTATATAGCATTTATTTTTTTGCATAAGGTGTTGTTGTTTATTGTTCTTTGGCTTTGGCTATTTTTTTGCATTATCGATAAGGTACTAGGGGGGAGAAGAATTTTTATGTATGCATAGGTTAGTCACTCTGATTTATTCTCTTTTATGCATTTTTCCCATCTGGGTCACTATTGAAACAAATATTGTTTTATTTATGGTTCACATTTTGTGGTGAGTTACTATGAATTCTAATGTTTTTTTCCAATTTTTCCATCTGGGTCACTGTTGAAACCAATATTGTGTGATTCATGGCTTCCATTTTTTTGCTAAGGTAATGGTGGGGAGAAGAATTTTTCCATATGCATAGGTTAGTCACTCTAATTTCTTCTCTTTTGTTTATTTTTTCCATCTGGGTCACTGTTGAAACCCACATTGTTTCATTTATGGTTTTCATTTTGTGGCGACTCATTGCAAATTCTTCTGTTTTTGTCCACTTTTTTCGATTTGGGTCGTTGTTGAAACCAATATTGTCTAATTCATGGTTTTTGTTTTGTCCTTATGGTTGCAATGCAAGAAAATAGTTAATGGTATATAGTTTATGTTGATTTCCATAAGGCATTATTGATTATTGAGCTCTAGGCTAGGCTATATTGTTTCATTTTTGATAAGGTGTTATTGAGAAGGCTATATTGTTTCAATTTTTGACAAGGTGATGTTGAGAAAAGACTATATTGTTTGTTAATACAAATATTGTTTGATTTATGGCTTTCATGTATTACTTTTGCAACCATCACCCCATGTAGGAAAACAAAATAACATGCAACCACCTTTCCCACAAGTTTGACAATAGGTAATCAAACTTGCACTTGGATAGTAGCTTGCCATTGTGGCATCAACATTAATTATTGTATGGCTTTCATGCAGTGGCGATGGGTGTACAGGAGCTCATTGTGTAGCATGAAGATTAATTGTTGTATGATTTTCATGTAGTGGCGATGGTTGCAATAACACCTATCATTTTAAACCCTAGAAAACATAGCGAAAGTCTAGGAAATTTCCAATAAGGCATTGTTGGGTGTTTTTCATGTAGTGGTGATGGGTGTACAAGAGCTCACTGTGTAGCATGAACATTAATTGTTGTATGATTTTCATGTAGTGGTGATGGTTGCAATAACACCTATCATTTTAAACCCTAGAAAACATAGCAAAAGTCTAGGAAATTTCCAATAAGGAATTGTTGGGTGTTTTTCTATGGCTTTGCCTGCTATAGAGTTGTGAACCAAAATAGAAATATTTTTTAAAGGTACAAATTTGATGACGCAATTCAACATACATTAATTGTTGTATGGATTTTGTGTAGTGGTGATAGGTGTAAAAAAGCTAGCCACTATGGGATGAACATTAATTTTTGTATGGTTTCCATGTAGTGGTGATGGTTGTAATAACACCTATCATTTTAAAGACCAAAAAACATAGCAAAAATTTGTACAAATTCTAATAAGGCATTGTTGGGTTTTGTTTTGTGGCTTTGCCTGCTATCAGAGTTGTGAACGTACAAGTTCGATCACGTAATTCAACACATGTATCAGTATTTTCAGTTGTTCTTATATATACTTTTGGACATGTTTGTTTTCAGGTATACATTTGCATATGCATATACATAAACATACATGTACATAATTGAAAATTTTGAGTGCATACAACATTTTCATTCAAACGTGTGTAGATATATATGTTTGTAATAAATAAATTTGTATACAAACATGCATCAAGGAGTAGTATCACCAAAGCCATAGGCCAACAACCACCAATACCTTAGTGATAAGATCACAAACTATTTCCATACTTTGCAACCAATCACCACTACATAAAAACCATACAACAATTAATGTCCATGTCAACCGCCATTTTAATTTTGATGGCCTTCTCTATCATCTTTCCAAACTATATTAAGTGCAATAAGAAACATTAGTCTCACCATTCGTGATAGTGGTGGCCAATGTATCTTGTTGTGTGGTTTTCATTTGGTGGTGATGACTTTCCATGGGTATGTTACTATGATTTTTTTGTGTTTTGTGGGTTTTTCCATCTAGGTCATTGTTGTAACCAATGTTGTTTGATTTATGGCCTCTATTTTTTGCCGATGGTTGCAACACAATAAAATAGTTAATGCTATATAGTTTATGTTGTTCTACCTTTTTTTTTTGTGTGCCATATAATTTTCCTTATGTGCAGCTATGTATATTTTTGAAATTAGATGCAGCCAACATTCATATGTATGACAACCTATATATTAAGTGTAATAAAAAATATTGATATCACCATTAAATATGCTGGTGAAAAATGTAAGCATGGCTGCCACAAAATAGCATAAACTTTTTTAATATTTTTTCATTTATGACCTCCATTTTGTGGTGATAGTTGCAACACAATAAAATAGTTAATTTTATATAGTTTATGATGTTTTGTCTTCTTTTTCTATGTGCCAATTAATTTTCCCAATGTTCAAATATCTATATTTGTAAAATTAGATGCAGACAAAGTTCATACATACGAAAACTTGTTTATTAAGTGTAATAAAAAACTTTGATATCACCATTGAATACGTTGGTGGACAATGTATGAATGCCTAGCACAAAATAGCATAAACTATTCTATGAATTTGACAATTTTTAAATGCTATGTCTAGAAAACTAGAATGGAACATATCAATCAATAAGAGAAATAGGTATGTACCTTTGAGTCATTGTAATATGCAATAATGGAGTCATGAAAAATATTATTATAAGTAAAACTAATAATATCTTTTTGATTGAACCTTATGGTCCTTATTCTCAAATTCCATGATTAAATCTTTGAGGTCCCAGGTCATCCCACAATAATGGGTTACACTTTTTTGCCAAACTTGACAATGAAATCAACATTTTCAAAAAAAATTCACTTTCTGACACCTATAGTATTTAAATTATTAGGAATTTGAAAATGGTGTAAACTAGTGATTTGTGAGATTTTGTTTGTAGATTTTAAATATATATTTTTTTTAAATTGAAATTAAATTGTAATTTTTTTTGCATCTCCTTTGATAACTATTTTTTAATAGTAAACAACATTTTTTTTAAATGGTGTGTACTTCGGCTCACATAACCTTTTTTCTACAAAGGATAAAATTCTAATTCTTTTGAATTTAGGTCGGTAACACTAGTATCTAGTGCTTTCATTTTTTTTAATAACATTTTGTTAAATATTTTTATTTTAATTAAGTTTTGAAATCAAACCAATTGTACAATTTAGACATAGGTTTACTTCGGCTCGCATAACATTTTTGGAATGTATTGAAATTCAATTTTTATTTTTTTTGTTGGAACGAGGACATCAATACCTAGTGTGTACATATATTTTTATTTATTTTTCTCAAATTTACTATTTTTCCACAATGGTTTTTCATTGAAATTGATGTTCGAAGAAAAACCTTTGTTCAATAAAACTAAAAAATAAAATAAAAAATAAAAGAAAAACATATTAAATTTATAGTTGTTGGAAAGAACGTTTCAATCACTATAGTCCTCCACCTTGGTTTATCAAGTTGACTCCATTTTCACCTCCTTCCCGGGCTTCGATACTCAAAAAAATGCATAAATTTTGAAATGGTGGAGGGGAAGGTGAAAAAAAGGGGATTCATTTGAACCCCTTTCATTAGAAGGGGGGATCAAATGAACCTCCCCTATATGGTGCAAGTGGGGGTTCATTAGAAGGGGGTGGGGGTTCATTAGAAGGGGGGCATTTCATTAGAAGGGGGGGTTCATTCAAACCCCCTTTATTAGAAGGGGTAAGCCATTTTTTATTTTTTTTATGGGAATTTCTAATTTTTCTTCATGCAAAAAATTGTAACCCACTATTGTGGGTTTACCCCCCTTAGCACCTTATTATGCTAATTAAGTATTGTATGAATCATGAAAGATTATATAGATAGGTAAACAAAACATTCACACTCAACAAGGTCTAGATTCTCTATATTTTATATTCTCACATTCTCATGTATGAGTGTTTCCCCTTATAAAATGATGAATTTATGGTCTGTGGAATTATTTCCAACTTGTATATCTTTATCAAACACAAATAAATAAGAACATTAGACCACGATGTCTTCAAAACTAAGAAATAATTTTGCTTGATAATCATGGAAAGAAGATCATTCTTCATATATGAATAAATAGTGAAGGTATTGATGAATATTTGAAAATTGTTACTATGTTGGAAATAGACATGACATGGGATCACATTTATTATTAGTTGGCTATTGATTGTGATGAAGTTATAATTAATTTATCATTGGTTTATTGGTGCATAATCATGCTATTATATCTTGAAGAGCATAGAGATACCTCAGTCAATAAGCGCACAATAAAACAAACTTTTTAAAATAGTGAATTAGATGGGAATAACCACAAAACAAAAGAATTAACAACAAAAAACACATGCAATTTTAACTGGTTATATATTAAGACAATGGACAATAAATTTCAATGTTTAACAAAAAAAGATACACTTATTTTCTTCTGTATTATTTTTGTCGCCTATAGTTTTGTTTCGCTTTTACTGTATCTTCCTCATTTTACTTTATGTTGCCCTATTTAACACATGTATTAGTATTTATAGCTACTAAATTTCCTTCCAACCATGATCACCACATGGAAAGAATAAATGAAACAATATTGGTTTCAATAGCGCCTTATCAAAGATGAAACAATGTAGCCAAAGCCACAAAACAATATTTGATAATGCCTTTCAGATAACAACATAAATTGTATAACATGCACTATTTAATTGCATTTAAAAACATGAAACAATATAGCCAAAGCTAGAGAACAATGGTCAATAATGCCTTATGGAAAAAAACATAAATTGTATAGTGTTGCAACCATAACCATAAAATAGAAGCCTTAAATGAAACAATAATGGTTTCAACAACAACCTAGAAAATTATTTATTGAACAAAACCTTATTAGAAATAACCATATACACACATTAACACCCACACATACATATAAAAATTCAAAATAGAAAACACTAATTGTGCAAATATAAGAGTTTATGGTAATACAACCAAAAAAGAAGAAAACAACCATATTGATATAAAAACTTGACATATCTATTGTCACCCTATTTAACACATGTATCTATATTTACAACTATTAAATTGCCTTCCAACCACCAACACCACACGAAAAACACAAATGAAATTATATTGGTTTCAACAATGCCTTATCAAAAATGAAACAATATAGCTAGAGCCACAGAACAATAGTTGACAATGCATTTTGGATAAAAAAATGAACTCTATAACATTTATTGTTGTATTCCAAATAGAATATGAAAAAATATAGCTAAACCCAGACAACGACACTCAAAAATGCCCTATGGAAAACAACACAAACTCTATAACATTAATTATTTTACTTCATTGTAAGCATTGACACAAAATAGAAGCCACAAATGAAATAATATAAATTGTATAGCGTTGCAACCATCACCATAAAACATAATCCTTAAATGAAACAATAATGGTTTCAACAACAACCTAGAAAATTGTTTTTTGAAAACCTTATCAGAAACAGCCATAGACACATATATACACCCACACATACATATAAACATTCAAGATAGCAAACAACAATTATGGAGGTATAAGAATATGCGACAATCAAACTAGAAAAGAAGAAAATAACTATATTGATATTAAAAACTAGGCATATCTATTTATAGATAAACACATGACCTCAAAGATACATGTAGAAAATGAATATATAGACATACACACTCACACCTTAAATAAAACAATAACAATTTCAACAACAACATACAAAATTCTTGTTTTTCAATAGGACCTTATTGGAAAGGAAACAATATATCCAAAGCTATACACCAATAGTCAACAATGCCTTATGTATAACAACATAAACTCTATAACACTTACTCGTGTACTGTGAATCGAATACGAAACAATATAGCCAAAGCTAGATAACAACACTCAATAATTCCCTATGGAAAACAACATAAACTCTATAACATTAACTATTTTGCTGTGTTGCAACCATTGACACAAAATGAAATCCATAAATGAAATAATATAGCCTAAGCTAGAGAACAACAATCAACAATTCCTTATGCAAAACAACATGAAATGCATAACATTAAATATTTTATTGCATTGCAACCATTGCCATAAAATGGAAGTCATAAATGAAACAATATTGGTATCAATAGTCACCCAGATGGGAAAACTTGTAAAACAAAAAATTCACAACAACAAACCCATGAAAAACCATCACTACAAAAGCCAAAGCATAAATCAAACAATATTGGTTTCAACAAACTATATAGTTTATTTTCAATAGAACCTTATCGAAAAGGAAACAATATAGCATAAGATAGAGAACAACAATCAACACTACCTTATGGAAAACAACATAAATTGTATAACATTAACTATTTCCTTTCGTTACAACCATCACCACAAAATAGAAACCATAAATGAAATAATATAGTCTAAGCTAGAGAAAAAAAATCAACAATGTCTTATGGAAAACAACATAAGTTGTATAAAATCAGCTATTTTATTGTGTTACAACCATCACTATAAAATAGAAGCCATAAATGAATCAATATTGGTTTCAATAGTGACCCAGATGGAAAAACCCACAAAACACAAAAAGGTCACAGTAACAAACTGATTCAAAAGCTTCACCACAAAACATGAACCAATCAAAATTCCTTATAGAAAGCAACATACACTATATAACATTAACTATTTTATTGTGTTACAACCATCACGAGAAAATATAAGCCATCAATGAAATAATATTGGTTTCAACAATGACCCAGATGGAAAAACCCACAAAACACAAAAATCTCATAGTAACAAACCAATTCAAAACCTTCACCACAAAACATGAACCATAAATGAAACAATATTGGTTTCAACAGTGGCCTAGATTAAAAAACCCACAAAAAACACACAAATTCACTGTAACAAACTAATGCACAAACAAACAATATTTCCTTCCACCCATCACAACTACATAGAAACCATAAACAATATTGGTTTCAACGGTGACCCAGGTCAAAAAAACCCAGAAAAAACACATGATTTCTTATGTAGAGTGGATGGAAATCCTAAGCAATTGTGACACAACTTCTCTCAAATAAGGCCAACGAGGACACCAATTCCCAAATTCACTCAACAAAGTAACTCAACTACTCAACATGGAATCAATCAACCAAACACAACCAGAGGCTTGGAAAGGATTTGAACACCATCAACAAGAAAAAACAAGACCACCAAACATGTTTTACCAACCAGACATTACCTTCCATACATCGCTTCAATAATGAACTAGGCCTTCCTTGTAGCCATGCCCAACTAGGAAACTCAAGATCAAAGTTTGGTAAAGGTTCTAATTGGATAAAAGAGTCTAGCTTCAAAAACCCAATAAGGACCCTCACAAGCCCTCGAAACCATAGGAATAAATCCCTAATGAAAAGCAAAAAATGATCATATTTCAACACCATAAGGAGGCATAATTTAGAGGCATAATGAAGGAACTAGATTACCTAGGCACACCACAACACCCCTAAGCCACATATGAGATTCCTCAAGACTCTAATACACCCATTCCATCATTTCCAAGCACCACCATCATAGAAAAATCCATAAATCTACAGGTTTTAGAATTTTTCCCATAATCCAGGGCATGTCACATGAAGACGCAAGACCTAGGACATCGAAGATCTTCTTCCAAAATCCATATCTCCCTCAGAAAACTTTTGAATCATGAAGTATACTACAATCCCCATCATTCCACCAAAAATCATAAAATTCCCATCGTGGTATGGAGAGATAAGCACATTTATGTGTGCAAACCCTTGTTTCCTAGGGTCTCATACCCTCTTTCAAAAAAATGGGAAAATATCCCTCAAAACCGGATGAAACTTCTTGATACCACCACCAAATTTAAGTTAACTCTCCCCTCTATCAATCCATGAGAAATTTTTCCCATACAGTATGTTCAAATTTTGCACAATCACTGAAATCAGAGAGAAATATAGAGAATTGAGGTAAAACAGAGTTTTATTGCATTAATCTTCCAAACAACATCAACCAACCTTGCCTCGACCCCAATGGAGGCTATTTAAGAATTCTCCAACCTTCCCCAATTATTACCAACTACTGTTTGAACATTATGGTAGTTGAAGAGGTGCTTTACAATTTTTGTAATGAAGATGTTGTCAAAGTTGTTGAGAAACTTTTGAAAACTTGTTACAATTTTTCCATCACATGGCATCAGGACTCCCAAAGAATCTAAAATACTTCTTGAAAAAAATCCTAAAAAGGATTACAAAGCCAAAACACACAATCATTATGACATCATTTTCCCATGCTTGGTTACACAATGGCAATTTTTCCAAATCAGGACCTAGGTGCACCAAGCTTACAATTTGGCATGGTTTGACCATTCAACTTGTACAATCCACTTGAAATGGTCCATTGTACCTTATTAAAACATGATCACAAAACACAAAACCAAAAACATCATAAATTCAAAGATGATTTCCAAGTGCCCCTGCACCATACACCTGGGGTGGAGAAAATCTCAAGTACCACCTAAGATTAGTTGCTGCAGAGAAGTTCCATTATGTTTGATGTCCTCTTCACCCATCCAAGTTGCATCTTCAGGAGGTAGACCCTACCATTTAACCAAATATTCCTTATATACCTTCTTTCTTGTCCTTTTTACCTTTTTAGTATCTATGATTGCTTCAAGTTTCAAAGGTTCAGATGGTGGAAGATCCTGCACCCAATCTTCATTAGTTTCCACACTTGTACCTACAGCCAAATATCCCTTAAAGGGGTATAATTCAACAACATTTAAAATGGGAGAGATAGCCACCCCTGGAGGGAGGGCTATCTCATAGGCATTTTTCCCAAATTTGTGAATTATCTTGCAAGGGCCTATCTTCATCATGTGAAGCTTGGTGTATCTACCCTCAGATAGCCTTTCCTTCCTCAGATGTGCAATAACCAGATCTCCCACCTTATATTGAACATTCCTCCGTTTCAAATCTACCCTCTCTTTGTATTTGTCCACACTTTTCTTGAGATTTCCCTTCACTTGTTCATGGATATCCTTCATTTCTATAAAAAAATATTCTCCTTCTACACTCTTCCTCTCCACTCCTTTCAATTCTCTCAAATCAAATATGCCCCTTGGGCTCATTCCATATACCACCTCAAAGGGAATTTTACCTTAGCTCTTATTTATGGAGTCATTGTAAGAATATTTTGCTTGGGGCAACATCAAATCCCATTGAAGACCATGCTCCTTTGTTAGGCACCTCAAAAAATTACCAACAGATCTATTCACCGCCTTTATTTTTCCATCTGTTTGAGGATGGTAGGTAGAACTATATTGCAAATTTGTCCCTAAATTCTTCCATAATGTCCTCCAAAAGTGACCTATGAATTTGGAGTCCCTATCTGATACAATTCTCAAAGGAATGCCATGGATTCTCACAATTTATTTGAAGAATAGTCTTGCAATATTATTTGCATCATTAGTGCTCCTACAAGGGATAAAGTGCCATTTTACTAAACCTATCCACCACTAAAAATACACTATCAACTCCCCTTTGAGTCTTAGGAAGTCCTAAGACAAAATTCATACTTATGCTCTCCCAAGGTCTATTTGGGATTGGTAGAGGTTGGTATAGGAAAACATTTGAAGTGGTTCTCTTTGCTCTTTGGCATATAGTGTAGTTCTCCACAAAACTCCTTACATCCACCTACATTTTAGGCCAAAATTAAAACCTCCTAACCTGCTCCAAGGTTTTGTCAAGCCCAAAATGGCCTGCAAGAGCCCCACAATTCTTTTCTCTTATCAAGTTTTTCCTCATAGAAAATTTTGGTATGCACAATTGAGCCCCTTTGAACAATAAGCCATCTTGCAAAACATAATCAACATGTTCACTATGAAAAGCATCAAAAAATTGAGAACATGTATCAAAAATAGCCTGGAAATCTTCATCCTCCTTATACATACCTTTAAGGGCTTATCTCCCCACACTTTGAAATTGGACTTCTTGAACCATCATGACCCTTCTAATAAGGGCATCTAAAAATTCATTTTCTTTTCCCTTCTTATGTTTAATGGAGAATGTATATGCTTGTTGGTATTCAACCCACTTCATACGCCTTTGATTCATTTTTTCCTGCCCATTCAATAAACTAAGTGCACGGTTGTCAATAAATACAATAAATTCCTTTAGTAACAAGTAGTGCCTCCATTTATTTAAGGCTTGGACCATGGCATAAAACTCTAAATAATATGAAGAGTTTTCTCTTAGCCTCATTTAGTTTTTCACTAAATAATGCAACCGACCTGCCTTCTTGACTTAGGACAACACCTATTGCTTGACCACTTGCATCATATTCAATAGTAAAAACTTTACTAAAAATAGGAAGAGCAAGGATAGGCTACTATGATACCTTTATTTTCCAGTATTCAAACCTTTCATCCGCTTCATTGGTCCATAGGAACTTACTCTTCTTATCTCCCTTGATTGTGTCTATGATTGGTACAAAAATGTGACTAAAATTCTTTATAAATTTTTGGTAGGAGCTTGCAAGGCCATGAAAGATCCTCACATCACCCACTAACTTAGGTGTTGGCCAATTGAGAATGGCCTCAACCTTTGATGGGTCCATTTTCAAATTACCTTTTGCTATGACAAACCCAAGGTACACCAACTCCTCCTTCACAAATTCACACATTTGCAAGTTGATCAGAAACTTCTCTTCATGCAATATCCTTAGAACCATGTCAATATGATTCAAATTTTCCTCCTTAGACCTAATAAACACAAGAATTTCATCCAAATAAAACACAACAAATTTTCCAATAAATGGTTTCAATACCTCATTCATTAATCTCATGATAGTACTAGGGGCATTGGACAAGCCAAACGACATCACCATCCACTCATAGAGACCCTCATTATTCTTGAATGTTTTTTTCCATTCATCCCCTTCTCTGATCCTAATCTGATGATACCCACTTTTCAAGTCAATCTTTGAAAAATAGCAAGCCCCTCCTAGACAATCCATAAGATCCTCCATTCTTGGCATAGGAAACCTATATCTAATGGTGAAATACTATTTATGACTCATGAGTTAGTGCATAACCTCCATTTACCATATTTCATAGGATCCAACATGGTTGGAACAATACAAGGGCTCAAAATCTTCCTCACTAGGCCTTTGTCGAATAGTTCTTGCACTTGTTTTGCTAGCTCTTCATTTTGAGTAGGGGTCATCTTGTAGGCAGCCTTGATGGGTAATGTAGCACCTGGTATCAGGTCTATATGGTGACTAATATCTCTAATTGGAGGTAGAGAATCAGGTAACTCATCCACCACAATGTCACTATACTTCTCCAACAATTTTTGGACTTCACTAAGAGTAGGTTCTTCTTTCTTTGTAGATAGAACTGACCCACTCTTTGGCTTAACAATCAAGGAAAACCCTTGACCTCCCTCTTCCTTTAAGGTATTCAATAACTCCTTTTCTCCTACCACCATGATATTGGACCCAATTTTCTTATCCATACCTTCATCTGGTAAGGGATTCATAGTGAATGACTCTCCATCTTTTTCAATTTTGTAAGTGTTTTTCTAACCATCATGTTGTGCTTTTCTATCATATTTCCAAGGGCAGCCTAAAAGGATGTGGCAAGCATCCATGGGAATATCACAAAGGATTTTGTCCTGGTAGTTCCCAATCTAAAATTCTACCTAAGATTTCACATTGACAAGAACTTGCTGACCTTTGTTCAACCAAAACACCCTATATGGTGTGGGATGAGGATTCTTTTCAATTTTAGTTTCTCAACCATTTCTAAGGACATAAATTATCAGTAGAACTTGAGTCTACAATTACCTTGCATACCTTTCTATGGGATTTGTAAGAGGTCCTGAACAAAGACTTCCTCTATGGTGGCTCCTTAGCACTTGGCACCTTGAGAAGTGTCCTTCTCATCATCAAACTTTCTCCAAACTCAGGATCAATAGGTCTGGAAGGTGAGTTCACACTCTGAGCATATTCTTCTTGTACCAATTGGTTTCTCCTATCCCCACATTGAGAGCTTGAAGCTTTTTTCTCAGGGCATTTGAAGGTCGGGTGTCCAAATTGATTACAATTAAAACATCTACCCGAGAATGAATTAGAGCCTCTTCCATTAGATCTCCTACCCCTAAAACCTCCTCTTGACTCTTGACTCTGCTCTTGGCTTCCACTTGATTCCCCTTGTGGTTTTTGTGATTGATTTTTGCCACCAAAGCTACCTCTTCCCCTAGAATTTCTACCTCTACCCCTTCCTTGATACTCTTTCTTTCTCCTCAACTTCTCCTTGGCCCTACATGCCACTTGGAAACACGCTTCCACTATCTTAGGGGTCATTAGGCTGATCTCATCTTGAATTGAGAACCTTAGGCCATTCAAATACCTGACCACTTTATCCTTCTCATTCTCCACATGGTCACAACTCATACAATGTTTCTGAAACTCTTCAGTATAGGTTGCAACATCCATATACTTTTTCTTTAAGCTATGCAATTTCTTAAACACTTGTACTTCATGATTTTTGGGGAGGAATTGTGCTTTCAATCTACTCACCATTCTATCCCGTGAAGTAATAATGTTCTTACCCACTTTCACTCTTTCTCCTTGGTGATAATTCCACCAAATCAAGGTTGACCCATTCAACTTGGTCTTAGAAAACTTAACTCTTCTTCTTTATACCATTTCCTTGTACTCAAAATAATTGTTTAAGGCATCCACCCACTCTATTACTGCCTCAACATTCATCTTTACCCCATACATTGGTATGTCCATCTTAGCTTCAGAGGACTCTGCTTTTATGGATTGCAAAGCACCAAGGAATCTCCTTTCCAAAAAATCCATCTCCTCTATAGGTGGAGGCTCTTCCTCTTCACCCTCTACCTCTTCCTTTGAGGTACCTTCTTCATCAGTAGCCACTCTTCTCCTTTCTCTATCTTCTAATGCTTCTACCTTCTCTTTCAAGGCTTTCAACTCCTTTATAACCACAAACCCACCTTTTAGAGGAATTGTTCTTCACTTTCCAACTACTCACAATCTCTTTGCAACTTTCACAATCATACTTGTTTCTAATACCACTTTGATGCAAAGTGGATGGAAATCCTAAACAATTATGACACAACTTCTCTCAAATAAGCCCAACGAGGACCCCAATTCCCAAATTCACTCAATAGAGCAACTCAACTACTCAACATGGAATTCATCAACCAAACACAACCAGAGGCTTGGAAAGGATTTGAACACCATCAACAAGAATAAACAAGGCCATCAAAAATGGTTTAACAACTAGACATTACCTTCCATACATCACTTCAATAGTGAACTAGGCCTTTCTTGTAGCCATGCCCAACAAGGATAGTCAAGATAAAAATTTGGTAAAGGATATAACCAGATAAATGAAACTGGTTTCAAAATCCCAATAAGGACCCTCACAAGCCCTTGAAAGCATAGGACATAAATCCCCAATGAAAAGCAACAAATGATTAGATTTCAACACCACAAGAAGGCCTAATTCATAGGCATAATGAAGGAACTGGATTACCTAGGCACACCCCAACACCCCTAATCCACTTATGAGGTTCTTCAAGACTCTACTACACCCATTCCATCATTTCCAAGCACCACCATCATAGAAAAATTCATAAATCTACAAGTTTTAGACTTTTTCCCACAATCTAAGGCTTGTCACATGAAGATGCCATACATAGGACATCAAAGATATTTTTGCCAACTCCATATCTCCCTTGGAAACCTTTTGAATTGTGAATTATAATACAATCCCAGCCATTCCACCAAAAAATAGCAAATTCCCATGGTGGAATGGAGAGACAAGCACATTTTTATGTGCAAACCTTGGTTTCCTAGGGTCACAAACCCTATTTAAAAAAAATGGAAAATCTCCCTCAAAATGAGATGAAACATCTTGAGACCACCACCAATTTGAAGCAGACTCTCCCTGCTATCAATCCATGATATTTTTTTCCCCTTATAGTACATTCAAATTCCATACAATCACTGAAACCAGAGAAAAACACAGAGAATTGAGGTAAAAATAGAGCTTTATTGGATTAATCTTCCAAACAACATCAACCAACCTTGCCTTAATCCCAAATGGAGGCTATTTAATAATTCTCCAACATTCCCTAATGGTTACCAGCTACTTTTTGAATATTATGACCGTTGGAGAGGTGCTTTACAATTTTTGTAATGAAGATGTTGTCAAAGTTGCTAAGCAACTTTTGAAAACTAGTTACAATTTTTCCATCACATGACATCAAGACTCCCAAAGACCTAAAAGACTTCAAAAATTCCTAAAAAGGCTAACAAATCAAAAAGACATCATATACAACCATTATGACATCATGTTCCCATGCTTGGTTACACCATGGCAGTTTTGCCAAATCAGGACCTAGGTGCACCAAGCTTACAATTTGACATGGTTTGACCATTCAAACTTTAGAATCCACTTTAAATGGTCCATTGGACCTTATTACAACATGATCAAAAAACACAAAACCAAAAACATCATAAATTCAAAGATGACCCCCAAGTGCCCTTGCACTGATTTCATAGTAACAAACCAACGCAAAAACAAATAATATTGCCTTCCACCCATCATGAATACACATAAACAATCAATGAAATAATATAGCTTAAGATATAGAACAATAATCAATAATTCCCTTTGGAAAATAACATAAACTATTTTTGAAATACTTTAGAAAGGGTTTTTTCAATATGCACCTCTTCCTGCACCTCTTCTCGCTTGCTTCAAATTCACCTCTTCTTGCTTCCTTTCTCCTCCACTCCCTTCTTTCTCCACTGCTTGCAAAAAATAGGCAAAGAACTATCACTACCGACACTTTTATACTCATTTTGCAACCATTGACCCATGCAAAAAATATAAAATAACCTCCAACAACCTTCACAAAAATTACACAATAGATAATCATACTTGCACCTTCAGAGAATATTTCCCTCCTCAATCACAACTCTAATACAAGTTAAAGCTACAGAATGACACCCAACAATTCCTTATCAAAAATTGTGCATACATTCGCTATGTTTTTCAAGGATTTAAAAGGAAGTCATTTCTTACAACCATCGCCACTACACGGAAACCATATGGCCTTCTCTATTGGCATGCCAAATTCTTTTAATTAAAAAATTAAAAAACCTCTGTCACCTCTTTCCCGACCGATAGCCTGATGTCAGAAACATTAAAAATTAGGAAGGCAATCAAAAATTCCAATGAAAGTTTACACAAATAGCCTATCGGCTAATAATTATGGAAACATAATTTATTTTGAATTTGAAAAAATAAATATGGATGGTGTTAAACTGTGATATTTACTCTTCAATCTAGATTTTTAAAATATTTTGATATTTGAACAGTTTGCTAAAAAAAGAAAATTAATAGAAGTGAAGTATATCATCATGTTTAAACTAGCTTATCTATCTTATTACATAGTCTATATAGGAAACACCAAGATATATTAATTTCTTTGAATCCATTTTAGAAATTTGTCTATTGTGTGTTTGACACGATGGATTCTTTAGTTGCATAATAATATAATATTATTGGCTTATCTTCTAGTAATGTACAACACTATGGCATGTGTATGATATTGAATATAACTGATGAAAATGAATATTTTCTAAATATGAGATTATTATATTGAATGGATAAGTATATATTTACATTAGTTGTATTATAAGTCTTGTAGCCAATAATTTATCTTAGAACCCTAACCCTATCCCTATTGAAATTCAATCCTAATTGAACAATATCCCTAACTATAACCCTAACCTATTGAATTTCAACCTAAATTGACCTAAACACTAACCCTAACATTAATTCTAACTATAACCCTAATTGAGCCATAACCTTAACCCTAATTGAATCCTTACCCTATACTAGCATTAACACTAACTATAATTGAATCCTAATCCTAACCTTAGTTGAACCTTGATCCTAATTCAATATGAACACTAACCATAACTCTCATCATATATATTAACCCTAATTGAATATGAACTCTAACCATAATCCTAATTAAATCTTAATTGAATATTAACTCTTATAGTAATTATAAGCCTAACCCTAATCATAGTTGAATTCTAACCCCAACCCTAACTCTAACCCCAAACTTTATCCTAGAACCCTTACCCTAATTTAACATCAATTGAATCCTAACCCTAACTCTAATTGAATCTTAACCCAAATTACACCCTAGTCGTAACACTAATTAATCATAAACCCTAACCCTAACCTTTACTCTAGCCCTAACCTTAATCATATCTTGGAAATCCTAACCCTAACCCTAATAGATATGTAACTAAAATTGATCACAAACCCTAAACCTAGGATTTATTTTAAAATCCTAACCCTAACCATAACCCTAATATTGTTGAAATTAAACCTTAATTGAACCAAATCCCTAATCCTAACCCATTGAAGTGCAACCTTAATTTAACCTAAACACTAACCCTAACCTTAAGTCAAACTATAACCCTAATTAAACACAAAACTTAAGCCTAAATGAAACCTAAACATAATATTACTTTAACTATAACTATAATTGAATATAATCCTCACATTAGTTGAACCCTAACCCTAATTAAATATAAAGCATTACCATATCCCTAATTAATTCCTAATTTAATCTTAACCCTTACCATAATTGTAACCCTAATTAAATCCTAGTTCCCTATCACTAATTAATCATCTTGATTATAATTGAATCCTAATACTAACCCTAGTTGAACCCAAATCCTAATTGAATCCTAACCCTAATTGAATTCAAATCCTAAATTAAACCTAACCCTAACTATCATTGAATTCTAACTTGAACTCTAATTCTAACTCTAACACTAACCCTAATTCTAATATCAAGATTAATTATAACTATATTACTAATTGAAATCTAACCCTAAGCATAATTAAAACCTAACCCCAGGTGAACCCTTACCCTAACCTAACATTAACCCGAACCCAAACCTTAATTGTGCCTAATTTAAACTCTCGTTAGGTCATAACCCTACTTCCAATCCTAATCCTAACCCTAATCTTTACCCCAAGCTTTATCTTATAACCCTAACCATAATTGAACCCTATCATAACCCTAACCTTAATTAAACACTACCCTAATGCTAACCCTAATTAAACCCTAACCCTAGTCTAACCTCAACCTTAATGGAACTCTAATTGAATCATAATTGAAGATTAATCCTAATTGATCCCTAACCCTAATTCTATCCCTAATTAAAATCTAATCCTAATTAATCATTAATCGTAACCTTAATTGTCACCCTGATCTAGCCTCAATCACCCAAACCCTAATTTCAAGCTTTATCTTATAATTCTTATTGAACCCTAACCCTAATTTTATCGTAATCATAAGCATAACCAAATTCTAAATAATAGTAACAAAAAAATGTTATCTGAATTATTTTTAAATTATATGATAAAGTTCAATGAAAATGCAATTCTTAATTACATTAATATTTTTAAAGATAGATAAGACATTTTCAATTGTTTTAAAAATATTGCTTTTGTTATGTTTTAAATTTATTTATTTAGAAATGCATTTTATGTATAATAATAAATTTATAATATTTTTTTTAATTTATTTATTTATTTATTTTTTTAAATAAATTGGTTTATTTAGAATTTTTAAAAAGAAAAAATATTTTTCATTCTTTATAATTCTATTTCTATTCTAATATTAAAAAATATTTTACAATCAATCAAAGAATATTTTTCCTTTTTAAAGATTTTTTAAATTTTACGTATATTAATATAGCATAGTGAATTTAAGAAAGCTCTTTCATACTTTATCTTATAAATTTTAGAAATTATTTTTATGTGTAGTTCTTTATAAATAATTATTATTTTTATTAGAAAAGATTACTTCAATAAATAAATCTCAAGAGATATGTTGTTTGAAAAAGATGTTGAATATTTTTTAATTCTAAGTATATTAATTTAGAAACTTATTTAAATGAAATAATACATTTAAAATATTTGTTTTATACTTAAGTTGTTAAATTTTAGAAACTTCTTTTTATGTCTAATAATTTAAAATATATTTTGTATACATTATCTTTTTGAACATATTTGTTTTATACTTTATATTTATAAATAATTATTATTTTTTTATTGGAAAAGATTACATAAATCAATATACTTAAAAAAAAATCAATCCATATCTTTTGGTGGTGTTTATTATAATTTTATGTAGAAATTTTTCTTATAAATTTTATTTTACTTGAATTTTGTAATTTAAATATATTTGGAAGAAAAATTCATAACAAAATTGAAAAATCTTCAATGATGATAAAAAAAACTTACACATTTCAAATGGTTTAAATTTATAAATTTATAAGTTGGGTTTAGAAAGGCCTTGATGTTGCTTACATTAAGTACATATACAAAAAATTCACGATAATACAAAAGGTTGAAACCTTGATCTTTCTAAAGAAGGACAAAGCTACAAAGCCAATGCATTACAATAAGTGTTTTCAAATATTTGTAAATACAAGGAAATAGATTGAATTAAGACACTCAAGGAATAAAGAAGTCTGAGGAAAGTGATTGCCAATCTATCACTGTTAATTACTGAATTAAATGATGTAGAAAAATTTAATGCCTAGATATCACTTGAACTATACATTACTTGCTTTACAATAGTAGCTAAAACTGATGGTTCAAAGGAAAATCAAGTGCTGAAAAATATCTGAAGGTAGCAAGAATGATGCGTAAAAGGTAGAACATATTCTAACATACATTTTTTACACATCCAAAACTAAAAAAAATGATTATATATTTAAAAAAATTATAAACCATGTTAATATTATAGTTTTTAAACTTAAAGCCTCTTAAACATAATAACTTAAATGCATTAAAGTGGGAATTATTCATTCTAAATAATTTTTTTTTAATAATTTTCAAACAATAAAAAATAAAAATATTAAACCTAAATTACTCATAAATTAAATAAATAATTTAAAAAAACTAAAGGAGAGAATAAGGAAGAGATATTAGATTTCCACACTATATTAATAAGAGCTATTTTTTTTGGATTTACATGTGTGAATTTATGAAAAGAGTTGATTGAGAGAAATGAGAGATTGCAGACCCTGTGCAACCCAACCACCTTTCTCTCTCTCATTTCTCTCACACGACTCTTCTTTTCATCTTAATTGATGCAAATAAATTTACACAAGTGAGTCCAGATAAATTAAGTCTTAGAATAAAGAAGGTTAGAAAAAAATTAGTAGAGACAAATTATTCATCTTACCAGTTTATCTTGTGATGCTAATGTTCATAAAAAAAATTCATAAAGTCTTACCTCAATCTTCTATCATAGACAGTTAAGTTATTTCTCAATCATTTAGCAGATCATGAGTGAGCATAAAAATTATATTGGAAGAGTATGAATTTCGTTACATCTAGAAGCACATACTGATCAACACTACAAAATTTTCTATACCATATGAATATAGAGAAAACCCAATAGTTTCATATTTTACCCTTTCTCTCCTCTTATTTATGTTTATGGTACAATCAAAAAATTACAAACCCCCCTTATTTTATTTTGAACTTTTGTTTCCAAAAAATATTTGCAATTGAATGATAATTGAATTTAAATGGAACCACATTTAAGAAAAAACAATTTGGTTTTGTCATTGATTATTCCCAAATAACTAAACATGTTAAATGCAACCATATTTCTATTCATAACAATCTCTCACGTTTGTAAGCTATGAATAGACTATAAATCTAAAAAGTTGAAATGTTTCATTTTGCATATTTTTCAAATCTTTGCGCTTGTTGATACAAAAACCCCCAATTGAATAAATCCATATTTAATTCCTCATTTAGAAGAGAAAAGGAAAATTGCACAAATAGATAGACACATAAAGATTTATTTATTTAAATGAAAAGATCGAATAGATAAGAGTTACGAATATAACCAGATTCTAGAAAATATTTGTAATTGGTGAACTTAAATTTGAACCAGATTCAAGAAAAAAATAATTTAATTTTCTTGCTGATTATTCCCAAACAATAGAAAATGTTGAAATGCAACCATATTTTTATTCATAACAATCTCTCATGTTTGTAAACGGTGAATAGATAAAACTAAAAATTTAAGATTTATCATTTCAAAAAAAAAAAAAATTAAACAACAATAAATTGCACATTATCTTTTCTCTTCAACAATCAATGCAATTACTAAAAAAAGAGTAACTAAAACAAAGATTATGCATTTGTTGTATTTACACTACATTGAATTGTTGACATAGGGATTTTCACCCAAAGATAAGTTGAAAAGAATCCTAAAATTCATGCAACATAGGACTACTCTCAGGGTGTGGGTATCCTATAATGAGGGTAGACCTCCAGATTATGAGTTGGCTCCCTTTAAAATTTTCCTTAAAAAATTATTGATTTAGATTGGAAAAGGGTAAGAAGGATGATGCAGAAACTAAAAACTAAACTACGAGGTGATCCACCAACGAAAAAATGATTTGAATTTTCTTTTAAAACCTCACAAGATGACTCAACAAAAGAATCTATAAAGTTTCAGTACTCAAGCTAATATGTTTTACAAAAATATTTCATTTGAAAGGCTTCTAAGATTGTAGCCTGTTTGAAAGAAAATAGTAATAATTTCATAACAAACATTCAAAACATGGAAGAAACGCGGTCAATGACATGCACTATAACATGTTGTGCACCTGAACAAGACACTGAAGGGATAAGATAAAAAGAATTATTTCATAGAAATCATGAAATTTCAATCGGTATGTGCAGGATCATGATGGGTCAAAAAGTGGTGATATGCAATATGATGGCCCATCTGGTTCATAACTTTTTTTTAGCCAAAATTGATGGAACAAAAAGGGTTTTTAAAGGACATTATCATCTTTCCACCAATATACATTATGATTTACTTTGAATTTAATAAATAATTATTATTCATTTTCTGTTTGAGTTACAACTAAATTTCTGATTGATAGGCTTATTTAAAAACATCTATAGCTTCAAACAGTATCACATTTTTTGAATCTGAAAAATGCATCACATTCTACAATTTGCATACTATAGGATTAAAAAAAAAATTGAATTTCATGAATTTTTGACCAAGTTAAGGTGGTCAGACATACGAGTTTATATATTATTCTAAAGTTGTAATAAAAAATTCATAATTAATTATTCCCTTGGAAATAAATTACAAAAAAATATGCATAATATCGGGACATGATTCCTCTACTTATATCTAAATTCTTATAAAAAATATTATCATTTTATTGTGGTTAGGGTGGTCAGATAGACACCTACTTCTTTTTTTCCCTCAAGTTTAAGTACTAGACTCCATTGAAATTTCAAATTTTCACCAAATAGATTATTATTATTTTTAAATAAACCTAGTAGTTTAGAAACTACATTCAATTTTCTACAGATTTTATTCTTACATATTTTTGAAATAATATAGATAACTTATTCAAATTTTTACGTCAAGTTGCCTAACTCTGATTTTTTGAATTGTCATCACCACTTAAGGGCTTGTCTTTTCCATGATGATCCTACACATACACCAATCTAAGGACTCACACACAATGCTTGTACAAGACAGATCTGAGAAGGAAATGAGCTTCTTTATTGAAAACAAGGAGATATCTACATTTCAAACCTGTAGAACTCATAAGAAATGAGTTATAAAGAATGAACAATCTGCTACAATAGTCACCAAACTTAGAACTAGAGAAAAAAATGAAATAAGAGAAACACTTATAGAAAAGGCTCCAAGAAATTATGTGTTTTCCATCCTCTCCCTCAAATCAGGCATATAACTGACAGATAAATACTCCAAGAATGCACAAAGAGTTGTCAATATAAAAATAACTTCATGGGTTGTATGCAACTAAAACCCCCTCCAAAATAGGGTTGTAACTGTATGAAACAAGGGGTTATGTACCTCAAATTTCTCCTTTATTGGAACTCCATCAATCTAGATTCTTAGCTGAAGATGAACTTTCAATTTTGTGCTTCAAGAACCTTGATTTTACTCCATATGTTGGAAAAATTCTCTCAACCACTTCCATGATCCATGCAAAGCTTTAAAGCTCATTATAGCTCCCTTTTAGTCCATCATTTGAAATTGCATCCTAAGACACTTTTACTGTATCCCTAATTTTTCATTTCAAATATCATTTATTTAAAGTAATTTATAACTATCACTTAAATAAATATTTACATTTTTGAATTAAATGCAAAAAATAAAGACTTATCTCATTATTTGAATTTTTTATGTGGGATCTCTATTTTGCATTTTATAAATAAATTTTATTAAAATGATCTATATTATCATTTTAATAAAGTTTTACCAAAAAAAAATTAAATGAAAAAATAAAGGAATTTGATAAAATCAAATGCAAAAGACTTAAATGACTAAGTCTTAGAAACATTTACAAGGCACAAATGATGCCACAACATAGACATTAGTGACTAAGTTTCTATTTCTAAACTAAGGAAAAAAATGTCTATGGATTTATCGACCTTCCTAGGGTTATCATAACCCTAAAATGAAAGTCAAACATTCATTTGACATTTCACTTCTGCTTGCTACTTTGAGGGCACTACAATGGAGGAAAACCGTAGTCGAGCTCTATGGATGGAATCCTTTGTATTTTACACCATTTTTGTCAAGATCTAGTGCAGAAAACACTTGGTAAGTTTGATTTTGCTCAGATTTAGAAATTTCCATGCATTTCAAAAGCTTTTGTAAGCTCTTACGAAATGGCATCATACATTCTTTGATGTATTTTTATGTGAATCTTTCTTTTATGTGGTGTTTTTCTTCTTGTGGACGCCATGGATTCTCTTTGGCCAAGTTTTAAACTTGCAAATCTCAGCAATCTATGCAGATTTCAAAGGTTCTTTGGAATATTTTTTTAGAAAATACTTGGTAAGTCTTTCTCAACCCAAAATTTCAACCTTAATTTCTATTTTAAAAGCCATTTTCAGAATCTCAAGCCGTGGACTCGCTATATCTCTAAGATTTTTTATTCTCTTATAAATGTATTTACCTTTATTCTCTTCAAGGAGGTTGTAACCATACTATTTTTCTAGGTATCTCTTGTGCGATCTTCTCATGCTGAAACATGACCATATTCCTTTCGCTTTCTCCATTTTTGTAAAGGCATACTTTAATGTAGCTTGCATTGATTTTGATTTTTTCGAAGTGTTCATTAAAATACTAAAAATCATGCTCTTCTTCTCCTTGGTTTTGAAACTTTAAATCATCATATATGCAACAATTTCAAACAACTCCATTAGATCTTGCTTGAACCTCCCTCATTTGAAACATACACTGTTTATTTGAAATAAACTCATGATGATAAAAAATTTGTATTCAAGTGAAATATTCTTCTCTTCCTTTATTTCACTTGCTACTTCAAGATAACTGTACATTTAATATCATTTGACCCATCCTCTTTTTATGAACTTAACCTTGCATAACTTGTTGTTTTAAAGCTTCAAATTGATCTATCTCAATATCTTTGGTGAGTTGTTTCAAAATGAATATATAGTTATCATTCTAATGCTTTTGTGAATAAGTAATATTCTCTACTAAAATTATTTCATGGATGCCTTCCATCTCTGTTCATTTGATATTTGAAAAAGATTCTACAAATGATATAATGCGGTAACAATAGAAACATAAAACGCCTTAACAAAAATATGACATTATCATTGTTGTTTCTTTACTATAAGCAACATCCACTATTCCTTTTTATGATACTTTCTTGACACTGGATCTGTAATTAATATATGAAAACTAGATTACATGGCACTTGAAAGTAATGTCACTTTTCTTGAAACAATAAATGACTATCTTAAATCTCTTTGAGGATGATAAAGAAGTATTGTCTCCTAATGATTGTAAACACTATAATTTGCATTGATATGAGCTGGGCTCAACCCTTGTGGGAGCCACATATTCCACCACTCATGATGTTAGTAACAAGACTTAACCTATATCTACACATAAAACAAACAAAATAGAAAAAATAGTGAACTCAATGATTTTCTGATGATTTGATCTGGAAGTTTATTTGGATTTATGTTTCTCTTGATAATAGAGTTGATTTAATTTGATGATGATTGAAAATTATATGTTTGTTGATGAAGCATGTAATTGGATCTCATGCCCTGAGCTCTAACACAATCTTTCAACCAACTGCAAGTGTATCTGGAACTCAGGAGCAAGGGGAGCTCAAGATACTGAAGATCAAATTAAAGACTAAGCCAACCCCACATCAAACCTTAAGGCAATGACAAACATGACCTCCTCTTATGTGTTTTTCTTATTTTAGTTGATCTTCAGATGTATAGTTTACACTTATTGTTGAATTAAATCAACTTAGTCAAACCCATGACTTGTGTGGGATTATAGGAACACTGCTTTTTATAAATCAGTTACTACATGATATGTAATGACTTGTGTATCCATTTGAGCTTGTTCTCAATTACTTAATCTAAAATAACTATAGTGAAATTTTTTAAAGCATATTTTTTGTAATCAAATGAAGTAATAACTTCAACATATCTCACTACTAAACTACAATTCCTTTTTGATAAACAACAATAACATAAATTGCCTAGAATAGTTCAGCTTCACATAACATACTCGAAATTTGTGTTTTCTAAATGAAACCTTTTTGTTTCTTTGTCTTGGTTGTTAACCAGTTTCACTCAAAATGTTGGATAATTCTAATAAATCAATTCTAAACCTTGTCATTCTAAAATCTAATGTTCAAAGTATTTCTATGCATCAAAATTTTGTATACCCCATGAAGCAATTGCACATTTAAAACCTCACTAATTTGTGCGGGAAGGAAAAAAAATAGTAACATTTTTGGTGACCTCTCAAGGGTGTTTTCCTACTAAGAAAATAAGGTAGTTTCCTTTCTTATCCATTAGGTATGGAGTCCATTTCTGGCCTTTTTTAACTCAAAACTCAGTACATACCTCATTCATACTATTGAAATTGTTTGATACTTTACTTGTACTGATTATAGTTCCATTGAGTAAACATGTGTTGTTCATGACATCAAATTATCCATTCCATGTTATGAATGAGATGTCTATTTGATTAAACTATAATCAGTAAAATCATTTTTTTCCTTTATTTCCCCCCAACAAAACTCAAAGAAAACTAACCAATTGTACAAAACAACACTTAGGGAAAAGGAAAGATGCAACTAATCTATGTGAAATAACACTTATTTGATATCTAGAAACTACTCAAATATGTACAGATTATATCATACCTCAAAAGAAATGCTTGAGGTGAATCTAATTCACTAGGATTGGCTTCACTCCACCATCCAATTTAGACAATTGGAAGGCATTATGATATTCATTCTCAATAATATTGTAAGGCCCAATCTAGAATGCATCAAACTTGGAGTGATTTCTAGGTCTTCTTTTAAGTTCATCCCAATTCAACACTATATCACCTTCTAAAACACTCTTGGGGATGCCTTCTTATCAAATGATCTCTTCATTTGAGTTTGGTGTTTCTCAATATTTTTCATTGTTTGACTTATAATTTCCTCTAGCTCAAACAACTGAGCCAATCTTGTTGTCATAGGCTCTTCTTCAATCATGTCAAGTTGATTGACTAGATCCAAGGCTAGAATTTCAAGGGATATTGGTAGTCTTTCCTCTTTTCCATACACAAGCATGTATGGTGATAGTCTTGTTGACCTTTTTGGTGTAATTCTATCAACCCACAAGTTGATTTCAATTTGATATGCCAAGCTCATTTATTTCCTCCCATAGTCCTTTTGATAACCTTGAGAAGATTCTTATTAGTGGACTCAGCCTATCCATTTCCTTGAGGATAGTAGTTAGAAGAAGTATTTAGGTAAACACCATTTCTAACAGCCAAATCTGATACTCTAGTTCCTATGAAAGCAAGTGCATTATCTAAAACTATTGACTCATGAACTCAAAACCTTGTAATCAAATCCTCATAGAAGTTTAGGAAAGCTAGATCTCATTAGCCTCTTTAAGTGCCACAACTTTGTTCCACTTTGAAAAGTAATCAATGACTGTGAGCACCCACTTGTCGCCTGCACTTGAAGTTGGGTCTATAGCTCCAATGAAATCTAGATGCCACTTCATGAAGGGTTGTTCAATCTGAATTGGCTGCAATGGAAGGGCTACCAACTTCTCTTTTCCGCAAATATAGCACATCCCTTGCAATTTATCACCCATGAATGTGCATCCTTGAGTAAAGTAGGCCAATAATATCCTCCTTTCATTATCTTAAGAGTTGTAGCTCTTGGAGAGAAATGACCCCCAACTGATCCTTCATGAAGATCATGTAAAACTTTATCAACTTGATCAACTTCTATGCATCTTAGCAAAACACCATGGAAGTATTTTCTAAAAAGAAGACCATTCAAGAGTACATAAGGTATAGATTTCAGCCTAGAATACCTTTTTTTTATTTACTCAAACTAGAAGGAAACTCACCAGATAACAAGAAATGAGTCATTTCTTGTACCCAACCTGTAGAAGAAATAGGTGTAGTAATTTTTTCTTCATCTTGAAGAGGTAGAATAGAATTTTCTTCCTATTTTGTATTATTGTTAGTGTTGTTTGTAAGCTATTCATAGAGACCTTTACCTCTTATTAGCTTGGTTACCTTGATCTCAATATCATATTTCATTACTTTAGTCACCTAGACAACTCTTTTAGTACTCAAGTCCCTACTTAGAAAAAATTCCTTAGCTGAAGGGTGAGCAACCAACAACTTAATCTTATTGTTAGAAAGTATGTGTCTAAATTTTTTCAAACTTCTGATATAACTACAAGTACATGCTTTTCAACAAAGGAATAATTAAGCTCATAATATTTAAGACCTTGACTGAAAAAAGATAAAGGTTTCTCTAAACCATGATCGTTTTCCTCAACTAGCATAGCTGCAATACAATCAATATTCCCATATGCATGTAGTATAAAATCTTTTGAGAAATATGGGTTTAGCAGAGTAGGAGCAACTACAAGTTCTTCTTTGATAAGCTCAAAGCTCCTTTTTCCTTATTTAGTCCAACTAAAGGAAATATTAATTTTCAACATTGAAGTCAGAGGTACTAATAACTCAACAATATATGGGATAAATCTTCTAACAAATTTAATTCTACCCAAGAAATTTTGCAGCCCTTTCTTATGTGCTAGTAGAGGAAGAGAAAGAATGACACTTACTCTCTCCGGATCTTTGGTGATGCCATGTTTTGATACAATATAACCTAGTAACTTACCCTCATGTACAACAAACACATACTTCTTTGGGTTGAGAGATATACAAAACTCTCCACACCTTTCAAAGATCTTTTTTAAGTGATCAAAGTGTTCATTTGAATTTTTTGAAAAAATAGTTATGTCATCCAAATAAACCAATATAGTTTTATACATAAACCTTTGAAAGACATGCCCATTGCTTTCTGAAAAGTAGCTCCAGCATTAGACATACCAAATGGTATTTTCTTGTAAGCCATTGTACCCCATTTAGTTGTAAACATTATATTAAACTGATCTTCTTCTTTAACTAGGATTTGATTATATCCTGAGAAGCCATCTAATAAAGAAAACCCCTCAACACCTGAGACAACTTGAAGGATTTATTCCATGGAAGGAAAAGGATGAAGATATTTCAAGGAAGCTCTATTTAGATCTATGAAATCGACATAGAGTTTGATTTCACCATTCTTCTTTCTCACTGGAACAAGATTGGATACCCAAGAAGTATGTTTGATAGGAAAAAATAATATTGCTCTCAATGAGTTTATTCAACTCCTTTATCATGAGGGGTTCAAGCTTGGGGTTAAGTGGCCTCTGCTTTTTTCTTACAAGTTTGGCATTAGGCTCAAGTTCAATGGTATGCTAGGCAATAGTAGGATCAAAACCTTTTAAATCTAAATATTTCGAAGCAAAAATATCATTGAACTCTTGATAAAGTAAAAAAAATGCATGCCTCTCTTCTAATGTACATACCTTGCCAAGATTCAGAAGCTTTTCCTTGAAGATCTCAATATTTTGATAATGATCCTCTTTAATGTGCATACTGGATTTTTCTATTTTCACTTTATCATCAGCATTGAAAATAGACTCCAATGTCACCAAGCCTTTGGGCAACTTGTTGGTTTTTAGCTGTACAATCTAATCTTCATACTACTGTCTGAGTTTCTCTTTGTTATCATTAGATAATTTTGCTTCTTCTCTGAAGAACTTGATGATTTGTTGATCACTTTCAAAAACATGAAAATTCTCATTATTGTTAGGAACAAAAGATCTAACAATCACTTTAACATACTGATGCTCATTAGAGTTGTTGATGTCACTTGGAATATCATATTGATCTCATATAGCTTCTAGTCTATTAATATGTTTATTTACACTTCTAGGTATAGACAACAAATTGAAAACTTGAAAATATTCAATAAGACCCCATACTCTATGCTTATAAGACTTCAGAAGATCATTTTTAGTAGCATAGAGACCTCTAACTTGATTGGCAATCAGTTATGTATCACCAAAAACCTGTAAACAACAAATACCTCTCTTTTTTCCCACTAGAGACCATGAATCAAATCTTCATACTCAGTTGTATTATTGGTGCAGTTGAATGTGAACCTGAATACAAAATAATACTTGTCACCAATAGGAGAAATGAGCACGCAACCACCTCCAACACCATTTTTACTTCTAGATTCATCAAAATACATCTTCCATACCTCATTTACTTGTTCATTAGGCTTATATTCATCACTTTTTACAAGATCAGGCATAATAGAATTAGATTCATGCACTACGTAAACTCCTAGATTTACCTCCTCACGCTTTTCATTCAAGGAACTATTAAAATTCTTTATTTCCCACTCATCCAATAGAACATCAAGGATATCATGTATCTGTGTACTAGTCTCTTTGGATGCATGAATGTCTTCTTGATAAAAAAGAGCACAATTAACAACGGTAGCTGGATTGATAGCACTTGGATTATATGGTTCAATATGGTCTTTAGGGATAGGTTCTGACTTGATAGTGACCTTAGTGCCATACCTAGTCCTAAAAAACATATGAGACCAATTAGAGGACAAGTATCCTCTAATTTAAGTTGTGAAGTATCATGATAAACATATGGAAAAATATGGAGGCAATTCTATGACATAAATTTTCTGAGGTATTGAGAAGTTCGGACATGCGTGCAATGAGAGATTTAGGTTCTTAATGACTCCTACTGTACTAACAATAGTACCATCTAGTTGAACTACCCCCTTTTCTAGTGGCTCATACTCTATTCCCAACTTATCAACAATTTATTTGGGAATTATAGAATTGTTGGCCCCTAAGTCAATCATACAGTTATGTACTAAATGTTGGCCAACAATCAGAGTTACGTAAAATGAGGGTGGGTTAACTACCTTGGTATGCTATTCTTTATTTTCTTGAGAATCATTTGTAAGAACAACCTTAAAAGGTTTCTGGTTATACACTCCATCAAACAAAGAAAACTTTGACAATACTTCATGTAATAAACCCTTTTTCCTAGGAAGATCTAAAGAATCCCACATAGAAACATTAACGTTAGTTTTCTTCATATGTTCCAAAATATGAAAACTCCCAATAATAACCTTTTGTTGTCCTCTAGGAACAACAACATCCTTTTGTGCTTGTACTAGTTGGATTGGTGCTTTAGGATGATCCTTTCCGACCACAGGTTGTGCTCCTAGAAAAACTTGAACTTTCTGTGTAGAAGAAGGCATCACTTGGCCTTGTGAACTTGTAGATGGCTGAATTTTATCTCCATCAGTCTGATGCCCTAGGTCAACAACCCTTTTTTTAGACCTGGTATTGGCTGACATAGGATCACTTAACTGATTTTGTGCATTTTTAACCCCATAGAACTCTTCACCTTTCCAATTTAATAATGAAACATCTAGATTACCTTGTTCCGCATGAACAGACTTTTGTTTACAAACCTTTTGTGATGAAATTTTTGGAACAACATCACTACTTTGCACCATTAATGCTTGATTCAAAATACCATTAGAACAAGTGGATTGGTCATGTGGTTGATTACATGGAAAACACCATTCGTAATCAGCTTCCAAGTTGTTTTTCATAGGTACCACCTCTTTGGAAGAACTAGCGGCATTGGGGTTACAAGGCTAGAAAGGCCTTTGATTAAAGTTCCTCCTATGAACTTGAGGATTAGATTGGAATGGGCCTTGGTAAGGAGCTTGGTAAGGTGGATGATATTGCTTCTTTTTAATATTGACCAACTGATTACCAAAGGTCTGAAAGGTCTTCTGTATGTTGTCATTTTTCTCTTTAATGCTTACCAACTCTTGAAATTGGATAGGAAAAGCATGCTCTTGAGCTACTACTTAGGTATTATATGTTGGAAATGAAGGGATAACAACTACAATAGGTGGCATTATAGGGGTAGTTGGTTGTATATCAACAAAATATGGCATTGGAGATCTAGGTGCTATCTTCCTTGCTTGGATCAAACTATTCTCAGCCCTAACAACAACATTAAATTTTGTTGGTAATGTATTCCCACCCATAGAATGTATCATGAGTGAAATATCACTATTCAAATACTTTAAATAAAACACGTAAGCATAGTCAATAGATGGATTTACCAAGGCTGGAATCTGATTCCAAGTCTTTTTGAAATGGTAATTGAAGTCCACCATATGATCATATGGAGCTCTTTTGACGGTCGTGAGCTACTCCACCAATAAGAGATGGTTTGATTTATCCTTGAATTTCCTATTCAACAACTCTCCTAGTTTGTCCCATGTAGCAATTGAATTTACAACAAGGCCTCTAAACCATTGGATGACTTTACCCTTGAAAGAAGCTGCCAAAAGCCTAACTGCAACATCTTGCTCGGTAATGTGGTGCAATTCACACAATGAAGCAACATCTCTAATGATTTATAGTTGTTGTCTAATCTTCCCCTGTAAAAAATGGTAAGCTTTTAAGGGCTATAGTTGGTATGTGTAGACATGCAAAATTAACATCATATTTAATCATATTCTCCTTAATTAAATAAATCAAGTTTATTTAATTAATTTCCTAAAGTCCTCCATTTAAATTAAATAAAATCATCTTTAATCCTAACATCATCCCCTTTAGCTAAATAAATCAAAATATTTATTTAATTATGTCTAAACCATTTTCCATCGACTTTTGATTTATTTTAATCAATAAATCTAAATCAAATAGGTCAAACCATCTAAATCCCTCATTAAATTAATCCAATCCTAATTAATTTAATCTAGACTCATGTCACATCCTCTAGCTTTTCCCACTTGCACAAATAAATCATTTAATGGATTTATTAAATCTTCTAATTTCCATCAACATGGCATAATAGAGAACATTCCCTCAAATTTGAATTCAAATCCAAGTGGACTTAGTCCTTCCAACAAGGCATTTATTTCACCTTACAATTTTTTTTGCATTGAGCCAAGTGGCCATTACTCCATTTGAGTCTCCCTCAACCTTATCATTTCAACATTTTTAAAATTCAAATTTATGCATTTATGGGCACATTCATCAAAACTTGCACATCTTTGGCCCATTCACATGGTGATAAGTGGTTTCTTCCTATTGGTTGGTTTTTTATCCCACATTCATCCCTTTTGCCTCTTCTCTCATCAAATTCTTCTATAAATGGAGAGGCTATCCTTCATTTCAATCATCTACAATTTGAGCATTCTTACTATAGGCAACTTGATTTAATCTTATCTCTTTGTCTATAATCAGCTAAGCTTATCTAGGATTGGGAAAGGGCTCCTTTACATACCAAGGGTGCACCAATCCAATATGGAATAGGTATCTACCATGCTTTTTGTTCTTTTAATTAGTTTAGTTTTTCATTTTTCAAGCATGATGGATTATTTCATAGAGAAGTTGATTATTTTCCTTGTTTTAAAATACTAACCATAGTAAGAGTGGGTGTGTGTTGGAGGTTTTTGGCAATTTTCAGATTTTGACATCTACATATGGCGCTAGAAGGAGGGTAGTTTAGAAATTTCTCTCAGTTTCTCAATGAGTCATCTGATTGTTTTGCTGACATTAAGATGATTAGATAAATTGTTTAGAAATGATATTGACTCTTTTCTTGAGTAGGTTCACTTCTATTTACGTTTTGTGCATAGCCTCTTGTTGGTACAAAAAGTATTATTCCTTCATCTATTACTATTGTTTCTTTTATGTTTTCTCTAATTTTTAACACTGCTAGTATCTATGAATGATCAATGAAGGTACAAAGTAGTTCTAAACAACAGGGTACTAGTTGTTTTAAATACATCGATTTATGATCAACCATTTAAATTCCTTATAACAATGGGTTTGAAAGTGCTTGTAATATTCTTGATTATTTCATAAGCCTATGAAAAGATTTTGCTAATGCGTAAACTACTATGCACATTTTGTTTAGTATCTATCTTTCTTTTTTGAAAAATGATAATGATTAAAAATAATAATTGTGATAGCTATGGGATAAGAATTATTGTAAGAGAATGTGATAAAAATTCTCTATATTTATGCTTGATGGATGTCCATACCCCTATTTCAAGCCTTACATTCTTAGCGTGGGCAGTAAAGATTGATCAAGGTTGCTGAAATTTGGGCATGACAAATAGATCACGTGCATTGTCTATGTGCCCACCTTTTTTTACATACTCATTTATGCCGGCTAGGAGGATGTTGCGTGAAGCTTTGATTTTCACCTACCAAGTACATTTTCTTGAAATTTTCTAAAGCCTTTTCAAAAAATCCATTTTGCGCGAGTCCTATAGCTATCCCCATTAAATTTATTGAGTGTGTGAAATGTTACTATTCTTGTTGTTCTTATCTCATGAATATTGATTTTGGTAGTGATTGTTCCATCGATTTTATTGTTGGCTTTATCACTTGTTTTTCACCTACTCCTTAGCAAAGAAACAGTATCTATTCAAATCACAAAAGATGCATTGAAACAATAAAGCATGCAAAAGCTATTTCTTCCAAAGAGATCACCCTATGTCCCATTTTCAGATTTTTCATACCTTCATTCTCTATTTGTTGATGACAAAAAAAAAATCTGAATGTTTCCTGGCCTTTCTCGTGCATCGCGGTGTCATATGTTCTACCCATGTCCTTTCTTTGAACATTTTTGTGTGATTCTCAAAATACTTTGAATGATTTCTCATGTGTTTCCCAACTTTGTCTCACACATTGCCTCTTTTGTAGCTTTGATAGGGATCTGTACTCTACCACTTATGTGAATTTATTGTGACAATAACATGGAGAGTGGCGTAAAGAAGAATTTGTTGGGTCGGTGAATGTTGCCACCCACTATGCCTCCTTTTAAAATGTCTCTTGCGCATTTCAGCTACTATTGATTTTTTGACGATTCATGCATTCATAATTAAATGTATCAACTAGTCGTGTTGTTCGAGATGCATATCTTAAGATCACAATGATATTGTGTGGATGATAGATGCTTAAATTGCGGGAGAAACTACAAATAAAAAAATATATTAATGATGAAGTGACATAAAGTAGTAGGTTTTTCTTGAAGTGGCATATGACAGCGTTTAAATTGTTTACATTGAGTAGCATATGGCACCACGTACCATTTAAGTTTTAGTGAACAATTTTCAAATTCTAAAAGTAGTATTTTTTTTTTTTCTTTTGATATGTTTATCATGTCCGTATGGCAACTGAAAATTTTAGTAGATTGCTTTAGTTTTTGTGTTCAACTAATGAGACTATATTGATGTATTTGCTAGATCCAGGAGGTACTCAAGCAAGACTCATGAAAGGGAACTAACCTAGTGTGTCCCCAATCTCCTATCAAAATCACACTATTGTGCCACTCATGTTGCCCATTTTGAAATCTTTAAGTAAAAATTATCCATTCAAAACCACTTTGTTTCCAAGTTCAGCTATACACGCCCCATGTGACAAAAAATTTGGTTCACAATCTAATACAAGTCTGGGATGACCTAGTTCGCAACATGGTCTGGCTTTGGCACCTTGGGTCCCTTGTGGATCTATTAGGCCATATTGTGTCAGGCTCTATTGGCAACACTTTGGAAAACAAAGAAGCAATATTGTTATTAAAATGATGGGCTAGTTTATATGTAGATTTGAATTTTTATTAAAATGATGGGCTAGTTTATATGCAGATTTGAACATTTTTGCTCAGCCAAATGTAAGACACATTTAGGACTAGTTTAATTACTACTTGGAAAAAGTCATGTAATATTGTTAAAATCAATAAAGCTCATTTTCATCCTAATTTTTTTGGTATTGTATCTGGGTTCATATTTATTTATTTATTTATTGTCTTCATGTAGTTTGAATTAGAAGATTATGGATCTCATTGAAAAAATTCATGCTAATATTTTCCTTTTGAGTTGGAGGTTCATACCATTAGGATTAATAATTGCAAGATTCATAGTAATGCTTCAGTTATTATCATAATCGTCCAAAATAATTGGTCCCTCCCATTGAAATTTTTCTATTGTTTGGAGATAATGCATAAAATGATTTCAATTAATAACTTGATCCTTGTATAATTGTCTTTTTTTTTTGTAGAAAAAATACAATTAAGGTTGACATTGGAATCGAGCGAAAGCAAAGGAAGATTGGAGTTAAAGAGAAAATCGAGCATTGAAAATTGAAATTCATAAAGAGTTTTTAAATGCTTTAAAGAGCTTCCATTCTATGCTTTAGTTTTTTGTTTTAGATCAACTCACATCTTTTGGTCTTTAAAATGAATATTTCAATTTTGGATTCGAAGGACTTAAAAGGAACTTTAGAAACAACTTACTAGATTTTGTTTAAGGTTAACAATTGAACAAGGAAATCCTCATTTTTCCTTTTCGTGATTTAAAAAGAATCAAATCATTGCTTGGAGGAGGTAAACTGATCATGTGATTTTGTGCCTTGTAGTATTTTTTGCAAAGTAATTTCATTTAAAAAGGCGTATGCACTTCTCTCACACTTCACGACGATCTTCAAAATCAAAAGTCTTTTTGGTGAAATTAAGTTGCATAAATTATTTCCTCCACATTTCAATTTGGGTACCTTAAAATTGAACAAAGATTAGTGTGAGTGGAGGATATTGTGTACATTCTCTCTCTTTGTATTGAAATAAAGATTGATTGAGTTACATATATTTCTTACTCACTTTTGTTTATCCTAGAGGAACTTCCTTGTGGGAAAAAGTAATCACCCAAGGGAACGACCCAACCGGGAACACACTAAAGCCAAGCGACTTCCACCTGGGATATAAGTGTGGATATTGGAACAAAGGCCAATATCATGAGGATTATTTCGACAAGAAGAGTAACAATGGTCTCTTGCCATATGGATAGTCCCTCACAAATGGAATTCCTGCATTAAAACCCTTGTTTAGCAAAGGCCAAAATCCTAATCTATTTGTTGGTGCAAAAGGTCATATCCTTTGAAGCCACCCCACAGATACATGCGATTTTGTTGTAGAGATGAAAAGTATGCCATGGGAGATTCATGGGTACTGATTTTTGGATGACCCAAGAAGTGTGTGTCGTGGAGGGGATCTAGTGTTGTCAAGCATCTAATAATCCGCACTGAATATGCACAGCTAGATTTATCCAAGTGGGAACCCAACAAATATTGTCTTTTCATCCTAGGATTGTGCATGTTCTTAGAAACAAAACACTTTGATTTAATCTAAAAAAATTTGAAAAAAAACATTCACAAAGGTCTTCAAAATTTCAAACCCTTTGGAGGAAGCAAATACCTTTAACGAATTCAAGTGCTCTTGCTTGTACTAGGGATTTATCCTTTGAGGCTTCTAAGTATTTAGGTTCAATCACAATTTTCTCTCTCTAAAGTCAACCTAGGAAACTATGCTCTTGAAACCTTGATTTTCACACAATGGACCTTGTGGAATGAAAAGGAATTAGGACATAGACATTTAGTTTGAAATTTTAATCAAGAAATTGTTTGTGGTAAAAAGAACACATTAAGCCAAGATAAAGACAATTGACCCAACACATGTGTTCATTCAAATTATTTCCCACAAGATCAAAATCCGCAAGCCCAAAGTCAAAAATCTTAGTCCAAAGGACTATGAAGATGTCTTTCAAGGCTTCATGAGGTAAGAGAAAGGTTGGTTTACAACTTCTACAAGAAAGATTCAAGAAACAACCCCAACTTGTATGAATTTTATTACCAACAAAATCCAATTCTCTTTCAAAGGTTTTCTTTTCTCACATAGGAAGTATGGCATGTTCCTCAATACTGAGGTCTTGTAAGAAAGATTCTTGTCTAGGTCAAGTCTAGGATAAAAATCATCACTCTCATCTATCTCTCAACCATCAAAACTAGTCAAAAATCATCTCACCGACAAACTCTTGGGAACTTTGAAAACATCACATTATGCTAAACTTATAGGAAAAATCAAAAACATCTCATCTGGCTTTACACACTTAGTCAAATCATCAATCCTTGTCGACAAATTTTCCTCTTGATAAAAACCAACATCTTAGGGTCTAGGCATTCACAAATCATCTTCTTCTACACAAGTTTATTCTAGGATAACACAACTTCCTAGAGTTTACAAGTACATTATCTAAAATCACTTTGTTTGACTTATAACACCTAGTCAAATTATCCTCCTATGTACGAGTTTACTTTAGGATAACAAAACTTCTTAGATTTTATGAGTGCATTATCCAAAATCACCATGTTTGACTTAACAAACTTAGTCAAACTATCCTTAATCAAAATCAAATCAAATCAAGCCCTAAAAATTTTAGTATTTCTCCCAAGGTTCCTTAATATTTTTCATCATCTATATCATTCATCTCTCATTTTAATCATCACCTTGATGGTTAATATATCCTAGTTCTTCTCTTTTGCAGCTAATTAATATCCCTCTTTTATGGTGCAAACACGATATCAACACAAGAAGAATATGGAAATCACAAAGGAAACGTCAACTTCAAGTGACTTAAGTCAAATGGGTCCTAAAATGAATCTCATCAGATCAAGCAATCCCCCAAGCAACTTTCCTCTATCATTACAAGATCCTCTAGAATATGGTCATGTAGAGGACATCACTGAAAATGGGATGACACAAGAAGAACTTCTAGAAATGGTGCAAAACCTAGAGAATCATTGAACTGTCAGTGCCATGATGAGGCTATATCCCTCACAATAGATGCTTGAGTTAGAAAATGAAGGGGATAAACTCACTTTTGACTACGACATAAGCACTATTGTGGAAAGACCACTTGGGATCATGCCCTTAAACTCATCCACTCTCCCACTCCAAAATTTTACTCAATACATCCCCCAAATCATATCATCTATCACCTCAACCCCGCCAATTATTAATAAGGGAAGTGTCATGCTTTGCGAACTCCAAATACATTGCCTTGTGAACAACCAAGGGTTGAATGCAAGCACCGCATCAGATCAATCCATCCCAGTAAATACATTACACCTATACACCCCTCTCACATTCCATGACACCAACAACCCAAACTCCTTTCATGCAACACCGATCTACCCTCTAGAAACAAAAACCTCTCTCCCTATCTCACAAGGAGAGGGTGACTTGTTTGGATCAAGGGGAATATTGGATCCATCATCATCACTTCAAGGGATTTTACCACCCATCGTTCCACCATTTCCACCCCTACCACTCACATATACATCATCCCTCAGATTGGGTCTTCCTCCTCTTCCCGCCATCAATCAATCAAATTAGAACACCCTATCAAATCCTCCAGCTATGCCATATGTATTGCAACAACAGATGGAAACCATCTAAGAAACCACAACAATCAACACATCCACCATTACTCAAAGCATGGTTTCTCAAGGACCAAGCACCTCGATCGCACCATCCATAGCTCAAATTCTGATCATTAACACGACCATTCCACTCATCACAATAGTCGATGTTCTTCCTAATCCATCACCATTACCATGAAAGAACAACATGGCCAATTCATTCACCATGACATTGCAAGTTTCTCGACAAGATTCTCAACAAAAAGCACTCCAAAATCAACAAGTCGCACAACTAGCTACTTAGCAACCATAGGTGCAATTAGTTGCACAATAGGCTACACAAGCCCAAGCCTTATTACACCAATAGCAAGCCACACAAGCTATCAAAGTTGCACAAGCAGGTCAAGCCACCCAAGCTACACAAGCTGTACATGTCGCTCAAATCGCATAGGCAATCCGACAAGTGCATGCTCAGGCACATGCCCAATTCCAAGCTCAAAAAGCACAAATGCATCACAATGTATGATCAATTGATCCCCAAGGTGCTCAATATTGAATGGGATCTTGTTGCACAAGGGGGAACACCTACTTATCCTCAACATCAAGAAATTTTCCCATCTACCGGCTACAATGATAAACCTCGCACATGGGCGAAGAATAAGAATTCCACCAATGATGGAGTGGTCGATACCAAGGTCATCATCAATGCTCCAAAGCAAAGCAATCAAACACATCATCATCAATCGTGGAACAACAACTGAAATAATATACAAGAAAATGTGATAAACCAACAACCACCCCACAATCAAATCAATAATCTCAATTATCAAGGAGGACCACCTCCACAAAACAAGTATCCCCCCAAACAAAAATTCACAGCCCTTGGGGAGTCAATTGAGTCCATCATGAAAAAGTTGGTTAATGAGAGTCTCATCAAGGTCCCCACCCATGATAATTATAGTGAACCCCAGGTGAAGCCACCCTAGTACAATGAAAAATATCCTTCATGATTATCATAAGCTCAAGGGACACACGACCGCAAACTGCATGAAATTAAAAACATCATCCAGGATCTCATTGATGAAAAAATCATAAATGTTGAGCAACCAGTTGGTAATCAAGATATGAAAATATACACAAATCCAATGCCCAACCACAATCAAGGAAACAATAAAGGTAACCAAAAGTCCAGAAAAGTGAACCATGTATATGAAGGAGCTGTTGAATGCCATGATGAATTGGTCACTATTGTTAACATTAAGGGAGACAATGCTGACCATTTAAAAAGAACCCCTACTCAGATCTCCATCATGGAGTTACTAAAGATTTCATCCACTCACAGAGAAATCCTTGAGCAAGCATTGGCTTAATCCACTATCTCTACCAACCTTGATACAGAGCAGTTTCAAGCTATGGTCAGCAACATTACCATTCTGAATGTCCTCACCTTTTCCAATTAGGACTTCCCCACCCAACCATCTCACAACCATGCATTACACCTTGAAGTCTTGGTTCAAAAAAGTAAGTTCAAAAGCATCTTGGTGGACGGAGGTGCAAGCCTCAACATTTGCTCACTAAAGCTCATAAAGAATCTGGGAATCTCTAAAGATTCCATTAATAAAGACAAAGGCATTACAATCAAAGTGTATGATGAATAGGAAAGAGTGTCTTAAGGCACTATCAAACTCCCAATCCAAGAAGGGCCAACTACTATGGAAACCACATTTCAGGTCATCAACCTTGATTTTCCCTATAATATCCTCCTAGGATGCCCATGGATCCATGGGATGAAGGTGGTTGCCTCAACATCCCACCAATCCATCAAATTCTCGTACCAAAATGAATAGGTCATAACTCATGGTGATCCTAAACCTTTCACCTATTGCAAGATTCTAGAAGCCAAGTTCTACAAAGTTCCCTAGGTCCCAAAAAATGATGAAGGTCCCTCCACTTCATACATAGACCCATCCAATATCGCCTCCACTTCTAGGACAAAGATACCCTCCATTCCCAACATATCTGACATCAAGCTCATGATCTAGAACAATGGGTGTGGGCAATACATAATGAAGAAGAATGCTTATGTCATAGGAGAGTTACCTCAATCTCCTAGGTCACATGGGCAACCCCAACTAGTTGAAACACCCTTCACACTTTCAGGGCAAAGCCTTCTAGATTTTTATGTTGGGGGGATCTAAGTCAAGAGGATGTGGATGAAAGAGAAATTTTAAGCTCACTATACCAAGATGAAAGGCCCACACCTAATATTCCCATGGAAGAACAAAGCAAGGGGCTACAAATGATGCTTGGTATGGGATACAATAGAAATAAAAGCCTTGGAAGGAACAACAATGGCTGACTGGAACCCATCATTGTTGAGAGATGAATGAAAAATCTTGGCCTTGGGTGTAACCCTCTAAGTATAACCATATGTGGTCAAACTCCCCTAGTTAACAAAGTCAGTACTCCCCCTCAGTTATCGATAGCTTCCCTACGGTTACCAATATCCACAGGTCTACCCCTTAACAACTTCACCTTTGATATAACTAGTGCTTGGAGTAGTAGTGATGACAAGTATACCATAACTTACTTACCCATGCTTTTTGAAGACTCCTCCCTACTCATGATTAGTACCTTATCCTTTGATTTAGACCACCAAACTCACAAAATAAACCTGGTTTACCCCTGACTCATTGATTATGACCAATGAGGGCCACCAATTCTAGACACGTTCAAAAATGATGAGGCACTCTCAAAATTCATGGGAATAAGGGATATGGTACCATGTGGAGATCATAAGGAGTGATTTGACATCACACTAGACACACAGGCCTATTATGGGGAGAAGATTGAGTCCTTTAGTCACAAAAGTGAAAAATTTAGAATAATCTCAAGTTCATTGAGTGAAAACCACACTGTGGCACTCTCTAACCATAAAATAGTAAAAATAAAGGATGAATCCAATGGTGAAAACCACTCTGAGGCACCGAAGAATGAAGGATTCAATCTGCCCCCACTACACTTCATCAGGAAAAATTAGCAGGTCTGGCAGAATAGTGTAACCCTGTCAATCGAGGAACAAAAGAAATACCACACATAACTTTATATGATGAATCTCTCCTCCCAAAAGAACAAGAAATATTGGTGGAATTCCTCAAAGAAAGAAAGGTGAATTTCACATGGATCTATGCTAACATGTCGGGTCTCGATTCGGAGGTCGTGGTTCATCACTTAGTTGTCTATCTAGGGGAAAATCCACTAAGATAGAAGTTGAGAAAGATGCACCCCCAGATAGCCTTATTAGTCAAAGTAGAATTGCAGAAGCTCTAGGATGCAAGATTCATAAGGCCAATTGATTATCCTAAGTGGGTATCAAATCTTGTACTTGTGTCAAAACCAAATGGGGGCATTCGCATTCGTACTGGTTTCAGAGACCTAAACAAAGCATGTCCTAAGGATGAATTTCCACTAACCAACATTGAAATGATAGTGGATATGATGGCTGGACACGAGATGCTTTCGTTGATGGATGGTTTTTCTGGATACAATCAGATTATGATAGCAAAGGAGGTTCAACACAAGACTGCGTTCAAATGTCCGTGGGGGACCTATTTATGGAACATGATGCCTTTCGGCTTAAAGAATGTAGGTGTGACATACCAAAGAACCATGACATTGATCTTTCACAACATGATTCATAGGATAGTGGAAGACTACGTAGATGACATATTGGAATAATCAAGAAATAGAAAAGATCACATAGCAACCTTAAGTTCTATTTTTGATAGATTGGAAAAATGTAAGGTTTGTCTCAATCCAAATAAATGCATATTTAGGGTGCAATCAGGCAAGATCCTAGGATATATAATGTTAATGAGAGGAATAGAGGTTGATCCTGCCAAAGTTGCAATCACCCAGGACACTAAAACCACTAAGAGGTTTACAAGGCAGGCTCTAATCTATCTGCAGGTTCATAGCGCAACTAGTAGATAAATAGATCCCATACTCTCATCTAATCCACAAGGGGGTATAATACAAGTGGGACGGCAAATGAAACTAGACATTCAATAAAATCAAAGAATACCTACTTATGCCATCAATTTTGATGCCTCCAATCCTAGGAAAACCACTAATCCTATACATTTGAATAACCATGGTAGCTCTTGATGCTCTATTAGCTCAACACGATGAAAATGGAAGAGAGAGAGAGATAAATATATTATATTAGTAGAACTATGGTCAGACATGAACTAAACTATACTCCTATTAAGAAAGCTTGTCTGGAAATTGTATTTACAACACAAAAATTCAGACATTACATGTTGACTCATCAAATCAAGTTGATCGCAAAGATAGATCCTCTCGAGTACTTACTTTCTAAAGCTACTCTCACAAGATGGAAAACCAAGTGGGTCATGATATTGACAGAACATGACATTGAATATGTGGAGCGCAAGGCCATCAAGGGACAAGAAATTGCAGATCAACTGGCAGAGGATCCTAATTATGCAGAAAACCCGCTCATTTTAGAATTCCTTAACGAATCAATTTTCAGCCTAAGTGTTGCAGACCACTGGAAGATGTATTTTGATGGATCTTACACACACATGGATTAGGGGTAGTAATTTTCTTCATAACTCCTCAAGGAGACTGCATACCTAGATCTTAGAAATTATCATTTCCATGCACAAATAACATAGTAGAGTATGAGGCTCTCGTCATAGGCTTAAGGATTGTAGTACAATGGTAGATCATGGCTTTAAAGGTATATGGGGACTCTCAGCTTGTAATCAATTAGGGAAATGATGAATATCATAAAAATGATGATAAACTAACTCTGTACAAGAAGTTAGTCGAGAGCCTCAAAGAGTCATTCATTGATATCACATTTGAAAAACTACATAGAGAAAACAATAGAGCAACAGACTTAATGGCGATAATTGGATCACTCTTGGAAATCTCGCGCAACATCCCAAAGAAAGAATTCCTTATAGAGTAGCTTCTCATACCAGAATTCAAGGTACCAAAGTTTGAATTCGTGTGTGAACTCATTGGTCCCGATGATCCCTGGTATCATGATGTTTACACCTACTTAAGAACATGAGTCTTGCCTGCCAATAGACCCCCAATCCTTAAATGATCCTTTGTTAAGGATTCAACACGCTTTGTCATCGTAGGAGAAACCCTTTATCATAGGAGCATTGAAGGAACCGTTTTGTATTGACTAAACACTAAAGAAGCCCTAACTGCATTAATTGAGGTACATAATGACTTTTGTGGATCACAGTAGAGTGGTATGACATTGGCTAAGAAGTTGCTGAGAACTGGATACTACTGTCCCACAATGGAGCGGGATGCACATGACTTCATCAAAAGATGTTTACAATGTTAGTAGCATGGGGACCTCATCCATGCATCATTTTAAGAGCTTCACCCTATTGTTACACCTTGGCCCTTTTCATAATGGGGGATCGATCTCATCAGAAAAATTACACCCACCTCATACAATGGCCACAAGTTCATCATCACCGCCACAAAGTAGTTTACAAAATGGGTCAAAGCCATTCCCATGACCTACATAATGGGAAAGAAGATATCCAAGTTCATCCCGAACTACCTCATTTGTCAGTATGGTGTCCCTCAATATATTATCTCAAATACTGGGACACCTTTCAAAAGCCAAGATTTTTGTGACTTATGTGAAAAATTCAATATCCAATATCGCTTTTCCACTCCATACTATCCCCAAGGAAATGGCCAAGCAGAAGCTACCAATAAAACCATCTTGAAAATCCTTAAGAAAATAGTCAGTGACATTGGTCGTGAGTGGCATGTGTAGCTAAATGTTGCCTTATGGGCGTATCGCACTAGCATTCGCACACCAACATGTGCCACCCCATTTTCCCTGGTCTACAGATCATAAGCCATCTTACCCATTGAGATAGAGCTCCCATCCCTGAGAATATCATTGCAAAACTTAATCACAGATGAAGAATACAAGGTCTCATGACTCAATGAGCTAGAGTTACTAGATGAATGACATATGGATTCCCTAAACCATCTACAGGTGTATCAGACCGACTTAAGAAGAGTTATAACAAGATTAGGAGGAGGACATTCCAAGTTGGTGAACTTGTGCTAAAATAAAACCAAAAAAGTGTGTCAAACCCAAAGAGCAAAGGTAAATTTGAGCCCAACTAGTTGGGACCTTTCATCATCATAACAAGCTATAGGTTAGGGGCATATCAGTTATCAACATCAAAAGGAAAACCCTTGTAGGAGCCCATGAACAACTCCCATCTCAAATAGTTTTATGCCTAAGATATTGCAAGGTATAGAACAAAAAAATACAAAAAAAATAAAAAATGTCCTAAAAAAATGGTCACCCTGATGAAAACCTGGTAAACAGGCATCTTGGTGACAACAACAAAAAAACAAAAAATATAAAAATCCAAATAAAATCCAAAAAATGATTGAAAATAGTGTTAGAGTAATAAGTTATATGCTTAATTAATTATATTATATTGGTTAATTAATTAAGTCACTTATTCTTCTAGTTGCTTAAGCTAAACATAGGCACATTAATAATTGATTAATTATTAATTGTGCACACTAGGGTTTCCTTTTAGGTCAACTTTAGGGTTGCATACTTTGTTTTATAAATCAAATCATCTCATTGCAATATTGAATTCCTGAATAATATCAATTTGCACATTGCATGCAAAGCTCTTCTTTTTTATGTTTTCTCTTTTGTGGAAGGTGTTTAGGTTTTCATGTTTGATCTAGGGTTTCTAACATGGTATCAGAGCCTTGACATGCAGCCCCTTCTCAAATTCTGGAGAAATTCATTGCAAAGTTCGTTTGGGGTTCCTCGAGGGTATCATGCCTTGAGTTTATTTATGCAGCATTTTGGATCAGATCGAGCTTCACCATTGGATTCAGAGTGCTGGAAAAAGTCAGGTTTGGCTTTTATTTTGCGGGTTTTGGTCATCGTTTGCCAGATCTGTGAGGGTATCAATTTTGGTATTTTTTTGCAAGCTCTAGAGGTCACCATTTTTTTGGAGCATTTTGAGCCCAAATAGAGGTCACCATTACATTCGGAGTGGCCAAAAACCCTAAGATCGCCTTTTTTTTCGTCGATTTTGACGAAGTTGGTTCGGAGGGAAAAACTTTTTTACCAAGAAAGTCGTACGGCCTCCCCAGCATGCTTCCCGAGGCACGATTTTCGAAAAAAATGGAAAATGTGCATCGGTTTTTGCACCCCCAGTGATAATGGATTTTTCCCCCCCCCAACGGCCACCAAGCGGCCACCGGTCCACCACCGAAGCACCGCCGGCTCCGCCCAACCCCCGCGGGCTCCATGCAGCCAAGCTACAGTCCTATGGGGGACCGGGCGCTATGCTCCAAGCCCCCAGCTGACCTCCCTAGTTGTCGGGACCCATCTTTGCTTGTATGCATCTTCTTTTAGTGTTTTAGCTTCTTCCTAAGTTCATCTTAAGGGGGGGGGTTAGAGTAATAAGTTATATGCTTAATTAATTATATCATACTTGTTAATTAATTAAGTCACTTATTCCTCTGGTTGCTTAAGCTAAACTTAGGCACATTAATAATTGATTAATTATTAATTGTGCATACTTTTCTTTTATAAAGCAAATCATCTCATTGTAATATTTAATTCTTAAATAATATCAATTTGCACATTGAATGCAAAGCTCTGCTTTTTTATGTTTTCTCTTTTATGGAAGGTGTTTAGGTTTGCATGTTTGATCTAGGGTTTCTAACAAATAGTAAAGAAAAAAAATCGTCCTCTAGTGAAAACCACTTTGGTGGCATTTTGGACAAGTACCTTCGTGAAAACCTGGCAAACAAGTGCCAAGCGTAAATAAAGCACTCTGCATCCACCAGGATCTTCACGGACTATTTCGCACAACTTATCCATTGCATTCCATTTATCCTTCCATCATCTATTTCTGTTTGTACCATAGCTTGATCTTGTGTTCATATCATGTTCCACCCTAGTAATACTTGGCATTTCCTAAGGTCAGTTTTTCCTACTTGAATCAAAGTAGTCTATCACATTATCTTGGGGGCATGTTGTGATCTTGCTTAAAATAAAAAATTCAAAAACATTCAAAAATTCAAAAACACTCATAAAATCAATCCAAATTAAAAAAAAATCAAAAAATCAATCAAAAACTCAAAAACATTTAGAAAATCAAAAATCCAAAAACATCCAAATCATATCAAAATCCATAATACGTCAAAAATATGAATAATAAAAAACAGAGTCTTTGAACCGAACTACGGCATCCCTGAGCTTGAATGTAGGCAAGGTTGATCTTTGATCATCCCCCGAGATATTTTAGGTTAGTCCTATAGGCGTTCGTCGCAATAGGGATGGAAATTTGCTTGCCCATCTATCTCATCATTGAGTCAAGTATTGTGTTAGTCAACTACATGGTCTCTATGTGTATAACATAGGCAAGGCTAATCTGTTGATCAGCTCCCAAGACCCCTAGGATAGGTCTTTAAGTTAGTATCTTGGTCAAAATATCAAAAATCCAGAAAAAATGAAAAATCCGAAAATCAAAACAACCTCAAAACATTTCAAAAAAGACCAAAAACATCCAAATATCTGAAAAAAACCAAAATGGTGCATATGTCTCATTTCACTTTCACCTACAATAATCACTGTTTATAATAAATCAATCGTGGCCTTCCTCCTTTGGTGAGTCAATCGGAAGAAAGTCTAGTAGGTTTAAAAGTGAACACCTAATCATCAAAGTCTCAAGTCTAGATTAGTGAGTTAGCAAGTTGATCAACTCGGAGTATCAATAGCTTATCATCCAATCAAAATCTCATTATCACCTAGTCACAACATGTCCTAGGAATGCGACCTTCCTACGATGAACATCAACGTCAGAAATCACCGTAGTTTAGTATTGGCTAGCGGTATGAATAACATTAGCTTGTTTGTTTACTTTATCTTTTCAAGGGATTTATCTTATTACACTCATTCAAGTGACCTCTTGATGATGTCTAAATAGAAATATTTAAAGAGAAAGGAATGGGGCAACGATCATTATCTTGTTGTCTGGTGTGCTTTTTGGATGTTCCTGTAAAATAACTTTGTCATACATGCTCTGTTTTCTTTGTAGGGAGGATTTTTTAGGTGTCTTGTTGACCACATAAAAAGGCTTTGCTTTTTATGTTTTGGTCTGAGATGTCTACAATATTTGAACTACATTCTAAATAAGGTTATGTTTGTCAAGTGTGAACAAGAGTACTCCTATCTATTTGACGCATTAAAGTTCATCACACTAGGTGTAATGCCATCCTGCTTCTTTATACCTTGATGCATCATACCTATGTGTGTTATCAAACATAAGGAAAATTATGCTCTTTATTTCTCCGATCCCTAGATAAGTGATAAATCATCATCATTCATCATCATATCTAATAAAGTCTCGACAACTAATGGACTTGTTGGAATTTTACATCTTCTTGGATTTAAGGGTTGATCCTTCTCATTCTTCTATCCTCTTTCACGCTAACATAAGTATCATTGCATCAATGCATCCATCCTGCATAATCACATCATATCATCATAGAACAACATTATCCATCTCATCCATCTAACATCTCATTTGCATCATCATGTAAGTTGTTTAAAATAATATAGATTATTTATTCTAAGCATCTTAAGAACATCTCATCATCATTATCATATAGATTTGTTAGTATAACCTTCCATACATCCATTTTGAACCCTTTTTATCACGAGATTGACCTCAAATTGAAATTTTCGCTCAATCTCTCGAGGTGGCAATGTACTAACGTATTTCTTTCTACTGGGGCATCCAAAAAAAATAGATTTTTTTTTAATTTCGATCTCGGCGGCATCATTCTTTGAACCAATGCAACAAGTACATCGCTTTAAAGAGGGGAAAAATGTAGACATACAAAATTAACATCATATTTAATCATATTCTCCTTAATTAAATAAATCAAGTTTATTTAATTAATCTCCTAACATCCTCCATTTAAATTAAATAAATTCATCTTTAATACTAACATCATCCCCTTTAGCTAAATAAATAAAAAAAAATTATTTAACTATGTTTAAACCATTTTCCATCTCCTTTTGATTTATTTTAATCAATAAATCTAAATCAAATAGGTCAAATCATCTAAATCCCTCATTAAATTAATCCAATCTTGATTAATTTAATCTAAACTCATGTCACATCCTCGATTTTGTCCTACTTGCAAAAATAAATCATTTAATGGATTTATTAAATCTTCTAATTTCCCTCAAATTTGAATTCAAATTCAAGTGGACTTAGTCCTTCAAACAAGACATTTATTTCACCTTACAAGTCCTTTTGCATTGAGCCAAGTGGCCATTACTCCATTTGAATCTCCCTCCAACTTGTCATTTCAACATTTTCAAAATTCAAATTTATGCATTTGGGTATGTGTAGGATCATCATGAAAAAAATAGGCCCTTAATTGGTGATAAAATTCAGAAAAATATGAGTTAGGCAACTTGACATAAAAAATTGAATACGTTATCTATATTATTTAAAAAATATGTAAAAATAGAATTTGTAGAAAATTGAATGTAGTTTCTGAATTACTAGGTTTATTAAAAAAAAAAAAATTCTATTTCGTGAAAATTTGAAATTTCAATGGAGTAGTACTTAAATTTTAGGGAAAAAAATAAGAAGTAGGTGTTTGTCTAACCACCCTAACCACAATAAAATGATAATATTTTTTTATAATATTTTACATATAAATAGAGGAATCATGTTTCGATGTGATGCATATTTTTTTGTAATTTTTTTCCAAGTAAATAATTAATTATGATTTTTTTAGTACAACTTTTAAAAAATATAAAAAACTCGTATGTCTAACAGCCTTAACTTGGTCAAAACTTCATGAAATTCACTTTTTCTTTAAATCCTATAGTATGTGAATCATAGAATATAATGCATGCTTGGGATTAAAAAAATGTGATACCGTTTGAAATCTATAGATATTTTTCAATCAACTTATCAATCAAGACTCTAGTCATAATTCTAATAGAAAATGAATAATATTTATTTATTAAATTCAAAGTAATGCATAATTTATATTTGTGAAAATTTGAGAATCTCATTTAAAAACCCTTTTCATTTCATCAATTTTGGGTAAAAAAAAGTCGTCAGCCACATGGGCCATCATATCACTTACATATCGCCACTTTTTGGCCCATCGTGATCCTGGACATACCCATTTATGGGCACATTCATCAAAACTTGCACATCCTTGGCCCATTCACATGGTGACAAGTGGATTCTTCCTATTGGTTGGGTTTTTATCCCACATTCATCCCTTTTGCCTATTCTCTCATCAAATTCTTCTATAAATGGAGAGGTTTTCCTTCATTTCAATCATCTACAATTTGAGTATTCTTACTATAGGAAACTTGAGTTAATCTTATCTAGGATTGGGAAAGGGTTCCTTTACATACCAAGGGTGCACCAATCCAATATGGAATAGGTATCTACCATGTTTTTTGTGCTTTCAATTAGTTTAGTTTGTCATTTTTCAAGCATGATGGATTATTTCATAGAGATGTTGATTATTTGCCTTGTTTTAAAATACTAACCATACTAAGAGTGGGTGTGTGTTGGAGGTTTTTGGCAATTTGCAGATTTTGACATCTATAGTATGTCATTGTGTTGGGAAAGATTCAAGGGGCTTCATTGATCAAATGAGACAAAGGGCTAATTCCTAAGAGGTGGTGGACGAGCCATATTGACTATTCGAGGATTTGAACTACTAGGAATATAAGAACTAGCTGGTATTTGAGTTATAGAACTTATAAATAGAGGATTGTTAAAGGTTGAAACAAGAATAGTTGGCCTATTAACAACTCTTGTACTTATTGTTGGTAGCTACATATGCTCAATAGACTTTATAATTTGTCTTGTCTGATATTTTCTCATATACTCATTCATCGGATTTGTTGAAACCAATATTATGGAGTCACCAAGTGTGAAAAATCTCCTTCTTGAAGGCTGGAAAATTGTTGCTCACACCAAAACAATAGCAACATGAAGCTCTTTTAGAACTGATGAATCAGCTCAAGGTCCCACTGGGCGTGCTAGAAATAGTTGACATGTAGATTTGTACTCGAAGATAAGTTTGAAAAACTCCTAAATCTCGTGCAACATGAGACTAATCTTAGGCTGTGGGTATCCTATAATGAGGGTAGACCTCAAGATTATGGGTTCACTCCCTTTGAATATTTCCTTAGAAAACTACTGATTCACATTGGACAAGGGTTAGGAGGATGATGTCGAACCTAAAAACTAAACTATGAGGTGATTCACCAATTGAAAAATGATTTTATTTTTCTTTTAAAACCTCACACGATGACTCAACAAAAGAAGCTATAAACTTTCACTACTCAAGCTAATATGTTTTGCAAAAATATTTCATTTCAAAGGCTTCTAAGATTGAAGCTTGCTTGAAATAAAATAGTAATGTTTTCATAACAAACATTCAACAAATGGAAGAAACAAAGTCAATTAATTGCACTGTAACATGTTGCACCTGAACAAGACACTGAAGGAATAATATATAAATAAGGATTTCATAGAAATCATAAAATTTCATTCTAAGGACTCAAACATAATGCTTGCACAAGACAGATCTGAGAAGGAAATGAGCTTCTTTATTGAAAACTATGAGATATTTGGATTATAAATTTGTAGAACTCATAACAAATGCGTTACAAAGCATGAAAAATCTACTATACTAGTCACCAAACTCAGAACTAAAGAAAAAATGAGAGAAGAGAAAGACTTATAGAAAAGTCTCCAAGAATTCAAATTTTGAATTTTGGCTCAAAGAAATGATGTGTTTTCCATCCCTGCCCTCAAATCAAGCATGTAAGTGAAAGAGAACTCCTACAAGAATGCATAAAGAGTTGTCAATCTCAAAACAACTTCATGGGTCGTATGCAACTGAAAACCCCTCCAAAATAGGGTTGTAACTATATGCAACAAGGGGTTATGTACCTCAAATTACTCCTTGATTGGAACTCCATTAATCTGGATTCTTAATTGAAGATGAACTTTCAATTTTTTGCTTCAAGAACCCTGATTTTACTCCACATGTTGGCAAAATTTTCTCAACCACTTCCATGATCCATGCAAAGCTTTAAATCTCATTATAGCTTCCTTTTAGTCCATCATTTGAAATTGCATCCTACGACACTTTTATTGTATCCCTATTTTTACATTTCAAATATCATTTATTTAAAGTGATTTATAATTATCACTAAAATAAAAATTTACAAAAATAAAGACTTATCTCATTATTTGAAAATTGTATGTGGGATCTCTATTTTGCATTTTATAAATAAATTTTATTAAAATGATTTATATTATCATTTTAATGAAGTTTTACAAAAAATATTTTAAATGCAAAAATAAAGGAATTTGATAAAATCTAATGCAAAAGACTTAAATGACTAAGTCTCAGAAACATTTAAAAGGAACAAATGATTCCATGACATAGAGGTTAGCGACTAATTTTTTTGTTTCTAAACTAAGGCAAAAAATGGCTATGGCTTTATCGACCTTACTAGGATTATCATAACCCTAAAATGAAAGGATAACATTTATTTGACATTTCATTTCTCTTTGTTGCTTTGAGGGTGTCACCATGGAGGAAAACCCTAGTTGAGCTCTGTAGATGGAATCCTATGTATTCTATGCCATTTCTATGAAGATATAATGCAGAAAACACTTGGTAAGTTTGATTTTGCTCAAATTCAGAAATTTCCATGCATTTCAAAAGCTTTTGTAAGCTCTTACGGAATGGCCTCTTACATTTTCTGATGTATTTTTATGTGAATCTTGCTTTTCTATTGTGTTTTTCTTCTTGTGGACGCCATGGATTCTCTTTGGCCAAGTTTTAAACTTGCAAATCTTAGCAATCTATGCGGATTTCAAAGGTTCTTTGGAAGATTTTTTCATAAAATACTTGGTAAGTCTTTCTTAGCCCGAAATATGAACTTTACTTTCTATTTTAAAAGCCATTTTAATAATCTCAGGCCACAGCCTAGCTATATCTCTAAGATTTTTTCTTCTCTTAGAAATGTATTTACCTTTACACTCTTCAGGGAGGCCGCAACCATACTATTTTTCTAGGTATCTCTTGTGTGATCTTCTCATACTAAAACCATGACCATATTCCTTTTGCTTTCTCCATTTTTGTAAAGGCATACTTTCCTGCAACTTGCATTAGTTTTGTTTTTTTTGAAGTGTTCATTAAAATACTGAAAATCATGATCTTCTTCTCCTTAGTTCTAAAACTTTAAATCATCGTATATGCAACAATTTCAAACAGCTCCATTAGAGCTTGCTTGAACCTCCCTCATTTTAAAAGTACAATGTTTATTTGAAATGAACGCATGATGATAAAAAATTTGTATTGAAGTGAAATATCCTGCTCTTCCTTTATTTCACTTGTAGCTTCAAGATAACCATAAATTTATCATCTGACCTATCCTCTTTTTCTGAACTTAACCCTTCATAACTTGTCATTTTAAAGCTTCAAATTGATCTATCTCAATATCTTTTCTAAGTTGTTTCAAAATGAATATATACTTATCATTCTAATGCTTTTGTGAAGAAGTAATATTCTCTATTGAAATTATTTCATGGCTATCTTTTGTCTTTGTTCTTTTGATATCTGAAAAACATTTTGTAAATGATATAAGGTTGTAACAATAGAAACATAAAACCCCTTAAAAAAAATGACATTATTATTGCTGTTTCTTTACTGTAAGCAACATCCACTATTCCTTTTGATGATACTTTCTAGATACTCACTCTATAATTAATATATGAAAAATAGATTACATGGCCCTTGAAAGTAATGTCACTTTTCTTGAAACAATAAATGATTGTCTTTAATCTCTTTGAGAATGATAAAGAAGCACTATCTCCTGATGTTTATGAACACTATAATCTGCATTGATATGAGTTGTGCTCAACCCTTATGGGAGCCACATTTTCCACCACTCATACTGTTAGTAACAAGACTTAACCTGTATCTAGACATAAAGCAAACAAATTAGAAAAAACATTGAACTTAATGATTTTTTGATGATTTGATCTAGCAATTTTTTTGCATTTATGTTTCTCTTCATTATTGAGTTGATTTAATTTGATGATGACTACAAATTATATGTCTTTTGATGAAGAATGTAATTGGATCTCATACCCTGAGCTCTAACACAATCTTTCAACCAACTATAGGTGTATCTAGAACTCGGGAGCAAGACGAGCTGAAGATATTGAAGATCAAATTGAAGACTAAGTCAACCTTGCATCAACCCTTAAGGAAATGACGGACATGACCTCATCTTATGTGTTTTTCTTCTTTTAGTTGATCTTCAAATGCATAGTTTACACTTATTGTTGAATTAAATCAACTTAGCCAAACCCACATCTTGTGTGGGATTACAAGAACACTACTTTTAATAAATCAGTTACTTCATGATATGTAAAGACTTGTGTATCCATTTGAACTTGTTCTCAATTACATAATCTCAAATAGCTAAAGTGAAATTATTTAAAGCACATGTTTTGTAATCAAATGAAGTAATAATTTCAGCATATCTCACTACTAAACTACAATAACATGAATTGCATAGAATATTTCAGCTTCACATAACATACTCTAAATGTTTGTTTTCTAAATGAAACCTTTTGGTTGCTTTGTCTGGGTTGTTCAACAGTTTCACTCAATCTGTTGGATAATTATGATAAATCAATTTTAAACCTTTTCAGTCTGAAAGCTAATGTTGAAATGATGTCTATACATCAAAAAATTTATATGCCATGAAACAATTTCACATTTAAAACCTCACTAATTTATGCAGGAAGAAAACAAATTAGTAACATGAACATCATTAAAGAAATTTTTAAAAAGAAAAAATAGCAATTTGTTTTATGTAAACAGATTCTCAAGGAACTGCCTTTCATTGTAAACAGCTATTGGTGTAATTAAATATATTAATGATTAGATTTTAATGATTTTATTGTATGTTCATAAAATACCATTTCTTGATAACAACACAATAACGATTAGGGATTTTAAAAACTTAAACTTTCTTGTATGTTTAAAATGAGGAATTATGAATAGGAAAATTTGATCTTAAATTTAAAAATGAGTTTGCATTGCCAAAGTAAGTACTTTGATACTATTTTGTAATGGTTTTTTATACATGTTTGTAATTTCATGTGAGTATTCCTTTACTTATACACACTAAGCTTTCAATGAATATTTGTTTTAAATAGAGTAACGATGCTCAGGATATGAGTAATGTGTCTTATTCTAGTGTTGTCAACATCTTGATGTATGAAATGATGTGTATTGGAGATTTTTTGATAATTTTATGTCTAATCTTCATAGAAAACATTGCACTTGTGTTAAGAGGGTATTTAAATAATTCCAAGGAAAATTTGATTATATCTTATGTTATCATGATTGCAATGATGTGGACAAGATAATGGAAATACATATCTTTTTTGATGTAGAATGGGTAGGTGACATGGATAGTTGAAAGACAATTAATGGTTATTTATTTTCTTTATTTCATGGTGTTTTTAGTTGGATGAATATGAGATAACATTGTTGCAAGTATGTGCAACTGGTGTTGTCATTGATGTCAACTGTATGAGAAAGAGTTTTTTGCTAGTATGTCCAATTGTTGTTGATTTGGTATTGTCCCTAATGATGCTTTCATTAGTTACATTATGTTTTCATTAGTAAGCTACTGGTGTCAACCTCTAGTGTTTCTTTGATAAGATTTTATCTAAAGATGTATGGTTGAGTTTCTATGTTGCAGTTGGGCATCTGCATGATCATCATGGAAAAAATAGGCCCTTAAGTGGCAATAAAATTCAGAAAAATCAAAGTTAGGCAAATTAACGTAAAAATTTGAATAAGTTAACTATATTATTTCAAAAATATGTAAGAATAGAATCTATTAAAAATTGAATTTAGTTTCTAAACTACTAGGTTTATTTTATTTTTTTAAAAATCTATTTGGTGAAAATTTTAAATTTCAATGCAATAATAATTAAATTTCAGGGAAAAATAAGAAGTAGGTGTTTGTTTGACCACCCTAACCACAATTATAAGATTTTAGATATAAGTAGAAGACTCATGTCTTGATGTAATGCATACTTTTTTGTAATTTTTCTCCAAGTAAATAATTAATTATGATATTTTTATTACTTACTTTTAAAAAATATTAAAAACTTGTACGTTTGACCACCTTAACTTGGTCAAAACTTCATGAAATTCATATATATTTTTTTAATCCTATATTATGTGAAGCATTGAATGTGACACATTTTTTAGATTCAAAAAATGTGATACCCTTTGATGTTGGGAAATCATGTCTCAATTTCTAGTTTCAGGCCTCTTCATACTTTGGACTTGGCGAAAAATTCTTTTTTCTACCCTATACCGCTTTATCGCGGCTGTCTAGCTTGGGCTTGATGGTACCGCAGTGACAGGCCTAAAGGTTATTTCCTTACTGCATGTGGTGAGTTCTCTCACCACAGTGTCGTGGTAAGCTTGCTAGTGGCCTGGCTCGGCGGTGACTGCCTTACCCCTGGCAGTGGTCCCTCTCACTACAGTGTCCGTGGTGAGACCGCTAGTAGTGAGCCCAGCGGTAACCGCTATACCGTAGGTGATGGATCCTCTCACCACGATGTCCACAGTGAGACCGCTAGCGGTGGGCTTGGCAATTACTGCTCCACTGTGGGTAGTGAGCTTGCTCACCATGATGGTTGCGGTAAGACCGCCAACGGTCTGGCCGGTGATCACTACCCTACCACGAAGTGGCTTGGTGGCCTCTGCGGTAGTGCAGTTTGATCGCCAATAGTCCCCAGACCGTTTAGTGCCATACCACGATAAGGGAAGTCGGTCGTAATGGTAGCTTGGAAATGTTAAGGCAGAGCTTAGTTCCGAGCTCACCTCTATACCACGGTCGGGTCGATCAAACTCGGCAGTAGTGTGGTAGACGATGAGGTGAGCTCAGATGAGCTCACTGCCATACTTCAGTAGGATTAAATGAGCTTGACGATAGCACAGTAAGACCTTGGTTGAGCTTGGAGCTCTGTCAACTAAGCTTGATTAGTTTGAATAGAAATTGAAAGTGACAAGTGAATGGAAAAAGGACACATGGCAGTTTGACAATAGTTTTGATTGGCTAAAGGCGAATGTAGTAAAGGCAGTTATTGCAGGCCAATTTCAGCTGATGATAGGAACCCAATTTGGGTGGTGAAGTTATTTCTTGGGTGGCTCGATGCAATTAGTGCAGATCGATTGCATGCTTGAATGATCGATGCATGAACCTAGAGGCCATGGTATTGGCTGGAAAGTGTAAATGCGATGTAAGACTTGTACAATCAATGTGAGGTTGACGAATGTGTACATGTAAGGAAATTCGATGTAAGTCTCAATGTGAGATTCATTTAGGGTATACTTTAAGAGAAGTATTGTAACTGAGAGTTTCAACTTGAGAGTTGTTGTGAGCTGATCAGAGAGTGAAGGCTAAAGAATTTTGTATGTACTGATTTTATTGCTATAATACAAAATTGTCTTTGCTTGGTGTGGTGGGTTTTTTACCTGAAAAGGTTTTCCCACGTAAATACTGTGTCATTTGTGAATGCTTAATATTTTTTTATCTCATTTATGTTGTTTGTATTCATCTCAATAGTTTTAGAGGCTATTAGAACTCATTTTTTCTCTTCTCCTATGTTGTATTAGTGTTAAGGAAACATATTCCACACTTTTGGGTCATTAGATCCATCCCTATTTTCCCTTCAAGTGGTATCAAAGCCTGGCCAATTGTGTTATCCTTGTTGGAAAAGGTCAGTTTTTTGTGCTAATATTGTTTTAGTGGGAGTCTTGCATTGTTAAAACTTGTTTTTGTTTGAGATGGTGAGTACATTAGGTAGAGTAGATATTGAAAAATTTAGTGGTAGCAACTTTGAGTTATGGAAACTCAAAATGGGAGACTTACTGGTGGATGGAGACCTCTGGATAGCAGTGTCTAGAACTATTCCACAAGTTATGTCCCAAGGGGATTGGGACCTTGCTGATAGAAAAGAAAGAGGTCTGATAAGACTGAGTCTGGTCGATTTTGTACTCCTGAATGTCCATGAGGAGACATCTACAGCTTTATTATGGAAGAAGCTTGGTGATATTTATCAAGGAAAGTCTCTGGTAAATAAGTTATTCCTAAAGAAGAAGTTGTACTCCTTGAAGATGCAAGAAGGTGCATCTGTTGCAGACCATCTAAACTCATTTAACATGAATGTTACTCAGCTGGCATTCGTAGGTGTAAAGACTAAGGAGGAGGATCGTTGCATGCTCATGTTGTGTCCGTTACCTGACAATTGGGATCATTTGGTGATGGCTATTGGAAGCACGAATATTGCATTCAAGATGGATGATGTGGTTGCTTCACTTCTGCCTAGAGAAATGTAAAGGAAGTCTTCTGAGATGGCCAAAGAGGCTCTTGTTGTTCTAGGTAGACCAAAGGAGAAAGGAAAGAAGAAGGACAAGAAGTCAAAATCTAGATTTGCAGGGAGATCAAAATCTCCTGGTAAAAAGTTCAAAGTGAGATGCTGGAACTATGGGCAACCTGGTAACATCCGAAAGAATTGTAAGGAGAAGAAGAAGAAGAATGCTTCAGAGAATGAATCTTCTCAAAGTGATGCAGACGCCTTCATCGCAGCAACCTTGACAACTTAGGCATCATATGATGTCTGGTTGGTTAACTCAGGTGCATCCTTTCACATGACATCCAATAGAGAATGGTTCTATAAATACAAGAAGTATGATGATTGAAAGGTGTACTTGGCAAGTGATTCAACATTGGAGATAGTTGGTAGAGGAAAAGTCAAAATTCAATTTCTTGACAGGAGAGTCAAAGGTATTGGTGGCGTACTGTATATACCAGGTCTGGCTCAAAATCTTCTTTCTGTCAGTAAGTTAAATGATGTTGGTGTAGAAGTTTCTTTCACAAGTAAAGGATGTAAAATGGCTAGAGGTGCAATGGTGATGGTTAAGGGTGTTCATACTGGCACTCTATATAAATTGGATGCACATCCTATTCAATGTAAGAATGCTTTTGTAGAGTCATATAAATTAGTCCTTGTAGAGAAAGATGAAGACACTTCTCTATCTGCAAATGCTTTTGAGGTAAAACTCCCAGCAAAGAAGATTATGTTGTAGCATCATAGATTATGTTGAGGTAAAAATCTTATAGAAGGGCTTGATGATTGTAACCTTGAGTTCGATTTTTGCGAACATTGTATCTATGGAGAATAGCACCGTGTTTCATTTTACTCTAGTCCTCATAAATCTTCTGGTATACTTGATTATGTTCATTCTGATGTGTTTGGTCCAGTTAATATTCCTTCATTATCGAAGTCTAGATATTATGTTTCTTTTATTGATGACTGTTCAAGAAGGGCATTTGTATACATTCTTAAAAGTAAATTAGAAGTGTTCAGTTGATTTAAAGAATTTAAATCTCTGGTAGAGAATCAGACTGGAAGGAAAATTAAATGTTTGAGGACAGACAATGGTTGTGAATTTTGTTCTACAGATTTTGAAAGGTATTGTACAGATCATGGAATTAAAAGGCATAAGACAACACCTTACACTCCACAATAGAATGGAGTTGCTGAAAGGTTGAACCGGATAGTGATGGAAAAGGCAAGAAGTTTGTTGAGTAGTGTTGGTTTGGAGCAGAAGTTCTGGGTTGACGTTGCGGCTACAACATGTTATCTGGTAAATCATTCTCCCTGCTCTGCTCTTGTTGATAAGACACCTTTGGAAGCATGGTCTGGTAAGAAGCCCTCTCTGAGGCATGTCTGTGTCTTTGGCTATGAGGCATATGTTCATGTGCCAAATGAAAAGAGATCAAAATTGGATAACAAGGCTATCAAGTGTATTCTCATCAACTATGGAGTTGGTGTGAAGGGATAGAAGCTTTGGAACCCTATTACTAAGAAGGTTTTGTATAACAGAAGCATGATATTTCATGAATTGAAACCTTCAATAAGTGACCAACAACTTGAGATAGATCATAGTGACAAGAAGAAGGATTTTTTTGAGATTCCCCAAACTCCAAAAAGGGAAGAGTTGCATGGTGTACCTGAGACTGAGGAGAGCTCAAGCAGCTCTGGAAGTTCTGATGATCAAGAACCACAACCTTAGCCTGTAAGGAGATCTACACAAGAAAAATGACAACTTGAAAGGTATGGTTTCTCATTGTTAGATTCAAACTGTGCATATGCCTTAATTACTAGCACTGATGAGCCTAGGATTGCAAAAGAAGTAATCATCATGCTTGATTCAAATTCTTGGCTGGAAGCCATGAATGAAGAGATGGATTCATTGAAGAAGAATGAAACCTAACATTTGGTACCACTACCCAAAGGGCAAAATCATGTTGGTTGTAAGTGGATATTCAAAAAGAAGAAAGGTCTTGATGGCAGTGTTGAGAAGTATAAGGCATGACTAGTTGCAAAGGGATTTTCCCAAATTGAGGGAATTGATTATGGAGAGATTTTTTCCCCTATAGCAAAGTTAACATCCATCAGATTTTTGTTGTCATTGGTAGCTATGTATGAATTTGAAATTGAGCAGATGGATGTGAATATAGTGTTTCTCCATAGTGAGATGGAAGAAGAAATTTATATGTCCCAGCCTGAGCATTTCATTGTGAAAGGTAAACAAAATCTGGTCTGTAAGTTAAATAAATCTTTGTATGGTTTGAAGCAGTCTCCTAGAATGTGGTACCAAAAATTTGACACATTTGTGTTGTCTATGGGATTTGTAAGATCAAAATATGATCATTCTGTTTATCATAAATCTAAGAATGATCATGTGCTTTTTATTACATTGTACGTGGATGATATGTTATTCATAGGAAATACCAAGACTATGATTTTTGATCTTAAATCTCAGTTGTTTGCAAAGTTCAAAATGAAAGATCTTGGTGCAGCTAGGTATATTTTGGGAATGGAGATAACCAGGGACAGAACAAGCAGAAAGCTTTTGGTAAGTCAGAGTAAGTATGTGAACACAGTTTTGGAGAGATTTGGGATGAATGACTGCAAGCAGTTAGTTGTTCCAGTTATGCAGGGAACAAAACTATCTGTTGAAGACTATCCAAAGTCTACTTCTAAGATGGAGGACATGACCAGTGTGCCCTATGCAAGTGTTGTTGGTAGTTTAATGTATACGATGGTTTGTACAAGACCAAACATTTCCTAAGAAGTGGGAGTTCTAAGCTGTTTTATGGCAGATCCGGGCAGATCGCATTGGGATGTTGTGAAGAGAGTATTCACGTATTTGAAGGGGACTTCAGATTATGCTCTGTGTTACCATGGCAGTTTGGTAGCATCACAAAGGTCTCTCAGCATTCAGGCATATGTTGATTCTGATTGGGCAAGGGACATTGACAACATGAGATTCACTAGTGGATATACGTTCATGCTTAATGGTGGAGCAATCAGTTGGATGAGCAAGCAATAGGCTGTAGTTGCTTTATCCATGGAAGAGGCAAAGTACATGGCAGCAACTCATGCCTACAAGGAAGCAGTTTGGTTGAGGCATTTGTGTTAAGACATTGGTTTTAATGTAGGGCAGATTACAATTTCTTGTGATAGTCAGAGTGTCATTTGTTTGGCAAAGAACCTGACTTTCCATGCCAGGACGAAGCACATTGATGTGCAGTTTCACTTTGTGAGGGACATGGTGGAAGATTGAAGAGTCTATCTTGAAAAGGTCAATACTTTGAAGAATTTTGTAGATGCATTGACAAAGCCTGTGAGCATAGACAAGTTTAGATGGTTCACAGAATTGATGGGCCTTGGGGTCTATGACCGTCAGTGATTTTTCGAAGTCAAGAGGAAGCTGGAAATCTTCGCCAAGTGGGAGCTTGTTGAGAAATCATGTCTCAATTTCTAGTTTCGAGCCTCTTCATACTTTGGACTTGGCAAAAAATTCTTTTTTCTGCCCTTTACCGCTTTACCGCAGCTATTTGGCTTGGCCTTGGCAGTACCACGTTGATAGGTCTGTCGGTTACCACCTTACTATGTGCGGTGAGTTCTCTCACTGCAGTGGCTCGGTAAGGCCGCCAATGGCCTAGCTTGGTGATTACAGCCTTATCGCTGGTAGTGGTCCCTCTCACCACGGTGTCTGCGGTAAGCTTGACGATTACTGCCATACCGTAGGCGGTGGTTCCTCTCACCACAGTGTCTATGGTGAGACTGCTAGTGGTGGGCTTGGCAGTTATCGCTCCACCGTGAGTGGTGAGCTTACTCACTGTGGTGGCTATGGTAAGACCAACAGCGGTCTGGCCGACGGTCATCGCCCTACCGCAGGGTGGCCTGGCAGCCTCTGTGCTAGCACGGCTTGACCACCAGCAGTCCCCCAGACTATTTACTACCATACCATGGTAAGGGATGTCAATCGCAGCGGTAGTGCATGAATGTTAAGGCAGAGCTTGGTGAAGTGCTTGGGTGAGCTCGGATGAGCTCACCGCTATACCACGGTCAAGTTGGTCAGACTCGGTGGTAGTGCGGTAGACGGTGAGGTGAGCTCAAATGATCTCACCGCCATACTGCAGCAAGATGGAATGAGCTCAGCAGTAGCACAGTAAGAGCTCAGTTGAGCACGGAGCTCGGTCAACTAAGCTTGACCAGTTTGAACAGAAAGTCAAAGCTACAAGCGAATGGAAAAATGGCATGTGGCAGTTTGACAATAGTTTTGATTGGCTAAAGGCCAATGTAGTAAAGGTAGTTATTGCAAGCCGATTTCAGCTAATGAAAAGAACCCGATTTGGGTGGTGAAGTTATTGCTTTGGTGGCTCGATGCAATCAGTGTAGATTGATTGCTTGCTTGAATGATTGATGCATGAACCTAGAGGTTGTGGGATTGGCTGGAAAGTGTAAATGCGATGTAAGACTTGTATAGTCAATGCAAGGTTGACGGATGTGTACATGTAAGGCAAGTCGATGTAAGTTTGAATGTGAGATTCATTCATGGTATACTTTGAGAGAAGTATTGTAACTGAGAGTTTTAACTTGAGAGTTGTTGTGAGCTGATCAGAGAGTGAAGGCTGAAGAATTTTTGTATGTAATGATTTTATTACTATAATACAAAATTGTCTTTGCTTGGTGTGGTGTATTTTTTATCTGAAACTATTTTCCCATGTAAATATTGTGTCATCTGTGAATGCTTAATATTTTGTTATCTCATTTATGTTGTTTGTATTCATCTTAGTAGTTCTAGAAGCTATTAGAACTCATATTTTCTCTTCTCCTTTGTTGTATCAGTGTTAAGGGAATGTATTCCGCACTATTGGGTCATTAGATCCATCCTTGTTTTCCCTTCATTTGAAAACTATAGATTTTTTTCAATCAGCCTATCAATCAGGACTTTAGTCATAATTCAAATAGAAAATGAATAATAATTAGTTATTAAATTCAAAGTAAAGCATAATTTATATTGGTGGAAAGCTAAGAATCTCTTTTAAAAACCCTTTTCATTTCATCAATTTTGGGTAAAAAAATGTCATCAGCCACATAGGCCATCATATCACTTACATATCGCCACTTTTTGGCCCATCATGATCCTGCACATACCCAGTTGGCTTTGTTGTGATTAGGAAGTATTGAATATGTTGGTGATATGTTTCTAGTGCTATGTTTTCAAGTTCTTATGAGAAATTTGAATAAAAAGAGGAAACAATGTGTTGCATATTAGTGTTTTGGTTTGGCTCCATATTCTTCTAGGTTGAATATTTTCTTGTTTAGTTTGTATATATTGATCAGAGGTGTTTAGAGATGTTGCATTCAAAATTTGGTGTGTAGGATCATTTCACAAAGGAAGATGTATTCGCCAATTTGTGAACTATATATTGTAGAGGTGTCTAGGAGAAATTCTCTTGCTCTACATTTTTTTGTAGAGTGGTTTTAGTTCTTGTAGGTTTGGAAGGGTATTGATAGTTTGTGTATCTTCCTTTAGGTGAATTTGATTGTGGTTTGGTGCTTTGGAAGTTGGTTTCTTAAGTTGTAGTGTATGACAAAGTTATTGGAGTATTGGGTATGTACATTCTTCAAGTAAAATTTGTTGCAAATGAACTTGTTGGATTTCGAAGTGTTTGTCATATATTCTAGATCGTGTGCAAGTATTATGTGGTGTTTTCAAGTCATCTTTCAATTTGAGGAAGCATGTACTTAAGTTGTAATGGTGTTAACACGGGTTTAGTCGACCTTGAGTGTTCACACTAATTGTGAAGATGTTTTGGTGGTTGTGGAAGCATGGTATGGAATGTATGAGTGGATTTAGGTCCTAGATAAGGTGTGTTGTATTTTTGCTTCATTCCTTTCCACTACGAAACTGTTCTGGTGCCGATGTAATTTGAATTGGCCTGGTTAAGGTGCATAGACAACCTTGGAGAATGTTTTCAAGGTTGAAGATATAAATATGAGTTGAGTTGTTGAGGGATGTAAGATGGATGAGTATGATGTGAATTGTAGAGTTGTAGGGTACATATTTGAGAAGTGTGGTGCGAGATTTCATGTGTTAGATTATTAAATGTAGTGAGTAGAAGTTGTTTATAATTCTTCAAAAAGACTATGAAGGTGTTGGTGATTTTGTGGTGGAAATTTTTGTTTCTTTGAGTTGAGCTTCTCATTGTAACATTCTTCTTTATCTTTTCTTCTATTTTGGTAGTGAAATTTTGGTAGTGAGCCTTTCTTTCTTTTGGGTAGTGATCCCTCTGGTAGTGAGACTTATTATATTCGGTGTTGATATTACTTTATATGATGAATTAATTATCACCATGGCTTTTTACATCTTAGGTTTTCCATGTAAGTCTAGTGTTTCTTTGTGTATGGTGTTGATTTGGTTCTATTTCTATTTTATTCTTTCATAATAAATGACTTTAATAGAATAAGGGTTAATTGGATTAATGTGGACTTGAATGTTTATGAAGATTTTGAAGTTTTAAGGTGCAGCTGATTCACCCCCTCTTAGTTGTTTTGTGCGTACAACAATTTGTACCATAGAAATTTTCCTTGGAAGAAAGCTTAACCTCTTGAGGTATATCGAGGATGGTGCACAAGAAAGACATTCCTCTATTTGATGGATCACATTATGCATTTTGTAAGACAAGAATGGAAGGTTTTTGAGTTTCTCTTGGATTTGAGATTTGGAGGTCCCTTGAGAGAGGACATACTATTCCTACTAATGGTTCAAGAATTGATGATGAGATCAAGGCATATGAAAACAATGGTAAAGCAAGGTATGCTCTATTAAATGGTCTTGCTGATTTTGAATTGGTGAAAGTTGTGAATCTAAAAACTACTAGAGAAATTTGGATAAAGTTAGAAATCCTTTATGAAGGAGATGATAAGATCAAGAAATCTAAGATACAAAATTTGAATATCATGTTTGAGACCCTACGAATGTCTAGGAAGATGAAAATATCACAAGCTATTTGCATAAGGTGGATGAAATTTTCAACAGTATCAGAGGTCTTGGTGGAGAACTAAAAGAAAAAAGAAGTGGTAAAGAAGGTACTTAGAACTCTTCTTCAAGCTTATATCCATTAAGATTCTACTATTTAAGAATAAAAAAATTTGAATCAACATACCCAAGATCAGCTATATGGTTCTTTAACTACTTTTAAATAAGAGAATTGTTTACAAGTAGTGAAAAAGTTGAGACTTCTTGTAAGACTATCAAATCAAAGAAGACTTTGGAATCAGATCAGGAGGATCTTGATGATGTTGAAACTAACTTTTTGAAAAGAATGAAAATGGGTACTGGGAAGTACAATAGTAAGTTATCTTTCAAATGTTTCAATTGTGGAAAGATAGGTCATTATGCTTCTAGAGGTCCAAACAAAGTTTTGAATAACAAAAATAGGGAGAACAAATGTAAGATGATTAAAAAAAATTATTATGTTAGAGAACATGGAAGAATATCTGATGATCAACCTAATAATGGAGATGATGAGGATAGCGAATTCTTGTTCATGGCTTTAAAAGATGAAGATAATTCTGCTAACTCTGAGAGATGTGTGAAAGAAAGGGATCTGAAAGAAAGTACTAAAACTGAAGGCACTTTGGTTTCTACTTTTCATGCCACATAGGAGAAGAACTATTGGATCATTAATAGGGGATGCTCTAATCATATGACCGGTGACAAGAGTAAGTTTTTTAAACTTGAAAAATATAAAGGAGGACTATTTGTATTTGGCGATGATACATCTTCTAAGATAAATAGAAAAGGTTCAATTAGTTTTGATGGAAAGAATAAAATTGATGATGTTCTTTATGTTAAGGGTTCAAGACACAATATTTTGAGTGTTGGAAAAATGTGTAGCAAGGGATACAATCTTATGTTTCAGGATGATGGTTGTGGGATCAAAAAATCTTTGAAACTATGGTTGATATTGGAAGAAGGGAAAATGGAAATGTCTATTAGCTCTGAAAAGGTGTTGATGGTTATTGTTTCATGACTCAAATCAATAAGGGTTGTCTATGGCATATAAGAATGTGTCACATCATTTTTTATAGCCTAGTGAGAATAAGTTCAGTTAAAATTGTCAGAGATCTTCCAAATATTACAAAGCCTATCAATACTCTTTGTAAGGAATGTCAAGTTGGAAAGCAAGCAAGAAGAAGTTTCAAAGTCAAGGAACAATCTTCTACCAGACTATTGGAATTGGTGCATATAGATATTTATGGTCCTACTAGAGTAAGAAGTGTTCAAGGTGATAGGTATTTGATGTTATTGATTGATGATTATTCTAGAATGACATGGGTTACTTTTTTCGAAGAAAAATCAAAAGCCCTTGATAAATTTAAAGCATTCAAAGTTATGGTTGAGAATGAAATGGATATGAAAATTAAATGTTTGAGATCTGAAAAAAGTGGAGAGTTCACCCCCAATTAGTTCAATATATTTTGTGAGAATCATGGAATAAAGAGGCACTTATTTTCCCCTAGGACTTCTCAAGAGAATGGAGTGGTTGAAAGAAAGAATAAGACTATTCAAGAAACTATAAGAATAATGATGAAAGAAGAAAATCTACTGGAAATCTATTGGAGAGAAGAAATTCATACTGCTATATATATGTACTTAATATAGTGTAAGCAAGAGCAAACAACACAAAGACTCCTTATGAGCTATGGTATGGAAGGATTCCTTCTCTCAAATACTTTAGAGTGTTTGAAAGAAAATGCTATATTAGAAAAGATGAAGAAAACTTAGGAGATTTTGATGCAAGGTCTGATGAAGGTATCTTCCATGGATATTCGACTAAAAGCAAAGCTTACCAATACTACAACAAGAGGCTAGAAAATATTATTGAGAGTGTAAGTGTCAAGATTGATGAAGAGCCAAAAAATTAGTGATAATAGATGGATATGAATCAAATGATTCTACTTGTAGAAAAAAAGAAAAAGCTAAGGAAAAAGAAGTGCAGATTGAAGATGAAGAAGCTCTGAATTTTTTTCCTAAAACTCCTAAGTATGTGTAGAAGAATCATTCTAAAGAAAAAATCATTGGTGATAAGAGAAAAGGTGTACTCACAAGAAGGAAATCTATTCAAGAACATGAAAATCTATGTTTACTTTTTGAAGTTGAACCCAAAATAGTGATTGAATCATGCACTCACAAGAAGGAAAGCTATTGGAGAATAGGAAAATCTATGTTTACTTTTTGAAGTTGAACCCAATACAATGATGGAATCATGCAAGGATGAGTATTGGATCAAGGCTATGGAAGAATAATTAATGGAAATTGAGAAGAATCAGACTTGGGAACTTGTCCCAAGACCAAAGAATAAGAATGCAATTGGAACTAAGTGGGTATTCAAGAATAAATTAAATGAGAGTTGAGAAGTGGTAAGAAAAAAGGCAAGGCTTGTATGTAAAGGTTACTCACAAGTAAAATGAATATAATTTGAGGATATATTTTCTCTAGTGGAAAGAATGGAAGCTACCAAGATCTTTTTGGCTTTTGCAGCACATAAAGATTTTAAATTTTATCAAATGGATGTGAAGTCTACTTTCTTGAATGGATAATTAGGATAAGTATACATAGAACAACCATAAGGATTCCAGTTATCAAATAAACTAGATATAGCCTATAGATTGAAGGAGACATTATGCATGGATTGAAGCAAGCTTCCAGAGCCTGGTATGCAAGGCTGGGAAGGTATTTGTTATATCAAGGATTCAATATAGGTACCATAGATAGCAATCTCTATTTCAGAATTGAAAAAAATAAAATCTTGATTGTGGTTGTGGTTGTGTATGTTGATGACATTATTTTTGGTGGAAATGAAGCTATGTGTAATATTTTTTCAAAAGAGATGCAAAAATAATTTGAAATGTCAATGTTTAGGGAGATGAATTTCTTCCTTGGCCTACAAATCAATCAGACAAATAGAGGTATTTTCATTTCACAATCAAAGTATGTCATAATCTAATTTAATCCTTATCTAGGTTATTTTTTTCATTTTAATAAGGCTTCATCATTCATTATTGTTATTAATCTAGATTATTTAGATTAATATAGAATTTTCCATTCTTTTCTAAATCAAATCAATTTCTCAAGGTTGCATAGCATAATGTTTATTTTTCTATATCCATGTGATAGGAATATTTGTTGTAAATGATTTCCAAGAGATGTGGGGTTCACCATCAACACCAAAAATATGTATGCATCCATTAAAGTAAATTTATTTGGACTCCAGTCTCGTCTCAAGTATTATGTCAATGCCTTCTACATGACAAGAACAAATACTCAATAAGAGTTTGTAAATAAAACATTCTCACCAGTAACCATTTAAGTGGAAAATGTTTTAAAATTATTTGAAAGAGAAACATTTAATTATGCAAATAACATCATTTTAATGAAATCAACAAATTTATACTACTAATAAACCATTCCCAAGTTATAAAAAAATACAGAAACTCAACATTTATATTTTCCTTTCCCTTGAAAAGCTTGTGGAAAAGCTCATAAATTCAATATTATGGGTTTTTATATTCTTGTCTCTTTTGTAAGTTGTAAATCCAGAAAATTATTTGAGGTATCCCTTCCACATGACAAAATAGCATCCCTTCCATTTCCCGGGGCCCAACAACTAAGGTAGTTGATTCTTCCAGTCCATGTGATTCATCTCTTGATCCTGATCCAGTTCAGTACGTTGATGTTGTTGATCGAGTAGTCAATTCAGTAGAGCAGGTTATTCAGCTGACCGGGTGGGTGGAGCAGGGGTAGTTGGAGTAGGACCAACTCATGTTGTGTATTTCTTAGCACATGAAGTGTGCGGGGGAGATGCCCCTCCTCCTCCCACCCACCCAAGCTGGTCTCACTATACTTCTACGTATAGCGTCCCCGGACCCCTACTATTCGTATGGTAGCGGGGTGGGTGGGAGGATTAAATTTGCCCCGGGTTTATTATCTATCTGATGCATACAAGATCTTTTGCGAGATGATTTAGATTCCCGACTTAGTGGCCTTATAACATCATTATTGATTCACACACAAAGGCCAGGAAGTATTCCATTGCCTCGAAGGGATATGCGGAATACTAGATTCCAACTAGACCAGGTGACTTACGACGTAGTGATGGAAGTGCTTGGGCATTGTGGTTGTATCAAAGAAGCGAAGGAGCATGACACACAGATGCAACAAGCAAAGGTGGACTCACCTCGTATAACTCGTATAAATGATGACACTTTGTCTGGATGTGCAACAACTAAAATAGTAGGGGCCTCCCAACCTGGGAGGTTTATTATATTGCGGGAGGGTAGATTAATTGGATAACGGGTTGGTGGGAAGCAATAGCCCATAGAATAGTAGGGCAACATAACCCCCCCATAATGTTTCTACCTCCAACTAATCTACCTCAGTTATTCTAGCAACTATAATGTCGAAGGGGAACTTAACCAGGTGGGTGAGAACTATAGTTCAGTTTGTTCATTTTGAATGCCCATAGAAAACTATATTAGCAACTAGGGCCCTATATTTTATTTGGCCCTCCCTCCTAGCCCCTACTATTTGAAAGGGCTAGCGGGCTAATGACCAGACCCTTCGAGACTGACCCATTCATCTTAGGGAGATTCCCTCCCTCTAATGCCTATAAAATAGTAGGGGGATCCCTACTATTTGAAGGGCTAGCAAGCTCCCTACTATTTTATAGGCATTAGAGGGAGGGAACTATAGGGAGGGAGGGAATCTCCCTAAGATGAATGGGTCAGTCCTGAAGGGTCTGGTCATTAGCCCGCTAGCCCTTTCAAATAGTAGGGGCTGCGAGGGAGGGCCAAATAAAATATAGGGCCCCAGTTGCTAATATATTTTTCTATGGGCATTCAAAATGAATAAACCGAACTATAGTTCCCACCCTGCTTACCCAACTATAGTTCCCACCCACCCAGTTAAGGTCCCCTTCAGCATTATAGTTGCTAGAATAATCAAGGTAGATTAGTTGGAGGTAGAAACATTGTGGGGGGTTTATATTTCCCTTACTATTCTATGGGCTATTGCTTCCCACCAACCCGTTATCCAATTAATCTACCCTCCTGCAATACAATAAACCTCCCGAGTTAGGAGGCCCCTACTATTTTAGTTGTTGCACATCCAGACAAAGTGTCATCATTTATACGAGTTATACAAGGTCAGTCCACCTCTGCTTGTTGCATCTCCATGTCATGCTCCTCCGCTTCTTCGATACAACCACAATGCCCAAGCACTTCCATCACTACGTTGTAAGTCACCTAGTCTAGTTGGAATCTAGCATTCCGCATATCCCTCTGAGGTAATGGAATACTTCCTAGCCTTTGTGTGCAAATCAATAATGATGTTATAAGGCCACTAAGTCGGGAATCTAAATCATCTCACAAAAGTGTTTGTATGCATCAGATAGATAATAAACCTGGGGAAACTTTAATCCACCCACCCACCCCGCTACCATACGAATAGTAGGGGCCTGGGGACGTTGTACGTAGAAGTGTAGGGAGACCAGCTCGGGTGGGTGGGAGGAGGAGGGGCATCTCCCCTGCGCACTTCATATGCCGAGAAATACACAACATGAGCTGGTCCTACTCCAACTACCCCTGCTCTACCGAATCGACTACTCAATCAACAACATCAACACACTAAATGGGATCAAGATCGAGAGCTGAATCACATGGATCAGAAGAATCAACCGCCTTAGTTGCTGGGCCCCGAGAAATGGAAGGGATGCTACTCTGTTTTGTGAGAATAATGGTATGTTCTTTGATTATACTATCCATCAATGTTTAAATCTTCTAAAGGTATAATTGGATTAGGTTTGAATCATTGGTCACTTTAATGGAGTAAATCCCTCTATTTGTAAGAAAAATTGAACCTAAAGGAACTAAGTAGGTTACTAAGTTAGTGTAATAACTATCTTTGATTACTACTATTTTTTTAAATCCAAATTACTTTCTACTTATTAAGTACACAACACATTCTTCATCTTGATAAATTGTATACTTCATGAAAAATAAATAAAATGATTGACTAATTAATTCATTGTATTTCCTTATTGACATTTATCCACTTTAATTTAAGATACCAAGTATTTGTATAGTAAAATTTTATTATAATTTAGAAGCATTGGCTTACTGTATGGTCCCATGGAGGGGCTTTGGCTTCTATTTTCTTGGATCAAGTGGTCCCATGAAGCAAACAAATTTATGCTACAGGATTAATTGGAATCTTTCCCTAAAAAATAGCAGCCCCTACATTTTAAGACTGCAAATTTTAGTAGGTGAAATTGAGGTGGGGCTAGAAATTGCCCCTACAGCTTGGGATTTTTTTTCTCCCACTTGTCTATCACTTAAAATTTTAAATTCCTTAAAAAAGTAAAACTGAGAGAATTTTTATTTATTTACTATTTTTTATCAAAGTACTCAAGTTCGTTCCTTAAATTTTGGAGTTCAAACTCTTAAGATAAATTGCAAAATTAAATTCATAGGATCACCAGCTTTAAAATATTTAAAAAAAATCTCAGCAGCACCTACTAAATTTTTTTAGGAAGCCCCACTCAAACTTTGTAAAAAGCCCCCCTCCATAAAACCTTACCCTTAGAAACCTTATAAACAATGGTAGCAATATTATGCCACTACTTCCATTCATCCATTATATAGAATAAGCTCTCTATAAGATGATATATCCCCGATCCTAAAATTATTCCTCAGAATTCATTCAATAGCTTCCAAGAAATTACAAGCTCTATAGTTTGTCCACATGACACTGATTACATTGTAATCACAATGCGTATACTTATAAGTCAAGAAGGAAAAAACAATTTCCATGGAGAAAGTGCTGCAGCATATGGAATGGAATTACAAATAAATCTATAAACTAGTTTAAAGAAGTTGAGGAACATCTCTGGTTAAAAATACATTAGAAATGATTTGATATGTCTTCTGAGTAAAGTGGACGGAATCAAAGAAGAGATATTTGGAAGCATCAGGACATGTAAAGGGACTAAATTCGTTGCACAGGACGCCAATTTCTATGGTGCCCGTCCCACAGCAACACCTTGCAATCACCTCGAAATCTGGCAGGTAATATAGGATTACAAGATTAGACATAATTCTAGCTATATATTAATATAGTAAAGCATCTATGCATAGTGACATCTGTATTGTTATCAATCGTGGGAATATAAATTACCATATTTGCTAGGATTTGCAATGAAATCGGAAATCAGATTGTTACAATCGAGAGAAGCGATTTGAAGCCTAGGCAAAGCGGGTTGGAGTCCATCAATCATGGCATTTACTCCTGAATTGAATCCAGATGCAGCCTGGTTTATCTCTTCGTCACATGCTTCTCTGTTCAAAAAGCTTCCAAGCGTTCTCTCTAGCGGTAGACATCCCAATGGTGGAACATTAATCAAAGCAATTCTAGTGGCACCCAGATTGTATAACTCCTGCAAAATTCAGATTCAGAATTCACTACAATTACGCTTGCAAACTACTAAATTCGACGAGTAGAGACAAGTAATAACCATGCCTTGATATAAACTGTGTATGTATTCAAGAGGAAATCTGTGTACTCTTGAACGGTGAATTGAAGTCGACGAGTTGGGAGTGCGAAGTAATTGACAATGAAGTCATTGGTGCCTATCGAAATGAAAAATATTGCCTTTCTGATTATGGTCTTCGCCTGGTCCTCTCCCACCAATCCTGCTATTCTCTTTCTATACTCTTTAAAGTACTCAATTTGTCTCCAAACTGGTATCACATTCTGCATTCATGTATACAAATCCAGCTAATGAAAATGTAGTAGGACGTAAACAGGAAAAAGCTGACAAGATACATTGTACTACAAAGGTATTAAGGTCCTGTAAAACATTATAATATGTAATGGCTACCTACAGTTATTTGGGCAGTGAGATTGTCTAAGCCTGAGCCAGAAGATGCAAAACAGACTCCAGTTAGCAAGTCTTGGGCGTTGAGGTTTGGGGCCAAATAAGGGGGCAACAATTCCTTGACTCCAAGTCCTTCAACTGTAATGAAATGTTAGAATTATAAATATCATGAGATTTGAAAATGGCTGAAAATAAATGAAGCCAAATGAAAAAAACCCAAATTTACTTAACAAACAGCAATAATTCTGACATACGAAGTTAGAATTGTAAACTCTTGCATGAAGACCAAATTGCTTCTGTTATCAGAGGCAATATATAGTCTACATTTTTTAGCTAAGACTGACAGCAAATTTTACAGTGTAACAAAATAGAATATCTAAGGAAAACATGCAATATAAAATTCACATTTATGATCTTTCAGATTTACAGGCAAGGTTTAAGAAAAGCATCCAGTTATGGCATCTATATGTTACCAAAGTAGTCAGACATGAGCTTTCCATTGGAGAACCTTCCTGTGGGAATGTGATCTATGAAATCTCTTCCATAAGGAGGAAAATCAGCAGTTAGTATCGTACTAATAAAATCATTATTCCCTGTATCTAAATAGGAGTCCCCAAACGCAAAAACAGCAGGCACTTTCTGTCCTCCGACAAACAAAATGTTGTCACATTTCTGAGCTATTATGATAATGAAACTGAAAAATACAGGGTATAAAATAACAGATTCTGCCCTTGATTTCATTATCACTAAATATGTGACCAATAAATTAAATTCAACCCCTTTCAAGGTAAACTATCAACAATGGAATGCATGAAAGATAAGTTTCCCCCTCACATGGCTTCGTTTTGTATACTTTTTCATTTACCAAACTCGAGTGGAGCAAATTAATATGAAGTGGGTGACAAGTTTAAGTGGACGTTGACGCACAACAAACTTGGGTGAAGAATTATCTCGACCGATATAGAGTGGATACCGACAGACTCTCTACCAATAGAAAGATCACACGTTGAGTCCTTTACTTACCTCTTCATTCGTCAAATTTAAGAACTTAAACAACACTAAAGAATACTGTCGCAAAGAGTCTCAAAAGTCTTTTCCCCATTATTTTATATAATCTGATGTTCTTTATATAACTTTATAACTTATAATTATGGAATCATAATTTATTTTAAATTTTAAAAATAAATATAAATTGGTGCTAAAGAGTGATATTTACTCTTCAATCTGAAATTTTAATATATTTTTATATTTGAATAGTTTGTTGAATTTTCTTTTTTTTTTGATAGAAGTGAAGTATATCATCGTGTTTAAATTAAATATATTGATGATTAGATTTTAATGATTGTATTGTATGTTCATAAAATGTTATTTCTTGATAACAACATGATGATGATAGGGAATTTAAAAACTTTAGCTTTCATGCATGTTTAAAATGAGGATATCCAAAATAGGGAAATTTAATCTTAAAAGTAAAAATGAGTACAAATTGCATTGCCAAAGTAAGTATTTTAATACTATTTTGTAATGGTTTTCTATACATGTTTGTAATTGAGTGAGCATTCCTTTACTTATACACACTAAGCTTTTAATGAATATTTATTTTAAATAGAATAATGATTTTTAGGATATGAATAATGTGTCTTATTCTAATGTTGTCAACATCTTGACGTATGAAATGATGTGTACTAGAGATTTCTTGACAACTTTATGCCTAATCTTCATAGAAAACATTGGACTTGTGTTAAGAGGGTATTTAAATAATTCCAAGGAAATTTTTATTATCTGTAACATAGATTTTGGTACCCACTTAGGGTTCTCTAACACTTCTAGGGGTTTTCACCTAAAAGCAGAGAGGGATACCAAAATGGACAATGTTACATTCGAGATTAATGTATGATTGAATATGATGTAAATGTAATGATTTAAGTGTTGGAAATTGATAAAAGAGACTAAATACTAATATAAAACCTTAGAAAATGAACTATGTTTGAAAACACATTGAGATATGTAAACATGTACCAAATGCCCTAGAAATGTAAAATTTAACAAAACAAAAAGTTGGAAATGAAAGATGTGCACCTGGAAGTGTGTTGCAGACTTGAAGCAACTCTGGAATTTTGGAAATACTAATTTTTATGTCTGGCGGGACGCTTATGCCAAGCTGGGTGACTTAGTCCTTTTCCGAGGTGATTTCAAAAAATTGCTCTACGATCTGTTTTAGCCAAATGGGTATATCTGAATCCGTAGAAATCTCTGAAAAATATGCATAGTGGGACTAAGTCGCCACAACTAGGTGAAGTGTCCTTTTTGTCTTTTCTGGAAATCTGATGGTGAAAATGAAAACTCTTGACCTGTATTTTTTGTTCCTCAAAGTGTTCAAACCAGAAACCTTGATTTTCAGCCTATAGGTGTCTTTTTGTGTAGATTTTGACCTAGTCAACAAGGAGATGTCTTCCACAAGCTTTTAATGCATTACTCAATAATTTCTAAACCCTCAAAATACCTAAATTTATGAAAACACAAAGAGAGAAAGAGAAATGTTGATTGTTAAGGCATGGGGGTTTGCCTTGGTCAAACCCATTTTAGGTAACAAAACCAAAATGAAGAGAGAATGTAATGAAGTATAAACATGAAATAATGGAGTTAGCACCTTTCCATGAAGATAGATCTTGAGTTGCTGCAACAATGGTTGAAGATTCAACCCTTGAATGCTTGTTTGACGACTTAGAATGCTCAAACCCTAGCTTGCTTGAGAAGAATGAAAGATGAGTGATTGAGAGGACTGATTGAATGAATGGAATAGGATAATTAGGGTGAAAATGAGGGGAAAACACTTTATTTATACATGTTGTGCCCTAATTTTTTGAAAATAACACATCACAGGCTAACCTTAGGGTTTAGGAGACAATATCCCACCAAAAATTTTAGTTAATTTTGATTTTTATGCCACATGGGACTAAGTTGCCAAGGTGGCGACTTAGTCCACCTAGGAAAATTCAAGTGGTTGTCATAATTTTAAAGTGTAATTATTATTTCTTATCAGGATTGTCTTCCAAAACACACCTAAGTAGGACTTATAAGTGCATTAAGGGGTCATTTTAACATAAGAAAGGGTCAATTAATGATCATGAAAAGGGTAATTAGGGGCTAAGATGCCAAAAATAAGATCAAAATAGGCATAAAATTGTCCTTTTCTTCAAAGGTATACATTTTTTGGTGACACATTACCTTATGTTATCATGATTGCAATTATGTGGAAAAGATAATGGAAATACATGTCTTTGTTGATGTAGATTGGGTTGGTGACATGGATAGTTGAACGCCCATTAGTGGTTATTTGTTTTCTTTATTTGATATTATTGTTAGTTGGATGAATATGAGATAACAATGTTGCAAGTTTGTGTAGTTGGTGTTGTCGTTGATGTCAACAAGCTTTGGTGTTGTCATTGGTGTCAATTGTATGAGAAAGACTTTGTTGCAAGGATGTGTAGTTGGTGTTGAGTTGGTATTGTCCCTAATGATGCTTTGATTATTTATATTATGTTGTCATTAGTAAGCTATTGGTGTCAACCTCTAGTGTTTCTTTGATAAGTTTTTTTCTATAAATATATGGTTGAGTTGCTATGTTGTAGTTGTCTTGGTGATGCTGATGAAGTACTGAAGATGTTGATGATATGTTTCTAGTGCTTGGTTTCCAAGTGCTCTTGAGAAAATTGAATACAAAGAGAAAATAGTGTGTTGCAATGTGTTTTGTGTTGCAAAGTAGTGTTTTGGTTTGGCTCCACATTTCTTCTAGCTTGAATATTTTCTTGTGCAGTTTGGATATGTTGATCAGTGGTTTTCAAAGGTGTTGCATTTAGAATTTGGTGTGTTGGATCATTGCGCAGAGGAAGGTTTTTTCACCAGTGTGTGAACTATATATTGAAGAGGTGTCTAGGAGAAATTTTCTTTCTTTGCATTTCTCCACAGAGTGGTTTCAAGTCCTATGGATCTGAAAGGGTGTTGATAGTTTGTGTATCCTTTTTCAGATGAAGTTATTCATGGTATGGTTCTTTGCAAGTTGGTTTCTTAAGTTAGAGTGAATGAAAGAGTTATTTGAGTGGGTGTGTAAATTCTTCAAGTGAAATTTGTTGTGAAGAAACTTGTCAGATTTCAAGGAACTTATGGAATATTCTAGATCATTTTCAAGTGTTTTGTGGTGTCCATGAGTCATGTTTGGATTTGAGGAAGCATTTACTTAAGTGTTAATGGTTTTAACATAGGTTCGACTGACCTTGGGTGTTTACACTAATTGCAAAGTTATTTTGATGGTTGTAGAAGTGTGGTGTTGCATGTATGAGTGGATTTAGGTCCTAGCTAAGGTGTGTTGTGGCTTGCCTTCATTTCTTCACACTATGGGAATATTTTGGTGCTGACCTAATTTGAATTTTTATGGTTGAGGTGCATATACAACCTTAGAGAATATTTTCAAGGTTGAAGATGATATAAATATGAGTTGGTTTGTTGAGGGATGATAAGATGGATTAGTATAATGTGAATGACGAGAATTGTAGATTTGTAGGGTGCAGATTTTAGAAGTGCAATGTGAGATTTCATGTCTTAGATTATTGAATGTAGTGAGAAGAAGGTGTCCATAATTTTCTAGAAAGACTACGAAGGTTTTGGTGATGTTGTGGTGGAATTTTATGTTGCTTTGAGATGATTTTTTCATTATAACATTCTTCTCTATCTTCTCTTTTATTATGGAAGTGAACCTCTTTTTCTTTTGGGCAGTGAGCCCTCCGATAATGAGCCCTATTGTATTCGATGTTGATATTAATTTATATTATGAATTAATTCTCATGATGGTATTTCCCATCTTGGATTTTCCACATAAATTTGGTGTTTCTTTGTGTGGGTAAGGCACCAATCTGTGACACAATTTTGGTGCCAAATTGCAAAAAAAACCTGTAATAGGCCATATTGCGCTCGCCAAATTTGGTGCTCTCCAAATGGCTTTACCATTTGGCGAGCGCCAAATTTGGCGTGTGCCAAATGGCTTGAATTTTTCAATGAGTGAACAAGTGTGATTTCTCTTTCTTTTTGCAATGAATTTTGGAATGCATTTTTCTAAACTCTTTTATTTTTGATTTCTCTTCTAGGGAAACTATATACATGAAATAAACATTTAAGTTGACATTTACATATGGACATTTACTTTCTTATACTTTAAGTTATATTACATGTATATAGGCAGGATGTTTGAGAGTGGTTTCAGATCTCTAGGAATTATAATGCAAATTCTAGTTTTTGGAAGATCTTAAAAATTTCAGACTTAGTCAAATTTCAGTAATCAACAATTCAAATTTCAGTAATCAGGAGGTCAAATTTTAGTAGTCAACAAGTTGTATCATCTTTCTCTCTCCTTCTCTCTACTCTCAATCTCTCCACTCCCCCTCTCTCTCTCTCCCTTCCTCTCTCTCTCGCCTCTCTCTCTCTCTCTCACACACACACACCCCTTTATCTCCTCCCTACATCTGCCTCCCTCCCTCCCCTCTCTAGGTCTCTCTATCTCTTCTCTCTATATATATCCTTCCCTGTCTACTTATCTTTATCTCCCCTCTCTCTCTCTTTCCCTACCTCTCCCTCCATCACTTTTTATCTCACTTATGTCTCCCTCCCTACCTCTTTCCCTCTCTACTCTCTATCTCTCCTCTCCCTCCCTCTACCTACATATCTCTCTCACTCTTTATCCCTCTCTTCCCCCACTTTCTCTCTAACTCTCTCCTCTCTATCTCATAATTCTCTCTCCCTCCCTCTCACTCTCCCCTCTCTATCTCACCACTCTCTATCTCTCTCTCTCTCTCTCACACAAACCTCTATCTCCCTCGCTAACACTCCCTCCCTCCATCCTTCCCTCTCTACTTCTCTCTATCTCTCCTCTCCCTCCCTCTCTCGACCTCACCCTCCCTCCACTTCTTTTTGTCTCTCCTCCCAATCTCTCTCACTATTGTCCCTCCCTCCCTCCCCTCTTTCTCTCTCAATTGATATTTTTCTCTATCTCACCATTTCTCTCTCTCACTCACACACACACCTCTATCTCCCTACCTCTCCCTCCCCTCTGTACTCTTTATCTCTCCTCTCGCTTTCCCTCTCTATACATACCTCTCCCTCCATCACTCTCTCTCTCCATCCCTCTCTATCTCACTTATTCCTCCTTCCCTACCTCTTTCCCTCTCTACTCTCTATCTCTCCTCTCCCTTCCTCTACCTACCTCTCTCCTCTCCATCCCTCTCTTTCTCTCTCATCTCTCCTCTCTATCTCACCATTATCTCTATCTCTACCTATCACCCCCTCCTCTCTAAATCACCATTCCCTCTCTCCATTTTCCCTCCTTCCCTCTCACTCCCTCCTCTCTAAATCACCATTCTCTCTATCCCACTTTCCCTCATTCCCTCTCTATGTCTCACTTATCCCTTTCTACCTCTCCCTCCCTCCAACCTCCCTCTCTCTCTTTATCTCTATTTCTCATTCTCTCCTTACCTCTCTACTCTCTATCTCACCACTCTCTCCATCTCACTCTCCCTCCTATCCATCCCTCTCTCCTTCCCTATCTACCTACCTCTCCCTCCACTACCTACCACTCTCTCCCTCACCCCTCTTTCTCTCTTACTCTCTCCTTCCCTCTCTACTCTCTATCTCTCCCCCTTCCCTCTCTAATCTCTTTCTCTCTCTCCCCCTTCCTCTCTCCCCTCATTTTCTCCCTCTCACTCTCTCTCCCTCTCACACACACTCACCTCTATCTCCTCCTTTCCTCTCCCACCATCCCTCCACTCTCCACTTCTCTCTATCTATCATCTCTCTCTGCATCTCCTTCCCTCTATATTTATCTTTATCTCCCCTCTCCCTCTCT